>CAMRHE010000068.1:5230000-5560000 GCA_947044405.1 Leptodactylus fallax | reverse complement strand
TAGGCAGTGTATGATCTTATTATATATGTACTGTATATATAGTAGGCAGTGTATGATCTTATTATATATGTACTGTATATATAGTAGGCAGTGTATGATCTTATTATATATGTACTGTATATATAGTAGGCAGTGTATGATCTTATTATATATGTACTGTATATATAGTAGGCAGTGTATGATCTTATTATATATTCTTATATAAGTAGGCAGTGTTATTATTTTATGTGCTGTATATATAGTAGGCAGTGTATGATCTTATTATATATGTACTGTATATATAGTAGGCAGTGTATGATCTTATTATATATGTACTGTATATATAGTAGGCAGTGTATGATCTTATTATATATGTACTGTATATATAGTAGGCAGTGTATGATCTTATTATATATGTGCTGTATATATAGTAGGCAGTGTATGATCTTATTATATATGTACTGTATATATAGTAGGCAGTGTATGATCTTATTATATATGTATATATAGTAGGCAGTGTATGATCTTATTATATATGTACTGTATATATAGTAGGCAGTGTATGATCTTATTATATATGTGCTGTATATATAGTAGGCAGTGTATGATCTTATTATATATGTACTGTATATATAGTAGGCAGTGTATGATCTTATTATATACAGTATGTGCTGTATATATAGTAGGCAGTGTATGATCTTATTATATATGTACTGTATATATAGTAGGCAGTGTATGATCTTATTATATATGTACTGTATATATAGTAGGCAGTGTATGATCTTATTATATATGTACTGTATATATAGTAGGCAGTGTATGATCTTATTATATATGTACTGTATATATAGTAGGCAGTGTATGATCTTATTATATATGTGCTGTATATATAGTAGGCAGTGTATGATCTTATTATATATATGTGCTGTATATATAGTAGGCAGTGTATGATCTTATTATATATGTGCTGTATATATAGTAGGCAGTGTATGATCTTATTATATATGTACTGTATATATAGTAGGCAGTGTATGATCTTATTATATATGTACTGTATATATAGTAGGCAGTGTATGATCTTATTATATATGTACTGTATATATAGTAGGCAGTGTATGATCTTATTATATAGTGTGCTGTATATATAGTAGGCAGTGTATGAGCTTATTATATATGTACTGTATATATAGTAGGCAGTGTATGATCTTATTATGTATCTGTATATATAGTAGGCAGTGTATGATCTTATTATATATGTGCTGTATATATAGTAGGCAGTGTATGATCTTATTATATATGTGCTGTATATATAGTAGGCAGTGTATGATCTTATTATATATGTACTGTATATATAGTAGGCAGTGTATGATCTTATTATATATGTGCTGTATATATAGTAGGCAGTGTATGAACTTATTATATATGTACTGTATATATAGTAGGCAGTGTATGATCTTATTATATATGTAGCTGTATATATAGTAGGCAGTGTATGATCTTATTATATATGTACTGTATATATAGTAGGCAGTGTATGATATTATATATGTATGTGCTATATATATGTAGGCAGTGTATGATCTTATTATATATGTACTGTATATATAGTAGGCAGTGTATGATCTTATTATATATGTACTGTATATATAGTAGGCAGTGTATGATCTTATTATATATTGTGCTGTATATATAGTAGGCAGTGTATGATCTTATTATATATGTACTGTATATATAGTAGGCAGTGTATGATCTTATTATATATGTACTGTATATATAGTAGGCAGTGTATGATCTTATTATATATGTACTGTATATATAGTAGGCAGTGTATGATCTTATTATATACATATATGTGCTGTATATATAGTAGGCAGTGTATGATCTTATTATATATGTACTGTATATATAGTAGGCAGTGTATGATCTTATTATATATGTACTGTATATATAGTAGGCAGTGTATGATCTTATTATATATGTGCTGTATATATAGTAGGCAGTGTATGATCTTATTATATATGTACTGTATATATAGTAGGCAGTGTATGATCTTATTATATATGTACTGTATATATAGTAGGCGTGTTCTTATATTATTGTATATATAGTAGGCAGTGTATGATCTTATTATATGTACTGTATATATAGTAGGCAGTGTATTATATTATTATATATGTGCTGTATATATAGTAGGCAGTGTATGAGCTTATTATATATGTACTGTATATATAGTAGGCAGTGTATGATCTTATTATATATGTACTGTATATATAGTAGGCAGTGTATGATTTCTTATTATATATGTACTGTATATATAGTAGGCAGTGTATGATCTTATTATATACAGTATGTGCTGTATATATAGTAGGCAGTGTATGATCTTATTATATATGTACTGTATATATAGTAGGCAGTGTATGATCTTATTATATATGTACTGTATATATAGTAGGCAGTGTATGATCTTATTATATATGTGCTGTATATATAGTAGGCAGTGTATGATCTTATTATATATGTACTGTATATATAGTAGGCAGTGTATGATCTTTTATAATAAGTTTATTATAGTAGGCAGTGTATGATCTTATTATATATGTACTGTATATATAGTAGGCAGTGTATGATCTTATTATATATGTACGTGTATATATAGTAGGCAGTGTATGATCTTATTATATATGTACTGTATATATAGTAGGCAGTGTATGATCTTATTATATATGTACTGTATATATAGTAGGCAGTGTATGATCTTATTATATATGTACTGTATATATAGTAGGCAGTGTATGATCTTATTATATATGTACTGTATATATAGTAGGCAGTGTATGATCTTATTATATATGTATTGGCTGTATTTATTAGTGGCGTGTATGCTTATTATATATGTACTGTATATATAGTAGGCAGTGTATGATCTTATTATATATGTACTGTAGTATATATAGTAGGCAGTGTATGATCTTATTATATATGTATGCTGTATATATAGTAGGCAGTGTATGATCTTATTATATATGTACTGTATATATAGTAGGCAGTGTATGATCTTATTATATATGTGCTGTATATATAGTAGGCAGTGTATGATCTTATTATATATGTACTGTATATATAGTAGGCAGTGTATGATCTTATTATATATGTACTGTATATATAGTAGGCAGTGTATGATCTTATTATATATGTACTGTATATATAGTAGGCAGTGTATGATCTTATTATATAAATGTACTGTATATATAGTAGGCAGTGTATGATCTTATTATATATGTACTGTATATATAGTAGGCAGTGTATGATCTTATTATATATGTACTGTATATATAGTAGGCAGTGTATGATCTTATTATATAGCATATGTGACTGTATATATATAGTAGGCAGTGTATGATCTTATTATATAAGTTGTGCTGTATATATAGTAGGCAGTGTATGATCTTATTATATATGTACTGTATATATAGTAGGCAGTGTATGATCTTATTATATATGTACTGTATATATAGTAGGCAGTGTATGATCTTATTATATATGTACTGTATATATAGTAGGCAGTGTATGATCTTATTATATATGTGCTGTATATATAGTAGGCAGTGTATGATCTTATTATATAGTGTGCTGTATATATAGTAGGCAGTGTATGATCTTATTATATATGTACTGTATATATAGTAGGCAGTGTATGATCTTATTATATATGTACTGTTCTATATATAGTAGGCAGTGTATGATCTTATTATATATGTACTGTATATATAGTAGGCAGTGTATGATCTTATTATATATGTGCTGTATATATAGTAGGCAGTGTATGATCTTATTATATATGTACTGTATATATAGTAGGCAGTGTATGATCTTATTATATATGTGCTGTATATATAGTAGGCAGTGTATGATCTTATTATATATGTAGCTGTATATATAGTAGGCAGTGTATGATCTTATTATATATGTACTGTATATATAGTAGGCAGTGTATGATCTTATTATATATGTACTGTATATATAGTAGGCAGTGTATGATCTTATTATATATGTATTTTTGTGGCGTGTTGCTTATTATATATGTCTGTATATATAGTAGGCAGTGTATGATCTTATTATATATGTGCTGTATATATAGTAGGCAGTGTATGATCTTATTATATATGTGCTGTATATATAGTAGGCAGTGTATGATCTTATTATATATGTACTGTATATATAGTAGGCAGTGTATGATCTTATTATATATGTACTGTATATATAGTAGGCAGTGTATGATCTTATTATATATGTGCTGTATATATAGTAGGCAGTGTATGATCTTATTATATATGTACTGTATATATAGTAGGCAGTGTATGATCTTATTATATATGTACTGTATATATAGTAGGCAGTGTATGATCTTATTATATATGTGCTGTACTGTTATATAGTAGGCAGTGTATGATCTTATTATATATGTACTGTATATATAGTAGGCAGTGTATGATCTTATTATATATGTACTGTATATATAGTAGGCAGTGTATGATCTTATTATATATGTACTGTATATATAGTAGGCAGTGTATGATCTTATTATATATGTACTGTATATATAGTAGGCAGTGTATGATCTTATTATATATGTACTGTATATATAGTAGGCAGTGTATGATCTTATTATATATGTGCTGTATATATAGTAGGCAGTGTATGATCTTATTATATATGTGCTGTATATATAGTAGGCAGTGTATGATCTTATTATATATGTACTGTATATATAGTAGGCAGTGTATGATCTTATTATATATGTACTGTATATATAGTAGGCAGTGTATGATCTTATTATATATGTGCTGTATATATAGTAGGCAGTGTATGATCTTATTATATATGTGCTGTATATATAGTAGGCAGTGTATGATCTTATTATATATGTACTGTATATATAGTAGGCAGTGTATGATCTTATTATATATGTACTGTATATATAGTAGGCAGTGTATGATCTTATTATATATGTGCTGTATATATAGTAGGCAGTGTATGATCTTATTATATATGTACTGTATATATAGTAGGCAGTGTATGATCTTATTATATATGTACTGTATATATAGTAGGCAGTGTATGATCTTATTATATATGTACTGTATATATAGTAGGCAGTGTATGATCTTATTATATATGTACTGTATATATAGTAGGCAGTGTATGATCTTATTATATATGTACTGTATATATAGTAGGCAGTGTATGATCTTATTATATATGTGCTGTATATATAGTAGGCAGTGTATGATCTTATTATATATGTGCTGTATATATAGTAGGCAGTGTATGATCTTATTATATATGTGCTGTATATATAGTAGGCAGTGTATGATCTTATTATATATGTACTGTATATATAGTAGGCAGTGTATGATCTTATTATATATAGTCTGTATATATAGTAGGCAGTGTATGATCTTATTTTATATGTACTGTATATATAGTAGGCAGTGTATGATCTTATTATATATGTACTGTATATATAGTAGGCAGTGTATGATCTTATTATATATGTACTGTATATATAGTAGGCAGTGTATGATCTTATTATATATGTACTGTATATATATAGTAGGCAGTGTATGATCTTATTATATAGTTGTGCTGTATATATAGTAGGCAGTGTATGATCTTATTATATATGTACTGTATATATAGTAGGCAGTGTATGATCTTATTATATATGTACTGTATATATAGTAGGCAGTGTATGATCTTATTATATATGTACTGTATATATAGTAGGCAGTGTATGATCTTATTATATATGTACTGTATATATATTAGGCAGTGTATGATCTTATTATATATGTGCTGTATATATAGTAGGCAGTGTATGATCTTATTATATATGTGCTGTATATATAGTAGGCAGTGTATGATCTTATTATATATGTACTGTATATATAGTAGGCAGTGTATGATCTTATTATATATGTACTGTATATATAGTAGGCAGTGTATGATCTTATTATATATGTACTGTATATATAGTAGGCAGTGTATGATCTTATTATATATGTGCTGTATATATAGTAGGCAGTGTATGATCTTATTATATATGTACTGTATATATAGTAGGCAGTGTATGATCTTATTATATATGTACTGTATATATAGTAGGCAGTGTATGATCTTATTATATATGTACTGTATATATAGTAGGCAGTGTATGATCTTATTATATATGTACTGTATATATAGTAGGCAGTGTATGATCTTATTATATATGTACTTTTTGGAGTGTATGATCTTATTATATATGTAGTGTATATATAGTAGGCAGTGTATGATCTTATTATATATGTACTGTATATATAGTAGGCAGTGTATGATCTTATTATATATGTGCTGTATATATAGTAGGCAGTGTATGATCTTATTATATATGTACTGTATATATAGTAGGCAGTGTATGATCTTATTATATATGTACTGTATATATAGTAGGCAGTGTATGATCTTATTATATATATGTGCTGTATATATAGTAGGCAGTGTATGATCTTATTATATATGTACTGTATATATAGTAGGCAGTGTATGATCTTATTATATATGTGCTGTATATATAGTAGGCAGTGTATGATCTTATTATATATGTACTGTATATATAGTAGGCAGTGTATGATCTTATTATATACAGTGTGCTGTATATATAGTAGGCAGTGTATGATCTTATTATATATGTACTGTATATATAGTAGGCAGTGTATGATCTTATTATATATGTACTGTATATATAGTAGGCAGTGTATGATCTTATTATATATGTGCTGTATATATAGTAGGCAGTGTATGATCTTATTATATATGTACTGTATATATAGTAGGCAGTGTATGATCTTATTATATATGTGCTGTATATATAGTAGGCAGTGTATGATCTTATTATATATGTGCTGTATATATAGTAGGCAGTGTATGATCTTATTATATATGTACTGTATATATAGTAGGCAGTGTATGATCTTATTATATATGTGCTGTATATATAGTAGGCAGTGTATGATCTTATTATATATGTGCTGTATATATAGTAGGCAGTGTATGATCTTATTATATATGTACTGTATATATAGTAGGCAGTGTATGATCTTATTATATATGTACTGTATATATAGTAGGCAGTGTATGATCTTATTATATATGTGCTGTATATATAGTAGGCAGTGTATGATCTTATTATATATGTCTGTTTTAGTAGGCAGTGTATGTCTTATTATATATGTGCTGTATATATAGTAGGCAGTGTATGATCTTATTATATATGTGCTGTATATATAGTAGGCAGTGTATGATCTTATTATATGTACTGTGTGTATATATAGTAGGCAGTGTATGATCTTATTATATATGTACTGCGTATATATAGTAGGCAGTGTATGATCTTATTATATATGTGCTGTATATATAGTAGGCAGTGTATGATCTTATTATATATGTACTGTATATATAGTAGGCAGTGTATGATCTTATTATATACAGTATGTGCTGTATATATAGTAGGCAGTGTATGATCTTATTATATATGTACTGTATATATAGTAGGCAGTGTATGATCTTATTATATATGTGCTGTATATATAGTAGGCAGTGTATGATCTTATTATATATGTACTGTTATATATAGTAGGCAGTGTATGATCTTATTATATACAGTATGTGCTGTATATATAGTAGGCAGTGTATGATCTTATTATATATGGTGCTGTATATATAGTAGTTGGGGCTGTATATATAGTGGGCAGTGTGTGTCTTATTATATATGTGCTGTTATATAGTAGGCAGTGTATGATCTTATTATATACGTTGTACTGTATATATAGTAGGCAGTGTATGATCTTATTATATAGTGTGCTGTATATATAGTAGGCAGTGTATGATCTTATTATATATGTGCTGTATATATAGTAGGCAGTGTATGATCTTATTATATATGTGCTGTATATATAGTAGGCAGTGTATGATCTTATTATATATGTGCTGTATATATAGTAGGCAGTGTATGATCTTATTATATATGTGCTGTATATATAGTAGGCAGTGTATGATCTTATTATATACAGTTGTGCTGTATATATAGTAGGCAGTGTATGAGCTTATTATATATGTACTGTATATATAGTAGGCAGTGTATGATCTTATTATATATGTACTGTATATATAGTAGGCAGTGTATGATCTTATTATATATGTGCTGTATATATAGTAGGCAGTGTATGATCTTATTATATACAGTATGTGCTGTATATATAGTAGGCAGTGTATGAGCTTATTATATATGTACTGTATATATAGTAGGCAGTGTATGATCTTATTATATATGTGCTGTATATATAGTAGGCAGTGTATGATCTTATTATATAGGTGGCTGATATTAGTGGCGTGTGATCTTATTATATATGTGCTGTATATATAGTAGGCAGTGTATGATCTTATTATATATGTACTGTATATATAGTAGGCAGTGTATGATCTTAGTATATATGTACTGTATATATAGTAGGCAGTGTATGATCTTATTATATATGTACTGTATATATAGTAGGCAGTGTATGATCTTATTATATATGTGCTGTATATATAGTAGGCAGTGTATGATCTTATTATATACAGTATGTGCTGTATATATAGTAGGCAGTGTATGATCTTATTATATATGTACTGTATATATAGTAGGCAGTGTATGATCTTATTATATATGTACTGTATATATAGTAGGCAGTGTATGATCTTATTATATATGTGCTGTATATATAGTAGGCAGTGTATGATCTTATTATATATGTACTGTATATATAGTAGGCAGTGTATGATCTTATTATATATGTGCTGTATATATAGTAGGCAGTGTATGATCTTATTATATATGTACTGTATATATAGTAGGCAGTGTATGATCTTATTATATACAGTATGTGCTGTATATATAGTAGGCAGTGTATGAGCTTATTATATATGTACTATATATATAGTAGGCAGTGTATGATCTTATTATATATGTACTGTATATATAGTAGGCAGTGTATGATCTTATTATATACAGTATGTGCTGTATATATAGTAGGCAGTGTATGAGCTTATTATATATGTACTGTATGTATAGTAGGCAGTGTATGATCTTATTATATATGTGCTGTATATATAGTAGGCAGTGTATGATCTTATTATATATGTACTGTATATATAGTAGGCAGTGTATGATCTTATTATATATGTGCTGTATATATAATAGGCAGTGTATGATCTTATTATATATGTACTGTATATATAGTAGGCAGTGTATGATCTTATTATATACAGTATGTGCTGTATATATAGTAGGCAGTGTATGATCTTATTATATATGTGCTGTATATATAGTAGGCAGTGTATGATCTTATTATATATGTACTGTATATATAGTAGGCAGTGTATGATCTTATTATATATGTACTGTATATATAGTAGGCAGTGTATGATCTTATTATATATGTGCTGTATATATAGTAGGCAGTGTATGATCTTATTATATACAGTATGTGCTGTATATATAGTAGGCAGTGTATGATCTTATTATATATGTACTGTATATATAGTAGGCAGTGTATGATCTTATTATATATGTACTGTATATATAGTAGGCAGTGTATGATCTTATTATATATGTGCTGTATATATAGTAGGCAGTGTATGATCTTATTATATACAGTATGTGCTGTATATATAGTAGGCAGTGTATGAGCTTATTATATATGTACTGTATATATAGTAGGCAGTGTATGATCTTATTATATATGTGCTGTATATATAGTAGGCAGTGTATGATCTTATTATATGTACTGTATATATAGTAGGCAGTGTATGATCTTATTATATATGTGCTGTATATATAGTAGGCAGTGTATGATCTTATTATACATGTACTGTATATATAGTAGGCAGTGTATGATCTTATTATATACAGTATGTGCTGTATATATAGTAGGCAGTGTATGAGCTTATTATATATGTACTGTATATATAGTAGGCAGTGTATGATCTTATTATATATGTACTGTATATATAGTAGGCAGTGTATGATCTTATTATATACAGTATGTGCTGTATATATAGTAGGCAGTGTATGATCTTATTATATATGTACTGTACACTGTGTTCCAAATTATTATGCAAATAATATTTTCTCATATTTTCCAAAATTACCTATATGAATTGCAGTCATTGTAATTTTCCAGTCATCAACTATTCGAGTATAATTGAAAGGTTTTTGAACAAACTGCCTATGATAACAGTATATTTAAAAAAAAAATAAACACTCAAAATGCATGTTCTAAATTATTATGCACAGCAGAATTTGCAACCTTTTTCATTTTTATTAAGAACAAAAAAATGGTCATTGTGAAATTCTAAGCATTAGCAGGTTATTACAAACTGAAATCAAACAGTTTTCAAGCCAAAACTTTATTCGAGGTGATGTTACATTTGCACATAGGACCCCTTGTTCGAAAGAAGCTTCTGAGCTCTCTCGTCCATTGAATTTGTCAGTTTTTGGATGGTTTCTGCTTCAATTGTTTTGCATGAGGACAGAATCCCCTCCCAGAGCTGTTGCTTAGATGAGAACTGCCTCCCGCCATCATAGACACTCGATGATGCTCCAGAGGTTCTCAATGGGGTTGAGGTCAGGGGAGCATGGGGGCCACACCATAAGTTTATCCCCTTTTATGCCCATAGCAGCCAGAGATGCAGATGTGTTATTTGCAGCATGAGACGCTGCATTATCAGGCATGAAAATGATCTTTCTGCGGAATGCATGGTTCTTCTTCTTGAACCATGGCAGGAAGTGCTGTTTGAGAAACTCCACATACATTATGGAGTTCATCTTTACCCCTTAAGGGATCCTAAAGGGGCCGACAATCTCTCTCCCCATGATTCCAGCCCAAAACATTACTCCACCTCCTCCTTGTTGGCGCCGTAGCCGTGTTTGCATGGGGTGTCCATCAACAAGCCATCCTCCACTCCATCCATCTGGACCATCGAGCGTTGCACGGCACTCATCGGTCTTCATGTATTGTTTGGCCCACTGAGCCGTCTCTGCTTGTGTGCAGTGGATAGAGGAGGTCGACAGGATGGCTTACGCACAGCTGCAAACCTCTGTAGGACCCTGCATCTTGTTGTTCGGGGGGACGTTGGAGGCACCAGCAGCTTCAAAAACTTGTCTGCTGCTATGACAAGGCATTTTTGAAGCTGCTCTTTTAACCTGACGTAATTGCCTGTTGGAAAGAGTCCTCAATTTTCCCTTATCAGCATGCACACGTGTGTGCTGTGAATCAGCTACATACTTCTTGATTGTGTGATGATCACGATGAAGTGTCTTGGCAATGTTGATTGTAGTCATGCCTTGACCTAAACACTCCACAATTTGTTGCTTCTCAGCAGCCGACACATCCTTTTTCTTTCCCATTTTGGCTGAAAATGTAGGCTCCTTAATAATGTGGGACAGCCTTCTTAAGTAGTCTTGCCTTTAATTGGACACACCTGCCAAACTAATTAGCACAGGTGTCTGCAATTGCTTTCAGTGATATAAAGAGCCCTGACACACATCACCATCAATGAGTTTAACTGACAAACAAAAAAATTGTTACCTTATCACTCCTAAACACTTTTTGCATAATAATTTGGAACGCAGTGTATATATAATAGGCAGTGTATGAGCTTATTATATATGTACTGTATATATAGTAGGCAGTGTATAATCTTATTATATATGTACTGTATATATAGTAAGCAGTGTATGAGCTTATTATATGTGTGCCGTATGGCACCTTTACTGTATGTATAGTAGGCAATGTATGGCTGTATTATGTGTTTCTTGTTCGGTCTTATTATATATGTACTGTATGTATAGTAGGCAGTGAATGACTGGAGTGATATATTTTTACTATAGGTGTTCATTGGCCCCTATTGTGCAGGTCTCAGGGGGTCTTCTACTGTTTCTCCTTGTGTAGGGCATCAGAGCCAGGCAGTGCCACCTGGGAATAAAAAAGATATTACTCCACTAGGCGGCGCTCCAGAGACAACTGTCTTATGAGTTCAAGGTATTGCACTTTTATATGATCACTGTATGGCGCTGTTATGTGGCATGGTCTAGCGCTGTTATGTAGGTACAGTATGGCATTGTTACAGATGTAGCAAACTGTAAAATGTACTTTTCACACATTATATAGCCCTCATTTCAATGATGATGCAATAAATGTCAATTTGAAGTTTGCTACGTCGGTATTTGAGCACTTTATGACACTATTATTTGACACGGCACAGGGGGACATCATTTTTGGCC
This sequence comes from Leptodactylus fallax, assembly GCA_947044405.1. Classification (NCBI taxonomy): domain Eukaryota; kingdom Metazoa; phylum Chordata; class Amphibia; order Anura; family Leptodactylidae; genus Leptodactylus; species Leptodactylus fallax. The sequence continues at coordinate 5,547,657 of CAMRHE010000068.1, read as the reverse complement.
CCGCATCAAAGCACCACAGACTATAATCTGGCTGTAATTGTTGTAGCTTTCGAGCAGAAAATCAGAACTACATTGAACACTATGGGAGGGGGAGCGTGAAACTGATATAAACCGTCTCCGCGAAGGATATTGATTTCTATTCTCTTATGACATCAATATTTAAAACAAAATTCTGAATTTTTTTTTCTTTGACAAAACAGCAACACTTGCAATTTTTTATTATCCTGCGGATGAGCTCTATTCCTTTACGGTGACTGCTCACCAGGAAATGTTCTCTAATAATCGCAGACATTTGGTTACAATTCCTCGTTGTTCTTAAGTTTGTGTGTAGGAAGATGCCTCGAACTCCTTATTCCCTTGCGATGCTTTAAACTTGAATGCTCGAGCTCCTCGGAATGCCGCGGTTTAAATCCGAATACCAGAAAGATTAATTTAAAAGTTAATTGATTCTCCAGTTCCACTTAACTCCTTCCTACCTTGTCCTACCCGGCTCAGCTACATTATGTTCCATGGCTGCGCGTTTCGACTCGCTCATCTCCCTCCGACGCTGTCGCTTTCTCGGCTGCCCAGAGATGTGAAATCGCAAATTTGTTCTACAGTCGTTTTAGAGACGGCGCTGTCATAATGAATGGTCATCCTTTGGGTTTTCTATTTGTTCTGCCAATTACAATGTGTTTGCCTAAAGCAGTCAGCACGATTTATCAGCGTAAGAAGTAGATTTGGTGATGAATGTAGTCACGCCTAACAGATGTAACTGATGCAGAAACGTAGCAGGAACAATCAAGTTTAGTGAAGATGGTCTTCACGACCAGTAAGGTTGGTATAGCACCTACACCCATTAAGCCAGGAGCTCATTGATGGAGGCCAGTGGTTGGGAGTAGTGGTTCTAGAAATGGTCTTGGTGGCTAAAGTCTTGAACAAATCTTCTAGCTCTCCTTCTCAGTTGGTGGAGTGCCATGGGTACCTGGTGGTGGTAATGTTTCCCACAGAGTAGGTCCTAGTTTTTATAAGTCTCCCTGAGCCTGATGGGGACTGGAATGCCCATGATGGTAGTGCAGGGACAAAGCTCAGGAGCCAAGTGGTTTGTAGAACATCATAACTGACTTAGAACAAGGTAAAACGGAATCGAAGTAAGAGGTCTAGTCTGTGAAGGTGTCAGAGACTGTTGCCTGTGAGAACAGGAGGGATACCTGCTATATAATAGGATTGACTCTCGAGTGGTCAATGTTCTGATTCTGATTCTTTGCGCCATATCATACATGTTCTTATTGCTGTCTTGAAAATTATGGCAGAGATGGCTTGGAGTTTGGATCTGGACAATGTCTGAGTCAGGGTGCCCTGGAAGGAGGAGGGCCGGAGAAGGTTCTCCAAGGTTACAAAGTGTTGTGCCGTACTCCCTTTAACACCTGCTGTGAGGACAACCATGACAATGAAGAGTTGGGTATGGACAAGGAGGAAGAGAGAAGAGTTTATCAGGAGGATCCATGCAAATCCCTTACCTAGCCAAAGTCACTTGGATTGGACTCTGCAAACCAGATGAAGTGTAAGTGTGCAAGGCAAGGAGCGAGACTTCTGAGCAGAGCAGGAGAAGAGATTAAACCCCTTAATACTCCATGACGTAACTGTATGTCATAGTGTTTGGAAATAGCAAAGATTTGTTGCAGAATCTTCCCTTTGACTTCAATGGGTAAGTAAAAATTCACATTCAATTCGCAGGGGAAGAAAATTGTCTAAAATGTAAAAAAAATGTAAAAACCTTCCCAGTCGTCTGCCACCTCTGGGGTGAGGTTTCCCTGGTCCCTTAAAAAGTCTAAATTTCTTAGCACTTTCCAATGTAGTGTGTCGTGACAAGGACTTCCCAGTGTGTTCTGTCACAGGACTGGCCGGAGGAGCAGGAAAGCCTCGGCATTGGAGTCACAGAAGGTATGTATATAGAATTTTTGTCACTGTTGGAAAATCTAGACTAAAGTCAACAAATTTGGTGCAGAATGTCTACCAAATTTGCTATGGAATTATTCACGGCAATTCAGATCCATATGAACTTAGGCTTCAGATTCCATTGAAAAAGTAAAAAAATAAAAAACTTCCCTCCGAGGCTCTATGTTGATTATGGAGGGCGTTTGGTTATAGAAAGTTCTACCACTCAGACATCCAGAAAGACTAGTCAAAAGATTTTGCACTTGATTCCCAAACCATAAGATTTCCAGAGATCTACTGTATATAACCACCTGTCAGTAAATTCTTCACATATTTTCTACTCAGTTCAAGGTACCAGATGTTAACAATGACTCCAAGCATCAACTTCAATAAGAAGACAAGGGTGGAAGAGCCTGTTCTTCTGTATCCATAGGGTACGTCATAAAGGATTTGGGCCAAGCACTATTGCTCCAACCATCTGTTCTCGGTTGAGGAGGAGGTCTGCCCAGAGGCTGTAGTGTTCATGTAAACAGATAGAGGAAATGACATATGGCTTGTATCTCCATAACTGGAATGTGCTACTTCTAGGATCTTCTGTTTTGAAGTCTTAATGCTGACACAATCTATGTAGAAACAGAAGATTTCATATGTTCTTTATATTCCACTTCTCACGATGACTCACGAGACCATTCTCTACAGGACTGACCTCAATGGAATGAGAAGTCCTGTTTCTTAAGAGCCAACCTTAGGTGGTGCAGTGCACTTAATCTGCATAATGGCCTTTAGTGGCAGCAGCTGGGAATTGTGTAGGCTCCTTCACCTTAGCAGGACCTCAAAGATACACAGTAACAGCTGATGGAACAGATTTCTCAGCAACGGAGGGACCAATTCACAAGAAGAAAACACTGTTTATTTCAGAGGACCCTAACCTATCTGTCTGCAGGGCTGGGGTGATATGCTGGTTCTGGTGACAGTAACCTATCTATCTGCAGGGCTGGGGTGATATGCTGGTTCTGGTGACACTAACCTATCTGTCTGCAGGGCTGGGGTGATATGCTGGTTCTGGTGACACTAACCTATCTATCTGCAGGGCTGGGGTGATATGCTGGTTCTGGTGACACTAACCTATCTGTCTGCAGGGCTGGGGTGATATGCTGGTTCTGGTGACACTAACCTATCTGTCTGCAGGGCTGGGGTGATATGCTGGGTCTGGTGACACTAACCTATCTATCTGCAGGGCTGGGGTGATATGCTGGTTCTGGTGACACTAACCTATCTATCTGCAGGGCTGGGGTGATATGCTAGTTCTGGTGACACTAACCTATCTATCTGCAGGGCTGGGGTGATATGCTGGGTCTGGTGACACTAACCTATCTATCTGCAGGGCTGGGGTGATGTGCTGGGTCTGGTGACACTAACCTATCTATCTGCAAGGCTGGGGTGATATGCTGGTTCTGGTGGCACTAACCTATCTATCTGCAGGGCTGGGGTGATATGCTGATTCTGGTGACTCTAACCTATCTATCTGCAGGGCTGGGGTGATATGCTGGTTCTGGTGACTCTAACCTATCTATCTGCAGGGCTGGGGTGATATGCTGGTTCTGGTGATACTAACCTATCTATCTGCGGGCTGGGGTGATATGCTGGTTCTGGTGACACTAACCTATCTATCTGCGGGCTGGGGTGTATGCTGGTTCTGGTGATACTAACCTATCTATCTGCAGGGCTGGGGTGATATGCTGGTTCTGGTGATACTAACCTATCTATCTGCAGGGCTGGGGTGTATGCTGGTTCTGGTGACACTAACCTATCTATCTGCAGGGCTGGGGTGATATGCTGGTTCTGGTGACACTAACCTATCTGTCTGCAGGGCTGGGGTGATATGCTGGTTCTGGTGACACTAACCTATCTGTCTGCAGGGCTGGGGTGATATGCTGGGTCTGGTGACACTAACCTATCTATCTGCAGGGCTGGGGTGATATGCTGGTTCTGGTGACACTAACCTATCTATCTGCAGGGCTGGGGTGATATGCTGGTTCTGGTGACACTAACCTATCTATCTGCAGGGCTGGGGTGATATGCTGGGTCTGGTGACACTAACCTATCTATCTGCAGGGCTGGGGTGATGTGCTGGGTCTGGTGACACTAACCTATCTATCTGCAAGGCTGGGGTGATATGCTGGTTCTGGTGGCACTAACCTATCTATCTGCAGGGCTGGGGTGATATGCTGATTCTGGTGACTCTAACCTATCTATCTGCAGGGCTGGGGTGATATGCTGGTTCTGGTGACTCTAACCTATCTATCTGCAGGGCTGGGGTGATATGCTGGTTCTGGTGATACTAACCTATCTATCTGCAGGGCTGGGGTGATATGCTGGTTCTGGTGACACTAACCTATCTATCTGCAGGGCTGGGGTGATATGCTGGTTCTGGTGATACTAACCTATCTATCTGCAGGGCTGGGGTGATATGCTGGTTCTGGTGATACTAACCTATCTATCTGCAGGGCTGGGGTGATATGCTGGTTCTGGTGACACTAACCTATCTATCTGCAGGGCTGGGGTGATATGCTGGTTCTGGTGACACTAACCTATCTATCTGCAGGGCTGGGGTGATATGCTGGTTCTGGTGACACTAACCTATCTATCTGCAGGACTGGGGTGATATGCTGGGTCTGGTGACACTAACCTATCTATCTGCAGGGCTGGGGTGATATGTTGGTTCTGGTGACACTAACCTATCTATCTGCAGGGCTGGGGTGATATGCTGGTTCTGGTGACACTAACCTATCTATCTGCAGGGCTGGGGTGATATGCTGGTTCTGGTGACACTAACCTATCTATCTGCAGGGCTGGGGTGATACGCTGGTTCTGGTGACACTAACCTATCTATCTGCAGGGCTGGGGTGATGTGCTGGTTCTGGTGACACTAACCTATCTATCTGCAGGACTGGGGTGATATGCTGGGTCTGGTGACAGTAACCTATCTATCTGCAGGGCTGGGGTGATATGCTGGTTCTGGTGACACTAACCTATCTATCTGCAGGGCTGGGGTGATATGCTGGTTCTGGTGACACTAACCTATCTATCTGCAGGGCTGGGGTGATATGCTGGTTCTGGTGACACTAACCTATCTATCTGCAGGACTGGGGTGATATGCTGGGTCTGGTGACACTAACCTATCTATCTGCAGGACTGGGGTGATATGCTGGGTCTGGTGACAGTAACCTATCTATCTGCAGGGCTGGGGTGATATGCTGGTTCTGGTGACACTAACCTATCTATCTGCAGGGCTGGGGTGATATGCTGGTTCTGGTGACACTAACCTATCTATCTGCAGGACTGGGGTGATATGCTGGGTCTGGTGACAGTAACCTATCTATCTTCAGGGCTGGGGTGATATGCTGGTTCTGGTGACACTAACCTATCTATCTGCAGGGCTGGGGTGATATGCTGGGTCTGGTGACAGTAACCTATCTATCTGCAGGGCTGGGGTGATATGCTGGTTCTGGTGACACTAACCTATCTATCTGCGGGGCTGGGGTGATGTGCTGGTTCTGGTGACACTAACCTATCTATCTGCAGGGCTGGGGTGATATGCTGGGTCTGGTGACAGTAACCTATCTATCTGCAGGGCTGGGGTGATATGCTGGTTCTGGTGACACTAACCTATCTATCTGCAGGGCTGGGGTGATATGCTGGTTCTGGTGACACTAACCTATCTATCTGCAGGGCTGGGGTGATATACTGGTTCTGGTGACACTAACCTATCTATCTGCAGGACTTCTGTGTTCTGTTTTTTCTATCACAGTTCCACACCTAAAATAGCAAGTTCATCTGACTTACTTTCCTCTTATGTGTATGGACATCTTAAAGCATCCTTCTTTTTCCATCCTCCTCGGTCCTTGTCATGTCCCGATTATCTGTAATTTCTCTGCAGACGCTTAGCCCTGTGTACACACCATAATATTGTCAGGGGCTCGGCGTCCATCAAACTGTTTGAACAACAAACATCCAATAAGACCTTAAGTAAAGAGACCGAAATCCATTTAACTCTTACAAGTCTTTTCTATCCCTCTTCCAGATCACAGAGCAAAATGTACAGGACGGAGAGCAGAAGATTCTATCCGGGGGGTTCACTTGAAAGGCCCCAATTCAAAATAAGTAATGGGGCCCCCATTTACTATGTGTTATCTATAAAACTGTCATCTTATGTTGTACACAGGCTCCTTGAGGATCCTTAGCCCGGTAGCGATAGCTGCCTCGGCATCCCCTATAGCTATACCCCTGATTCTGGCCATCACTAGCTGAGGAAGGAAAAAAATTTTAGGACATAGCATCACTGTGCCGGGAATACATACTTTATGGTCTGCTGGGGGGGCAGCAGGGGCATTTGCCCCCAGTGCTGAGCTCCACAGGGGGCGCTAGTTAGCTACTTTGTCTTGGCAAAATTATAATAAAGAGCTAGGACAAAATAACAAACTGTTGCCCCAAGTGTAAAAAATTCTCACTTCAATTCTGCTATGGCTGTCCAATTACCTCAAAGAATCATGACATCATCAACCCCATGTGACCACTGAAGCCCAAGGACAGGGCTCATTGGTGATCTGAATCTGCTGACATTACCCACAAGGCCGGAAGACGCTCTGGAAAGAACATCAGACACTGCGAGGAAGCCCCGGAGAGGTAAATGAAGGTGAATATTAGTGTTTATTATTTTCTGCTCCTCCCCTGGGCCTAAGATTACTCTTAAGAATCCAGTATAACAATGATTTGTGGGTGTTGAATCCTAAAAATTCTGGATGTGAAATTTTTGAACAATTCATAATGAACCAAGCTCTTTATGAACCAGTTTGCTCATCTCTTACATTTGTGTTTTCTTTTGCCTTCCTCTGGATCAACAGTTCAGTCTCAGAAGTTTCCTGATTTAAAGTGGACCTTTCCCCACTTTCAGCAGCTCCAACTTTTTGGATCCTTCAATAGGTGCCGATTCGCTGATTCCGGGGCAGTTGGAATTTTTTCTCTAGCCCCCGCCGTTCCTGAGTAATCATTGTTGTTAGCTTCAGTACAATTATTCTCTCTGCAGTCAGGTGGGTGGTCCCTATCTTTCTGCTCCAGTCTAGGACCGCCCATCTGACAGTAGAGAGCATAATTGTGCTGAAACTAACAGCATTGATTGCTCAGGAATGGTGGGGGCTAGAGAAAAAATTCCAACTGCACCAGAATCAGAGGAGCGGGGACTATTAAAAATGCAAAGAGCTGGAGATGGTGGAGGTGGTGAAATGTCCTCTTTAACATAAAATAGGTTTACGTAAAATTTTGCATCACAGTGAGTTGTGTTAAATGACACACTTAGCTCTACTATATCTGTTCTCTTGTTGCAACCGTCCATATTAGGCCCATAAATTAGAATTTCTTTAAAAAAAATGGTTTTGGAAGGATTTATTTGCATTTTTACAAGTATAAACCGTCCTGGATCTGTCCAACTAAGTTTTAAAAGTTGTTCTTGACATTCCCGTGACAGTGAAGCAATGTTGTGTAACTACAGTTGGAGAGCACAGATCTTGTGTGTAATTTGCATAGCGATGAGAGTGTACCGCTTCCCCGTTGGATTGAAAATTGTTGAAAGTCAATGTTCTACTCAGATTGGAATATTATATTAAATCATAATAAGGCAATGGCTCAAGACGGAGAAATTCTGTGCGAAGTGAAGATGTCCATGCAGACGGGGATGAAAGGAAAGTAAAACGGATTGATAGATAGATAGATAGATAGATAGATAGATAGATAGATATGAGATAGATAGATAGATGGATAGATAGATAGATAAATAGATAGATAATAGATATGTGATAGATAGATAGATAGATAGATAGATAGATAATAGATATGTTATAGATAGATAGATAGATAGATAGATATGAGATAGATAGATAGATAGATAGATAGATATGAGATAGATATGAGATAAATAGATATGAGATAGATAGATAGATATGAGATAGATAGATAGATAGATAGATAGATAAATAGATAGATAATAGATATGTGATAGATAGATAGATAGATAATAGATATGTTATAGATAGATAGATAGATAGATATGAGATGAGATAGATAGATAGATAGTGTTGAGATAGATAGATAGATGGATAGATAGATAGATAAATAGATAGATAATAGATATGTGATAGATAGATAGATAGATAGATAGATAATAGATATGTTATAGATAGGTAGATAGATAGATAGATAGATATGAGATAGATAGATAGATAGATAGATAGATAGATAGATAGATAGATAGGGATAATGGGTGGATAAATAGATAGATATGAGATAGATAGATAGATAGATAGATAGATAGATAGGAGATAGATAGATAGATAGATAGATAGATATAGATAGATAGATAGATAGATAGATATGAGATAAGATAGATAGATAGATATGAGATAGATAGATAGATAGATAGATAGATAGATAGATAGATAGATAGATAGATAGATAGAGATGTGAAATAGATGGATAGATGACATCATAGATTTATACTGTAGATAGATAGATAGATATATAGATAGATAATGAGAAACACTGATATGAGACAGACAGATAGATAAATGAACATGTCATATCCATATCCATCTGACACATGTGCATGGTTTGTTACAATGTATCAGAGCATTCTTTTGTAACAAGCCGGTCACATTATGAACACAATGCGGGGGATGTATGGATAGATATAGGTTATACTATGTACATATATTGTGTATCCTCCTTTTCCATTACATTATAAGTTCTCTCTTTTACTTATCATTTTCTTATTATTGACTTCCCAATTGTACAACCCTGTGGACTATGTCACCGCTATATAAGACGGTTATGATCACGTTCCTGGGTAGGCAGTAGCTCCGCTACAGTATAGGCTTGGTCTAGAAGGTTTAAGCTAAACCTCAGAGATAACCCCAAGTATTGTAGAATATCACCCTTCTTTTCCGCAGTGAGATGGGAGCCGCTCGGGGTTACTTCCCTCCCTCTTGGGTCCCAGTCCTCAAATTGAGAAGACAAAAAACTGTAAACAAATGATTCCCTTGGAGAGTAATATTTGCTTCGCTCCTGCCAGTAGGTCGCCTCTGACAGTCTGATAAGCCAGCAATGAAAAGGTCAGTGGCTCGGAGAGAACAGACATTTCTAGGCTTCCAGTGTGGAGAGGAAGGCGAGATCCACAGAGCAGGAAACCATCGCTTTAGAAAGCCCAACTCACTCTATCCGGCTTACAGGGCAGCGGCCATCGCTCCTCTGCCCCTCGAAATAGGCAGGGTTAATATTCCTGAATGTCTTAAATCCTTGGAGTAGGAAGGAAGGAAGTAATTGCTGATCCGTGGAGCAGAACAAGCAGTGATTAGAAAGATAAGGTTTAATTAAATGGCTTATTGAAGAAGGAAATAAGAAAGGGGCCTGGAAGACGGTATTATACTGTGTCATTTATATCAACATCATCTGCTGGATAGAACAACACCTCCATATCCGGATAGTGCTCATAAAGGATCCTCAGCTGCACTGAATATGTAAGAAATAAACTTTGTGCTCCAGAGCTGCTCTTCATTCAGAAGCGGAGATACATAGCAAACTTTTACTCTATAACAATAGAAACATAAGAAAAAATATAGATAATACACATTAGATACAAAGATAGATAGATAGATATGAGATAGATAGATAGATAGATAGATAGATAGATATGAGATAGATAGATAGATAGATATGGGATGATAGATAGAGATAGATATGAGATAGATAGATAGATATGAGATAGATAGATAGATAGATAGATAGATAGATAGATAGATAGATATGAGATAGATAGATAGATAGATAGATAGATAGTTAGATATGGGATAGATAGATAGTTAATGATAGATAGATAGATAGATAGATAGATAGATAGATAGATATGAGATGGATAGATAGATATGAGAAGATATGAGATAGATAGATAGATAGATAGATAGATAGATAGATATGAGATGGATAGATAGATATGAGATAGATATGAGATAGATAGATAGATAGATAGATAGATAGATTTAGATAGATAGATAGATAGATAGATAGATAAATAGATAAATAGATAGAGAGGGTAGATAGATAGACTCTAATAATGATGAACTATTAAACTAATAGTACACATGTCTTATTTACCACTAGGTGGCAGAGCATTTCCTTCATCCCCAAGGGATCTCCCACTTTGGAAATAAATTTCCAGTTTCTAAAGGGCAAAAGGAAAACAAAATGAAATTCTTGGAAGAAATTGAAAGCTATTTCTGAAGATGAACAGATGTTTTACTTAGAATCCCAGATTCCATCGCCTGCAGATCTCGCTGTATCTGTTCTGCGCTGTCCTAGTTATGTCTTAGTATGTTAAATAACATAAACAATGTATTATAAGGTATTACAAGGCTGCTATAAATGTGGGCGTCTTATTATAGGGATGCCATGCCAACACTACGCCATGTGGTATGCTTTCATATTCTGACATTTCCATTCCATTAGATTCTATAATGAACTGTTTAGTTATATATTTCCAGGAAGAGTAACAGAGGCACAGAGAGGAAGAGGCAACTGTGCAGCTGTATAATTACAGCTCTGCAGCCCACCTGTTTTGTGATCAAGGCATGGAGGAATCAGTAAGCTGAACCATCAGGACAATGCTGAAGATTGGCAAGAGAGGTCACCACTGGACACCAGCTTTGCAGAATTAAAGGGGTTTTGTGTTTTATTTATTTTATTTTTATTGACACCCATTCCAAGCATAGGTCATCTCAATATCACATTGGTGAGGTTCTGACACAAAGCACCCCACACCATTCAGCTGTTCTCAGCATCTAATACACATAGAATGGAACAGGAAGCAGACAGCTCCGTTTTCTGTGCAGTGTTCAAACTGAGTCACTGCAGCTTAGGTCCCATTTAAATAAATAGGAGCTTATCTGCAGTACCTGCTCTGGCCACTACACAGAGAACAGCGCTATCTGCTTCCTGTTTCATCCTCTGGAAAGACAAAAAAAAAATGCTAAAATCCCAAAGTAACAAACCAGCCCAATATTCATACGGGTAAGGTGTGCTCTATCTATACATTATAGACGATGGGAGGCAGACACTGATTTTCTTCCTATGATGCATCATGTTCGATCTTCAGGTGGTTTCTGCCTGAAAATTTCCATTGAATTAATGGGAGGTGGAAGAATACCGTCTGGTCGATGTGGAATATGACTCTGAATTTGCAAACTCCAAGGCAGATTCCGCAGCGGAAAATTTCTGCTTCTGAATTCTCGAAGCAGAATTTTTCAACTTCTACAAATTCCTGTGAATTGACCCTAATGGAGTATTCCTATCTGGACAAGTTAAGCCCTATCCATGGAATCATGAGTGGTCGGACCGTCACTGATCAGAAGAGCAGAGTCTGGGCTGTGTGTGCACCGCTACATTCATCTCAATGGGGTGTGGGAGATACATGAGCACTCCCATCGAAATGAATGGAGTCTGGACATCCAGAATGGGAAACAAGACTCCCCTGATCGGTGGGAGTCAAATGGGTGAGCCTAAGCAGGGGATTTGGAGCTTTGTCCTAGTAAAAGGCAGCCACATCTCTAATAGATACATATTGGCGAGTGAGTCCCCCCCGGATAATATCCAACCATATGCAATTGATTTCCACCTTGATTTCAAGGGAGATTAAAATGCAGCTGATATGCAATGCATCCGTCTACCTGGTATCTCTCCAGTAATCACGCGTGTGCACCGTATGAGGATCATTGCAGGCTCTTATCATTTATCATAAGTGTCTGGAGTGCGGGCCGTGATTACAAGATCTGGGCTCGACAGAATGGATATTGCCATCAAATCATCAGCGTAACAGTGAAATCAATACATGGAGCGGCCACGGCTCACGCGACCAGATGAGGACGTGCATATTTTAATCAATGGCCGTATATCGTACAATGCAATTGCCGATCTGATTAAAGCAATTTCAGTTTATACAGTTGGGAAAATCCTAAGTGGCGTTATTTCCCACTTGCCGTAGCTTTTTCCGTGGTCGTTGTATAGTTTAATAGAGTGGAAACAATGTATAGTGTGTATGATGGGACTATGTCCTAGAGGAATAACCCCACTGGATGTTAATGTTTCCTCTGCCGTTAAATAACTTTGTGAATATTATTGAGCTGATTTTTATTAGGTCTCTAACGCTCATTGAATGGACTTCTTATTATAGGTTAGTCCATAAAGCCGCCGTTATAGTCAGTAATTTTGTCATTTATCATCATATTTGCTGCTACGGTATGTTTTACCAGCAGAGGATGAGTCAAAGCGGGGATTTAAAATATAGATGGTCGTGACATAAAGGGAGTCTGTCACCAGAACCAGCATATCAACCCAGCTCTCAGATAGATAGGTTACTGTCACCAGAACCAGCATATCAACCCAGCTCTCAGATAGATAGGTTAGTGTCACCAGAACCAGCATATCACCCCAGCCCTGCAGATAGATAGGTTAGTGTCACCAGAACCAGCATATCACGCGCCCCCAGCCCTCAGATAGATAGGTTGGTGTCACCAGAGCCCAGCATATCAACCCAGCTCTCAGATAGATAGGTTACTGTCACCAGAACCAGCATATCAACCCAGCCCTGCAGATAGATAGGTTACTGTCACCAGAACCAGCATATCACCCCCAGGGGGTGGCGGCACCTGCAGATAGATAGGTTAGTGTCACCAGAACCAGCATATCAACCCAGCTCTCAGATAGATAGGTTAGTGTCACCAGAGCCCAGCATATCACCCCAGCCCTGCAGATAGATAGGTTAGTGTCACCAGAACCAGCATATCACCCCACCCTGCAGATAGATAGGTTAGTGTCACCAGAACCAGCATATCACCCCAGCCCTGCAGATAGATAGGTTAGTGTCACCAGAACCAGCATATCACCCCAGCCCTGCAGATAGATAGGTTACTGTCACCAGAACCAGCATATCACCCCAGCCCTGCAGATAGATAGGTAGTGTCACCAGAACCGGCAGATCACTCCAGCCCTGCAGATAGATAGGTTAGTGTCCCCAGACCCAGCATATTACCCCAGCCCTGCAGATAGATAGGTTAGTATCACCAGAACCAGCATATCACCCCAGCCCTGCAGATAGATAGGTTAGTGTCACCAGACCCAGCATATCACCCCAGCCCTGCAGATAGATAGGTTAGTGTCACCAGACCCAGCATATCACCCCAGCCCTGCAGATAGATAGGTTACTGTCACCAGAACCGGCATATCACCTCAGCCCTGCAGATAGATAGGTTAGTGTCACCAGACCCCAGCATATCACCCCAGCCCTGCAGATAGATAGGTTAGGGTCACCAGAACCAGCATATCACCCCAGCCCTGCAGATAGATAGTTTAGTGTCACCAGAACCAGCATATCACCCTAGCCCTGCTGATAGATAGGTTAGTGTCACCAGACCAGCTATCACCCCAGCCCTGCAGAAGATAGGTTAGTGTCACCAGAACCAGCATATCACCCCAGCCCTGCAGATAGATAGGTTAGTGTCACCAGAACCAGCATATCACCCCAGCCCTGCAGATAGATAGGTTAGTGTCACCAGACCCCAGCGCAATAGGCGACCGCTCACCCCAGCCCTGCAGATAGATAGGTTAGGGTCACCAGAACCAGCATATCACCCCAGCCCTGCAGATAGATAGTTTAGTGTCACCAGAACCAGCATATCACCCTAGCCCTGCAGATAGATAGGTTAGTGTCACCAGAACCAGCATATCACCCCAGCCCTGCAGATAGATAGGTTAGTGTCACCAGAACCAGCATATCACCCCAGCCCTGCAGATAGATAGGTTAGTGTCACCAGAACCAGCATATCACCACAGCCCTGCAGATAGATAGGTTAGTGTCACCAGAGCCAGCATATCACCCCAGCCCTGCAGATAGATAGGTTAGGTCACCAGTCCGCCCCCCCGGCCCTGCGATAGATGGTCGCACCAGAACCGGCATATCACCCCAGCCCTGCAGATAGATAGGTTAGTGTCACCAGAACCGGCAGATAACCCCAGCCCTGCAGATAGATAGGTTAGTGTCACCAGAACCAGCATATCACCCCAGCCCTGCAGATAGATAGGTTAGTGTCACCAGAACCAGCATATCACCCCAGCCCTGCAGATAGATAGGTTAGTGTCACCAGAACCAGCATATCACCCCAGCCCTGCAGATAGATGTTTAGTGTCACCAGCCCTCCCCTCCCGTTAGGTTAGTGTCACCAGAACCAGCATATCACCCCAGCCCTGCAGATAGATAGGTTAGTGTCACCAGAACCAGCATATCACCCCAGCCCTGCAGATAGATAGGTTAGTGTCACCAGTACCAGCATATCACCCCAGCCCTGCAGATAGATAGGTTAGTGTCACCAGAACCGGCATATCACCTCAGCCCTGCAGATAGATAGGTTACTGTCACCAGAACCGGCATATCACCTCAGCCCTGCAGATAGATAGGTTAGTGTCACCAGAACCAGCATATCACCCCAGCCCTGCAGATAGATAGGTTAGTGTCACCAGAACCAGCATATCACCCCAGCCCTGCAGATAGATAGGTTAGTGTCACCAGACCCCAGCATATCACCCCAGCCCTGCAGATAGATAGGTTAGGGTCACCAGAACCAGCATATCACCCCAGCCCTGCTGATAGATAGTTTAGTGTCACCAGAACCAGCATATCACCCCAGCCCTGCAGATAGATAGGTTAGTGTCACCAGAACCGGCATATCACCCCAGCCCTGCAGATAGATAGGTTAGTGTCACCAGAACCAGCATATCACCCCAGCCCTGCAGATAGATAGGTTAGTGTCACCAGAACCAGCATATCACCCCAGCCCTGCAGATAGATAGGTTAGTGTCACCAGAACCCAGCATATCACCCCAGCCCTGCAGATAGATAGGTTAGGGTCACCAGAACCAGCATATCACCCCAGCCCTGCAGATAGATAGGTTAGTGTCACCAGAACCAGCATATCACCCTAGCCCTGCTGATAGATAGGTTAGTGTCACCAGAACCAGCATATCACCCCAGTCCTGCAGATAGATAGGTTAGTCCCCCGGTGGCCCCAGAACCCGCATATCCCCCCAGCCCTGCAGATAGATAGGTTAGTGTCACCAGAACCAGCATATCACCCCAGCCCTGCAGATAGATAGGTTAGTGTCACCAGAACCAGCATATCACCCCAGCCCTGCAGATAGATAGGTTAGTGTCACCAGAACCAGCATATCACCCCAGCCCTGCAGATAGATAGGTTAGTGTCACCAGAACCAGCATATCACCCCAGCCCTGCAGATGATGGTGTGCCCAGAACCAGCATTCCCCCCCCTCGCAGATAGATAGGTTAGGGTTAACGGAATCAAACGTTTTTTTCCCCTTGTGAATCGCTGCCTCCACTGCCGAGAAATGGCCTTTTTGTCAATATATAAACAAGTCCTTTGGAGTAACCAGGGTGTGGCCATTATTCCAAAGAGCTCATTTGCATGTTGACAAAAACGGTGATATCTCAGCAATGGAGGCAAGGAATAGTTGACCACAAGTCTGGGACACAAGGATGGGACTTATGGAAGTGGAGCCCTTTAAGCATGTTTGGTGGGAGTAGGGTGCAGTCATACAGGTCTAACAATTTCTATTTCAGAAAAAAAAAAAATACTCCCCCAAAAATTCTTAATCGTATTTTATGCTTGTATGATTGGTAGTGCAAGATGTAATGAAGATGGTGGAAACCATAAAAAATAGAGAGGTCTCCATATAAAATGTAAAATATCTTATGTTATATGGGGGTATTTCCATGTGATGATAGTTCACACCTCTACATGTCCTCCATGTCAACAGGTCTGAAAAGTCTAAGGACAAATCTCATCTGATCGGCGCTGTCACGCTGAGCATTTTGGTGTTTTGTGTATCCAAATCCGTTTAGCCCTTCCAAAGATATAAGCCCTTTCAGTGTTAATGCAAAATAAAGTCTACTAGCCAAGTAGGTGGTAACACTACATGACATACAGCACACAGAGACCCCGCCCACAGGGAAACCACAGTGTTACCACCCACTTGGCTAATAGACACTAGTCTTCATCAACACTAAAAGGGCTTATATCTTTGGAATGGCTGAACAGATTTGGATAAACAAAACACCAAAATGTTCACAGCACCGATCAGTCAATGTTATTGGCCTTTCAACCTCGTGACAGGTCCTCTTTAAGGGTCTGGTGCCCATATTGAGTGGAATCCTTGCACGGGTTGTCACCGCCTATGAGGAACAGAGATCGGATTGGGCTGATCTGGGACTTCCTGTCCCATGGGCCCTAAAGCAGCTGCCTCTATGATACATACTCTTCCAAATAATATCATTCTAAGCCAAAAACCCATTGACAAATATTCCAATATATTTCTGTGGTATGCCCAATTTTTTGCAAAATTCTCTATTTTATAATATTTTCTATAGGTTATACAGTAGATAGGGCTGCATTTATTTTTAGTTTTTGCCTATGTGTATTTTTTTGCCTATTTTTGTATTCTAGAAATCCATCCAGCCTTCTACTTTTGTCTTGTCCAGAGATTAAAATCAGATTTATGCGACTTCAATAGCCTGTTTTTTTCCTATGCATTTAGGGGCGACATGACACACAAGTGACAGATGGCTCTTTACGTGTACACGGAAAATCCTTTAAAGTCAAGAGGTCAGTAAAATGTGTTTCCAACATGCTATTTACTAGCGTCATTGTCAATGATAACAAAATCAATGGCACAATTAATTCACAATCCACTTCTCTCTAGAAGCGGCCGCTCGCACCTTCATCTTCCCGTGGTGGAGAGAGGAATCTCCGCTCATGGCATCCTCCGCCGACCCTCATACTAAATAATCTGCAGTAAGGCATTGCATAGATATCAGTGTTTCTATGCTACAGATGTGTTTTTGTATAGTTTTATGTTGTGTATTTTATTGTGTTACATTTTGCCTTATATTTTAGCAGCTTCGTCTTTGTCCTAACAAATGGCTGAAGGAAAATCATTATTGTTATCAGCGATTCTCAGAAGAACTCGGCTCCTTCTTCTTGTCAGCTGAATTACCTCGGTGTTAGTTAAAATGTCTCCTGTTTAAACACGGCACATCCATTGTTATCGCACCTCGCCACTTGTGTGAATTGTTTGCTGAAATTTTTACCTTTGTGTTTTCGGTTGTGTTTCGAGCATATAATATCATTTCCTACATACAGCTATTGATTATAAAGTAGGGTTGTAGTTGGGAAATGGGGAGGGGTATGTGCTCTGCATGCTTGGAGGGGAGGGGTATGTGCTCTGCATGCTTGGAAGGGAGGGGATATGTGCTCTGTGTGCTTGGAAGGGAGGGGTATGTGCTCTGCGTGCTTGGAAGGGAGGGGTATGTGCTCTGCATGCTTGGAAGGGAGGGGTATGTGCTCTGCATGCTTGGAAGGGAGGGGTATGTGCTCTGCGTGCTTGGAAGGGAGGGGTATGTGCTCTGCATGCTTGGAAGGGAGGGGTATGTGCTCTGCGTGCTTGGAAGGGAGGGGTATGTGCTCTGCGTGCTTGGAAGGGAGGGGTATGTGCTCTGCGTGCTTGGAAGGGAGGGGTATGTGCTCTGCGTGCTTGGAAGGAAGGGGTATGTGCTCTGCGTGCTTGGAAGCGAGGGGTATGTGCTCTACATGCTTGGAGGCGGAGGGGTGAACAGGCTGTTAACAGTTTGGTGTCCTAACTAGTGAATTGTAAAATTTGTAAAATTTGCAGTAGACAAAGAAAAGTAAAATTATAGGGGATCTTTATAGGGGTTTTCCAAGACTTTTTAAATGATGACCTATCCTTAGTATAGGTCATCATTCCAAGACCTTTGGGGGTGCAGATTAGCTGACTTTCTCATTCATTGGTAACACGGCCTCATCGCAGCTCAGTCCCATTCAAGTGAATGGGACGAGCTGGGATACAATGCATGACGGCTGCACCAATATACGGCACTGTGGTTGCTAAGTACTGAAGAGGCTGCAATGCTCACCCGAACATTGCAGCCAGCTGATTAGCCAGGGGGCCAGTGTTGGACCCCTGCTGAACTTTAATTGGGGACATGAGATAATGGGATAGGTTTATGATTTCTTCATATGTTGTGTGCCGCTAGTGGGTGCACCTCATTTATGACGAGCCACACACCTCATCATATATCAAGCGTACTCTCTGCAGGGCCGTAGGTCTGTACTGAAATCTACACAAGCTCATAGCAACAGGTGTAAATGACCATAAATCCAGCAGGATCGGTGGACTCAACCACTCCCCACTCCTCACTAGAGATGGGCAAACCTCTATAGATTTGTTTCAGGTCCGAACTTGTTTGGATAGACTGAGAAGTGAAATTATTATACTCTGGGGTCTCTTTAGACCCCATAATATAATAGGTAGAGGCCCATGTGAGGTGTATTTGGGCCACAGTGGTCACATGGACATGCAGAGTGTCATTGTGACCCGGGTGCGTGACATCACTGAGGAGACCAAGAGAGAGCACTGGACACCACTCAAAGAGGGAAGATTAGTATGAATGTTTTAGATTTTTTTTTTACACCTCCCCTGGACCTCCACCTATTCTCTGCAGACCCCAGAGTATAATAATTTCACTTCCGGTTCTATCCCGAAAAGAACAGAGACCTGAGTCTCACAAAATGAATCTTGGAAGGTCCAACCATCTCTAATCTCGGCTTTCAAAAATAATAATAATAATGATAATAATAAAATGACAGAATTTAGTGTATTCGACCCATTATACACAAGCAGTGGCGTAACTAGGAATGGCTGGGCACCAAGGCGAACATCTGACATGCACAAACCGCATTCCCCACAAACCCCTGCACACACAGTATTATGTTCTACAGAGGCCCCTGCGCACAATATTATGTTCCACAGTGGCCCCTGCACACACTATTATGTCCCATAGTGGGCCCTGCACACACTATTATGCCCCATAGTGGCCCATGCACACACTATTATGCCCCATAGTGGACCGTGCACACACTATTATGCCCCATAGTGGCCCCTGCACACAATATTATGCCCCATAGTGCCCCCTGCACAGACGATAAGACCCCAGAGTATAATGATCGAAGACCCAGGGGAGGATACAAACATAAAAAACGATGCTACTTACCTCTGCCTGGCTCTGGCGCACTCCCTGCTACTTTCAGCCCTCTTCAATATTGGACCAGACATCACGTGATCCAGGCCGGCGTCGCGATCCAAAGAGGCCCGAAGACTGCTGGAGCACAGGAAAAGTAAGTAACATTGCTTTTTATGTTCCCTCACCTTCCCTGGGCCCTTTGATCATTATACTCTGGGGTCTGTGCAGGTGGCAGTGAGCAGGAGCGGGGATCGGTAAGTAAATAGGGCCCGTTACCTGCTGGTGTTATTCCAGCCGGTAACTGCCTAATAAAAAAAAATACCTCAGGGGCCCGCCAGGCCCCCTAATGTCCTGGGCCCTGTGGCAGCCGCTACTGCTGCTACCCCGGTATTTACGCCTCTGTACACAAGGATTGAATTCCTTCGAACACTTGACATTGTACAATATTCTACATGCCTTTATTCATCTCTACAGTGTGGTTACTGGTTTTATTCAATATATAACGATTTCTAAATTCTAAGCCATAGAAATTCCGGATGAAAGCTACATAGACATCTAAGCCTGTTAGTCTTTATAGAACATCATATGTACATTCATGGTAATAGAATTTGTGCTGCCTATTGGGAACAATACGGTTTTATCTCTCCATGACATCTAGACTTGTCTTAGTCTTTCTCGATAATAGAAAATATACGGCACAATGCTGCCGTGATTAATTAAATGCCGACACATAATATGTCTTCGAGCTGTCACTCAGGCGTCTTTATCTCTGGAAGAGGAAAAGTCCTTCTCAATCTATCGAGTACAGAACAAAAAAATTACAATAAAAAGAATCATTCGCTTTAGTCTGTGGGTATAACATGGGCTTGTAGCTTTGAAGCATAACTAGAAGCTCTTGGGACCCAATAAAAAAATTGGTTGCAGGGTGCCCTCACCAACCACATGGCTCTTGGGCTTCAGTGGAATTGGTACCTATGCATGACCATAGTCATATCCCACCAAACTAGGCATGCATGTCTATGTCATAGACCCAAATCCAGTGTCCATCCATTGGCTAGAGGATAAGTCGCAGATTAGTGGGTTCCAACCGCTGAGGCCCCCACCCATCCTGAGTTCAGCTATTTCCAGTGCTCCTATTGAAATGAACGTTCTCAGAATTGGGGGGTATCAGCAGTCCCATCATAGGATAGAAGATACATCATTGCCATGGTAAACCGCTTGCTTACATTGCAGCCCGTAGTTCTGCTGTTTTTGGCTTCCGGTCAAATTCTTTTTTTTTTAAGTATAATTTTTTTTTGCGACCTTTGCCCTCTACAACCACGAACAGAAGATATTACTAGCAGAGAATGCTGGAGGTGCTTGTTATCACACAAATGCTTAGTGTGGGATTTGTCGACTTCCATTAAAATACCTCCTGCTTAAGCATTTTCTTAGGGCACATCTGCTTGTTGACTGGTAAGAATTTACTGCATATGTCGCTCATTGTAACTCATCTTTTGACTCTCTACCCACGTTAATTAAAATTCATTGGATTCTTTCTAGACCTTCGGAGTTGGCCGGTATTCCTAGATCTCGGGCTTAATAGGAATGCATATTAAAGAGTTTGCAATCACCTTGTTATAATTAAATTTGCCGGTCCTGCGGCTATTGTACAGTCTTCTAATTCTTAATCTTTCACACTAATTATGGCCTGTCATAAATGGTTTGGGACATGTAGCTGTGTCTGGGTTTATGGCTACGTCTCCCTGGCCATTGGTCAGGGACGAGTTTATGGTAAAGTGACCTCTATTTCTGTCTTAACAGCCCTGGTCATTGGGAATCTTTATAGTCTTCAGCCCTTCTCAATGCCACTTCCATCTTCTGTCACCCATGTGAATCACGTCATATTTCTTCCCCGCAAAGCCTGCTTGACCCTGCTCAAAGGCTATAAATAATCTCTCCGGTTTGGTCTTGTTGCGATGCGAAAGAAATTACATGAGCTCAAATGTATTTTAGTTATTATAAAATAGATAATAGATAGGAAAAAATGCCCAGTCGTTTTGTGTCCACAGCTCCCATGCAAGCCAATGGGTCTCCATAGAAGGAAATTACTAAGAACTCTAATCAATTACGGATTCAATAATTTAGGATTGAAGTGGATGACATGAGTAGCAGTGGTATTTCTGGTTAGTATAGGATTTATAGTCTGCATTTTAGCAGTTTTCCCCTCTGCAGGCTTCTTCAGTTTTCCCTGAATTAATCGATATAGATGGAAAAAATAGGAGATTCTGTCCCAAACTCTGTCTAACTCACTCAGAAGCAGTATGGAGGACAGTATAGAAAAGTACTGAACAGTATTGAGATAAATAAAGCTCTTGAGGTAGGAATTAGTTCCAGCAGCTTCTGTGTGTGTCTTTTCTTATCTCTCACTTGTCTCATGGTTCCTCATCCCTCCTCCATCTTCCCTCACCATAGACTTCTACTGTGCACTGTAATTTGATTCTTTCGAAAGCTGCAGTCTGTCTTGGAGGTTCAGATGGATTCAGCAAAGATTTCAGAATAAATGTCAGTTCAGGCCATCTTTATGTCCAATCAGTGTGCCCCAAAACTGTGGGTATATTTCAGCCACCTGGACATCAGGTGCTGTTGAGAATTTGGTCTGCCGAGACACGGGCAAGGTAAGATGGAGGATGAATAGCATACAATGACAGTACAAGAGGACCCCTCCATATTACAGCTCTGTATAACTCATATCTGTAATGGAACCATGCATGGACCCAATGATTTATGAATTGCGTTGGGTTCGGGTGTTCGATCGTTGCAGATCCATCTAAAATAATCTGCTGAAAAAGCCCAACATTTTCGACACATGATTTCAGTTAAAAATAATGGACATCCAACAGACACTTGACGGACCCCATTACAGTGATTGGCCTCCCTCGGGATCCGTTGATGTTTGGTATTTTTGGAGTCCATTTTTCCATTCTTCTGGTCCTTCGATGCACCAGAAGAGCAGACACCCAGTGCAGAGGTAAACCTAACTTTACATCAAAGAATGGAATTTTTTTTTATTATTCTATTCTCTTATTGCTTTTTTACATCATTATTATTCCTACATTATTACAATATACAGTCAAAATATCAATAGAAAAAATAATTAGAAATAATGAGAAAGACGAACACAAGGCATTGACTGAAAGTGCATTGACTCTCTATCGGACAGCCTGCAGTTGTATACTCATCAATTAAAAAATTCTTGTTTTCTATGAATTTAGATGAGATCCTTCTCTTTGTTTTCCTCCGGTAATGATTTTTTTTTTTTGTTCTTTATGAATCATTCTCATCTCCCGTCAAATAATTGCAACATAATACAGTAATAGAATAAGAGCATCCCATGTCATTACACTTGGAATACCTTACTTCATCTTCCTGGTCTTACAAGATTCCTTCCTTTTAATAGAGTAATTGAAATGTCCTTCATAAATCTACACAATTACAGGGCGCAAGAGATCGAATCTAAGAGATGGAAAAGCCATGTCAGGTACTTCAGATGGTGCTGACAGGTGCTACATGGTATGTACGCTATAGCTATGTTCCAGGTTTGCAGGAATAATATAAGACATCAGTAATGTCTCTCGGTTTTCTGACCTAGACAAGCCAAAAGAATTTGAACAAACCAATGGTTATAAGGTTAGAAAATAAAAGCAGCGACCTTGATACATTCCTCGTGTTTATAATAAGAGATGTTCCAATGTATCTGAAATGTTGTCTTCTCTTTCCCCTCCTCCAGTGTGAATGCATATGAATCAATAAGCTTGGGGAACGGGAGGGACATAGATGGTGCTGTCTCTAGCTGGAAGGTACTGCAGGTCCTCCTCTACAACTCTCTAGTCATTAGAGACCAGTGAAAGGGACCAACAAGCACCAAATGTGTTCAATATTCATAAAACAAAGTACAAATTCCCAGGAATCTTGGAACATTGGCAAGCGTGGCTGCTTTATCCTCAATCTAGTTCTTAGCATCTGGGAATAGGTGCCAGCTCCACTAATTCCGGAACAGTTGGAATTTTCTCTCTAGCCCCCACGATTCCACCACCAGGGCAACAAGTGCAGTTAGTTTTGGTGTCGCCTGATGTGCTATTTAGCTCTATAGTGTCAGGTGGGAAGTGTCAGGTGGGGGGGCGTGATTCAGAGCTCCAATCAGAGGCAGCCAGTGTCAGAGCTCAGAATCACACCCCCTTGTCTCCTCCTGCCTGACCCTGCCCTCCTGACAGTACAGAGACTAAATAACATATCAGGCACCAAAACTAAAAGCATTGATTGCTTGGGAATGGTGGGGGTTATAGACAAAATTCCAACTGTGCCAGAATCAGCGGAGCCGTGACTATTAGATGATGTAACTGGACTTGTTGAAGGTGGTGAAAGGTCTTCTTTAACATGTGGATTGCACCAAGCACTGGCTGATGTGTTCCTGAATCATATGCAATGATGTCATCACTGTCACCATCATCACTGCCAGTGGTGACATCAGTAACTAGTGACAGCATCTGCCAGCAGATATATATATATATATATATATATATATATATATATATTGTATCCATATGAAGTCAATAATAGCAGGCAAAAACACCTCCTTGAAGGGTCATTGGGCAAAGTGCTTTAGATGTGATTTGTGGTCTATACCACCGGTTTCTAGCGAGAACTGGTTATTTATATATGTCTCATCCTATAGTGCACACAGTCCCTATCCATTTAGCTATCTATAGGCTATCTGACTTTATCCACTGCATTCGTGTAAAAGCTAAGAGCCCCGTCTACCAGGATGTCAATAAGCAGAGCAGATCTCAGAGCTATCATGGGATTTCCTCAGGTTACTGTAATGCAGAAAGTGGGATTAATGTAACAGCGAAAGCTTCAGGGAAGCCAAACTATGTAAAAGTTTAGTTATAGCCACGGTGTAGATGTAATTACCTCTCTGGCAGTCCTGTCAAAGAGCTATTTATTCTGCTTCATCCACGCTGACTTTGATAGGTAGAAAAATAGGATCTCAGCAGTGAGTTAAGTAAGGTGATTCAGTATAGACGTGTCAGCGGAAGCCGCACCTTACTAACATTAGGAGGCATGTTTCCTCCAATGTAAAAGAAGAAGAGGAGCAATAAAATGGAAGAGTAACTAAAGATGGTGCATTTGTAGTGGTCCCCTCCATGCCCTGATATATGAGGCTGTCTAAGGTCTCTGCCATAGAAGAAGACACCAGTATCCTAAATGCACATGGTGGTGGATGGGGCACCGTTACAGATTTTTGCAGGAGTTTCAAGGTACACATCTACTTGCACATTACTGGGATGTCTTCTGAGGTCCTCTGCTCTACATCGAATGTCCTATCTAGGTCCTCCTAAACAGGACAGCAAGAGAAACTACTCAGGACACGCATATTGGAGGCTGCGCAAACTTTTCTCCATTGGGTATCAAACCAAGGACCAGTTCTATAGTAGAAAGACTCAGAGAGTCACAGACTGCACTGCTGTCTATGATAGGTTATTTTCTACCAGAAAAGCTCAGTACTGTTCTCCATGGTCATAATAAACTGGTAAATAGATTTATGTCTATATATTATTATGTAATAGCTAGAAAGAAAAATAAAGGAATTTTTTATGAACAGATACAAAGTAACTTAAAAAAGAGAATATAGACATAAGCTTATCAATATCTTCAAGCTCAGGCGTCTCCAAATGGAGCGAGCTTAAAAAAACTAGCAAAAAAAGTCTTTAGTTACAATCACTGGTGAATAATATTTTGCAAGTACCAATATGAGCCCCATTTTTAGGATATGGGGACCCCAAAGTGAAAATGATCAACTACTCAATGTGGCTCTGTCACCTTTAAATTTCTTCTCTTAAAGGTCAGCTCCATGTGGTCACTCATGTCTCAAATAGCACCTGCTGCAGGAAAAATGGAGTATTACCTAGAGCCCTAGCAAATGAAGGCGGACTAGGTAACACCTGAGAAAACAGAGTCCTCTAATATTGGGTATATGTTTTACTCTCCAAATACCCTATTGCCTAATATATTATACTATATAATAGGGTTATTATACTAAAGAGCTTTTTTTTCAGTTTCTTCATTATTTGGTTGTTCATGTCTATTCTAGCATTGATGTGGCTGGAATTATTCTATAATGGTTGGGATACTTGAAGGCTCTCACCCTTAATGTACATCTCGCACTTCCATTTCCAAGTACTGTAGGTGCATTAATATAGTGTCAGTGCACTTAAAGGAGAACATGTGTTTTTAACAATGTCTAATATAAAAGCAGGAGCACTTTTTTACTTGGAACTGAAAATGAAGACATTATGAGGACGCCCAAGTGGTGCTCATACCTAACAACAGCTTCCCTACTCTCCGCCATGGCATATGAGACTAGTCTGCAGTGACATGAGAGCAGTCATTTACTTACAGTATGCATAGCCAACTCCATGGAGCATTCTTAGAGTGGTTATGTCATGAAAAGTATCCATCATGTATCCATAAAATAGAAGATAAATACCTGTTTGGTGGAGACGTGACTGCTGAGACCCCCACGGTCTTCCCCCGCTTTGCATTTACTCTGACCACAGGCAAGCTGAATGTAGGGATGTCAATTGGTGTCACTTCAATGGGTGCCCCAGAGGTAGCTGAGTTAATGGGAGCGTTATCCACCAAGTGACACCCCTATATTCAGCCTGTCTGTGGTCAGGCTGAATACACCCCCGTTCTCGGGATCGGTAGGGGTCTCAGTGGTCAGATCACCACTGATCAGATATTTATCCTCTATACTAACCTCTTTCAGTGACTACCCCAGCACTGGCGTCCATACTGTTATAGTCAGAGGCTGTCACTGTTATGAGAGGTTTTGGCTGCCATTATAAAGAGGGGCTAATGAAGGGCTGAGGCTTGTGAGGTGCTGCAGCAGCTGTCACTGTTATTGGGGCTGTGACTGACACTGTTATAGTGTTATGTAGGTATTCTGTCTGCATTGTCTACTCCCAGATGTACAATACTATGAAACAGTTTATGGCAGGGTGGAAAAATGCTGCAAAGTAAGAACGCTTTCAGAAATAGAAGGGTTAATAGTTTATTTTTGAAGTGAATGAAGAAAAGAGAAATGTAAATCCCATCAATATTTGGTGTGACCTTTGCCCTTTGCCTTCCATCAGTTCTTCTCGGTACTTGCAGACAGTATTTGGCAGAACTGGGCAGGGAGGTTGTTCTCGCCGCCATCTTGGAGAACTAAGCCCAGATCTTCTGTGGATGTTGCTTGCTCCAATCCGTCTTCATGTCATCCCAGACAGACTGGATGATGTTAAGATCAGGGCTATATCTGTGGGGGCCGGATCATCACTTCCAGGACTCCTCCTCCAAAGGGCAAAGGTCACTTCAAATATTGATGGGATTTACATTTCTCTTTTGTTTTTTAACTTAATTCACAAAAATAAGCTATTAACCCTATGAACTATTAAGCATTACTTTGCACCATTATTTCCATGCTTGCCTAAAACTTTTGCACATTGCTGTATATGCCCAATGTATACTGCCAGTATATGCCATAGTATATTGTATGCTATAAAGCTTTTACCATTTTTCACCATTGGTTAAGTATACTATATCATATATTGCTGTGGTAGCCAATTGTACGGAAAACTGTAGCCTGCCATCTTATGTCCCCCTGGCACACTTTTGGCCTCCCTCAGGTAGATGGGGCTACAGCTACACCAAGCATATTCACATAAAGAAATGTGAGTCAAACAACTCTATGGGTGGAGTCTCAATTAATATTAGCATGGCCATATTGGTACAGTCTACCGGTTCGGATCAAACCAGAATCGACCCAAGTTTTCCAAAAGTTTTACTCCAAACTCTAAACTTTGGGGGGTTCATTACTGGAAGTGAAATGATTATACTCTGGGGTGTCTTCACACGTTGGACTATACTATAGATCCTTGGACATCCTCTCGGGATCTGACACTCCCTCTGAGTCCTCTTCCAGCCTCCTGGGTGACATAAGACACCCTAGGGCATCCTGCATCACATGAATTTACCCAAAAGACCAGAAGAGAACCAAAGGGAGCACCAGACGCCACGAGGATGACCAGAAAAGGTGAGTATAACTGTTTTTAATTTTTTTTAAACCTATTATACCCTGAGGTCTGAAGAAACCCCAGTGTATAATAATTTTACTTCCAGCTCGCAACAAACTTATTCGACCTGAAATGAATCTTTGGGCCAAACCATCCAAACCAAAAAATAAACAAATCTTCAGAAGTTCAACCATCTCTAGTATAGTCCAAAGTGTGATGGGAAGTTTAGCATAGACATCTATTTGCCCAGAATTATCAGGATCCGTTTTGTTACTATGTTGCTATATTGATCTATAGATCATCTGATCGTTGCTACAATTACTTGCGATTCTGCCTATATGATCAGAGCAATGTCCTTCCCGGCTCGGAGTCTTATCAAACATTTGCAGATCCCCTTATAAAGCCACTGGGGGTGCTATGTAAATAACCACAGATGGAATACATAATCTCTCCAGCTAAGACATTCCGAAAAAAAAATAATAATGAAGACTTTAATATGCACTAATGAAAGCCGCATTCAGTACGTTTGCGATTCTTAATTGCTTTCTAATTTGGCTGATGATTTATTCTCAATTACTGAACTACTTTAGTAAATCCAGTTCTTAATATAGACATTTAGATGATGGCAGCGGGACCAAACTAAAAGGGCCAGGTTTAAGAATCTAATATTTCTCTGCCGTAACAAATTCATTGCCGATTTGTTGTTGTTGTTTTTTTTTTACAGCTTGTCAATGTGAGGACTTGTTTTTTGCAAGACAAGCTGTTGTTTTTTTTTTCAGTGTTATTTTCCTGATAATGATCCATCACATGTTCACTGTATATGGAAGAGATACTAAATATGTCTAGAATGTTATTTACTGCAAAGTGTATTATAAATATGCGTTTTAGTGCATTCGGTGAGTTATTTTTTTAGCATTTACTGAAAGATTTTATTCAACGTTTTTCTACCTTTTCGTACTTTTTATGTGGCCTCCCCTGACTGCCGACTGTTTGATGCCTCCTCGCGATGTCTGGTGCTCTCTTGGTGATGTCATGTGCTAGGGGGCACCACTGAGGCCTCTGATTGGGCTTCAGCAGTGACATGGGCACACCGAGCGTTACGGCCGGAGGCTCAAAAGAGGTAACGGAAGGTGAAGGTGTTTTTTATATTTTTGTCACCTCCCCTGGGCCTTCAGAGTATAATATGGCGGTCATTTTAATGCACCCGAGACGAATCTCAATTTGTTCAATTTCATAAAAAACTGAACAATTTGGAATATTTGGGTCAAACTCGGCTCGGTACAAGTTGATTTGCTGATCTCTAGCTCCAATATACTCGCCATATTTGGTGTCAATCCCACAGTTAGTTGCATAGTTAGACTTTATTTCCCAGCCATATAATACCACCGTCACCCCAAAATTATGTTGCGGTCACATGAGCCATCACTATGCCGTACTACCCACCCACTCAAATTTGGTAAAGGACTCCAATTTCCCTACGTTGATTTATTATTACGATAGGCTCCAATTCACAAAACAACTGGGTAGCCACACATAGACTCACATGAGATATCATTTTGTCATACAATATCACGTGGGTCAGGCTGGCAGGAGTTAATAAACCAAACAAGTAAACTAAACCAACAAAAGGATTTATTGCTCCCTGTTTTTACTTTACGGTATTTTTTGCATGGTGGCGTAGCTTGGACCATGTTGCAAAAGCCCCGCTTGGACAACTTCTCCTTTCGATCGTCAGCCACGTCCATCTGAACAGCATTTACATTTCACTTTCCTTCTTTATCTGGGCCCCGATCTCCATGAACACTTATTCACCTCGTGTCTGCACACACAAGCTTCCCATCATTCCCATGTCAATGCCCCCTACATGATAACCATGCTCCCTTTTCTGCCACAGCCTCCTCCACAGAATCCCTCCTTGACTATATGCTGATGACCAACTGCTGTGCTTTGTTTGCCATATCATAAATCTTCTCTCTCCAGTGCACCAGAAGGCAGAGGTCATAAATTTACCATGCAAAAAAGTTTATCCAGCCCTAGTATATTGGGGGTTAACTGTGGGCCCCCTGACTTCTGTCACCCCTATGCAACCCAATACTGTTCCCTAACTATTTCCCTAGTATTTATAGCCTCCCTCCACCCAAAAAAAAAAGGGTAATTGAAATGAAGACATGATGAAAGTCAGAGCTTATAGAAGACAAATGTCTTAATTTTAATTTGATGAATTTACCAGGAACATTCTCAAGGTATTGACGTTTTTTCCTTGACCGATTTTCTCCCCGTCTGTATAATAAGGCTCGGTAACACTATAAGTCTTGATTTCTAGGGCAGCCATTTGTCAATATCTGATTTAAAAGTCCCTTTTGTGTAGCCGCTTCCTAACTCCCGTATAGTCTACGCACGGCATGTAAAGTTTGGTCAATGTGAAACTAGATGAGGATAAATGATTATTAGCTGTCCTAATCTTCTGTTTCTAAATCGCCAAATACCCTTGAAATCAATATTTCTAAGTCAAGGTCAACTGTCGTTTGCATGTATTCGGCAGTAAGCACCGTGACAATAATATTGTCAGTCTAGCGGGATTCTTTAATCGTGATCAGCCAAATCCTGGCTAAGCTTCTTCCTTATCTCCTACACAATTAAAAGTTAATGGGAGATACTAAGAATATAATTAAAAAACCATTTGGAAGGTAAAAACCTTTTAAGAAAAGCTTTAAAAACTGGTCTCCTGAATGAGAAAATTGCTGTGATGTAACATCTAACATTTAAATGAATTAACCTTTCTGCTTAACGTAGAGCGCCGATCTCCTTACCGGAGAAATTAGGCTTAATAAATGGAAAACGTCAACAAAAACCTTGTCCTGGGTGTCATACTATATCATAGACTCTTCATGGTAGAACCAAAGAGGGTCAAACAAAGTCTAGTGGGTGGTGTAAATGAGAACCCACTCTTTACTCAAGATGGGGCAACTGGTATGATGGTTATGTATGGTGGAGAGCTCGCCCTGTTGACTTGAGGATGGTGGCTTTGAAGGCTCAGTGGTTAGGCAAGTGATGGGACCCAAGGAGAACATGCCCAAGGAGGTCCCCACATGACCAGCAGAGAGACATATTGACTGTTCTTGCATATACAGCAGTGAAGAATCATCTTACTGGAGAAATTAGGTTCAAATTAAATGGATAATGTGACCAAAAATCTTGCATTTTAGTATATCATGGACTCTTCATAGAAGGACCATTGCGTAAGGGGGTCAGACCAAACCAGGATCTTTGGCCTAGTTGGTGCTGTAAATGGGAACTCACACTTTATTCAAGATGGGGCAACTGGTATGATGGTTATGTTTGGAGGAGAGCTCACCACCATCAGCTAGAAGGTGGTGGTTTCAAGGGCTCAGTGGATAGACAAATGCTGCCACCAAAGGAGAACAGTCCCAAGGAGGTCCCACATGACCAGCAGAGAGACACGCATACAGTTCTCGAACATATAGCAGAGAGGGAGGAAGTGAAGTGGCAGCAAAGAGGCAGGACTGGTGTAGACCTATTTGGAATTTCTAGAGACGGGGCAAGAGGACCAAGCTCTTGCCTAGGAAGCTGGTTCAGATCCAGTAATACAGAAAGCAGAGAAGCAGCCAGCTCTGGTGAGTACTGAGAATGACCTTGCGAAAGAAGGTGGCCATATTAGGGACTGGAGAGCACTTCCTGCTTAATGTACAATGCCAATCTTACTGAAGAAATTGGGTTTAATAAATGGATAATGTCACCAAAAATGTTGTCATAGTATATCATAGACTCTTCATAGTAGGACCTTCGTGTAAGGGGGGCCTGGCCAAACTAGGTGGTGTAAATGGATCCCTACTCTTTACTCAAGATGGGGAAACTGGCATGATGGTTACATAAGGTGGAGAGCTCAACCCCGGTTCACTAGAGGGTTCACCAGTCTCGGTAGATAGGCAGGTGCCGGGACCCTAGGAGAACAGGCCTAAGGAGGTCCCTACATGACCAGCAGAGAGGTATATGTACAGTTCTCACACACATAGCAGACAGGGAGGAAGTTCAGTCCAAACAAAAAGGCAGGCCCAAGATGGGGCAAGAAAATCAAGCTCTCACCTGAGAAGCAGGTTTGGCAGGGTCAGAGACAGGGCCAGCACTGGTGAAGGATTGAGACTATGAGAGAAGGCATCCATTAACTTACTGGAGAAATTAGGTTTCGTAAATAGATAATGTCACCAAAAATCTTGTCCTGGGTGTCATACCATTGTGTAAGGGGATCAGACAAACCAGGTCTAGTAGGTGGTGTAGATGGGGCTCCATCTGGGGTGAAGTTGGAAAAAAGTTACAGATTCCTATGTCAATGTAACATGACAAATTATTATTTTTAATTATATTATATAATTATTAATATTTTATAATTTATTAGATTCCATATTTATTTTCATACAAATTCAATCACTGGCTTTTTACTATGTTAGAGAATCTTTATTGGATGTCAATGATTTATGAAGGAGTCAGAGTCGGAACAGAAGTCAGAGTTGGGCAGTGGAAAAATAGAGTCAGTGTCGTGGTTTGGCCTACAGACTCCACAGCCCTGGTTTGAAGGGGCCACAGCACTATGGTGCACAGCGCCATCCATTCTGTAGTGGCTGTGCCTAGTACTACGCTTAGCTCACCTGAATAGGGCTGCACTGTACAGCTACTACAGAATGTACGGCATGGTGCCAGATAAAGATTAAAGGGCCAACATCACTTAGAAGAACGCCACGGCCACTCAAACAGCTCATCATGGAAAATGGAAAAATGATGCAATATACAGAACGAACATGCAGATGGAACTTCTGACACATGTGAGCACAGCCCGAAAGAAATGAATGCAACCCAGTCCATCCTTGTAATATTCCGTACCGTGTGCTGCACGAGATGAGAATTGTAGTTTCTAACCAGTGTCCTTGTAGCCGAATCCTGCAGGATATGTGCAGTCATACATTAGCACAATTATCCTCGCGGTTTCCCTGTGTTACATGGTTTGCCAACATAATTCCCATGGACAAGACGCAGCTGGCCGGGCACCATGTCTCCAGCATTGAGCTGCCTGTCTAATCATCCTGCTGCGTGTACTGATTAAAGGTGAGATCCAGACGAGTGTCGGAGCAGATCACGCGCATTCTCATTTATGCAATGTAATCTGCTTTTTTTTTCAGCTCGAGGCAAAACTATATTGTTTATATTGTTTTGCAATCATGTCGTTTTAATAGCTGTTATTTCTATTTGTGTTGAGCCAACAGGATTATGGTGATGATTACGGATTGTGTCGGAACACAAGCCCTACCTGGACTCATCTACCATCTGCTGATGATGTCATCTGTCATTGTATGTAATGACATCATGTATATGGCAAAATAAATAATATAGCATAAAGCGCCGATATACCATTAATAGCTGTCAGCCGAACTTGGAGGATAAGGTTAGGTCATCAACATCATAATCCTGGAAAACCTCTTTAACCGAATTCGAGCTCCAGCAAATGCTGCTTCTAGAAAACCCCTTTAACCTCTGTTTGACAAGCCAGTGACATCACATTTATTGGTCACATGACCTGTTTGTTGATCAGTCCCGATCAATTGAGTGGGATTGAGTCTTGGTTCCAAGCACAGTCACTATACAATTGGTAAGCAGCGAAGAGGTCGCAGGACTTAGATTGGTGGGGATGCCAAGTGTCAGACCCCAACCAATCTGACATTGACCTACCCTAAGGATAAAACTATAGTACTGGTTGGAAAAGTTTTGTTTCTATTTCTGGAACTTAAACAAAAACTTTCCAAGGCCATTTGAATGACGAAACCTAAAAAAAAAAAGTTAACAAAAAACCATTTCCAATCTTTTTGCATTTGGTGGTTGGCCAACCTTCGACACGCGCTTCGCCTTTTTCAGCTGCTCTTTGCACTTTGGATGCAATAAGCGAAACAGAAAAGTTGAGTCTGTACGGTGAGGATATGCAAAGTATTATTTCAATAAATTTCAATGCTACTTTCACTGCTAATATGAGAAACGTCCTTTTACATTATTCAGATCCACTTACATGGACCGTGCTTAATAACATAGTTCGGGCAACACTGTGACACAGTTAGCAAGCAAAGCACATTGGCAGGAGCCTACGGGGAAAAATGGGTTTCGCAGAAAGCGTGAATTATAAACAAGCTGGTTTTACCCATCGACCTCCTTTAATATCTGTTTGAAGCTGCAGATCCTGGTGTAGTAATTGTAATATATTGTACAGTGCGATGGCTGCAAGCTATGCTGTTTTTGCTTTTCCTCAGTAGAAAAGCATCTCCGTGGGGAGCGAGTTGGTCTACACGGACATGAAAATTCATAAAGGTTCCCCTTTCCATTCTAGGCATCTGATGACAGTATGAAAGCAGAGACAAATGATCTGGATGGCGGATATGACATTGAATTTCGACCCCTGCTTATTTTTTAAAGGTCAGGTAAAACAAATCTGGATCTCTGTTAATATAAGTTACATAAATGGAATATTCCCGTTCCGACGTGGCTGATTTATTAGGTTGACCGAGCAGCATATGTAGAGAAAGATGTCAACTGTTTTAGAACTGTGTCCTACATCAAGTCTTCTTTCCTCTAAGATAGGCAATACGCTAGGGATCGGTTCATATTGTCAACTCCATCGCTCTTCATCAATGCCCAACTTGGGGCAGAAGAAGGACAACTGTGCCAACATGGTGGCCTACTATGGAAAACACCAAAACCAGGGTACAGATTCTATAGGAGTAATTGTCAACCAAAAATGTATTCACCTGCAGATGCAGAAGATTTATTAGGTTGACCATGCAGAATACGTAGAGAAGGATGTCAACTCTTTTGGAACTGTGTCCTATATCATGTCTTCTTTCCTGTAAGATAGGCAACACAGTAGGGATTGGTTCATATCGTCAATCCCTTCGCTCTTTATCAATGCCCGGCCAGTAGAAGGACAACTGTGCCAATATGGTGGCTTACTATAGGAAACACCAAAACCAGGGTACGGATTCTCAACAACAACAAAAAGTTTTCCATAGGGGCAACTGTCAACCAAAAATGTATTCACCTGCAGATGCAGAATATGTATTAGGCTGACTATGCAGCCCATCCTAATGGATAGACTTACACTATATGCTATATCTGTGCCGCTTTAATCATAAGGAAAATGGCGCACACGGCCTATGGTAGTGGAAGCCCCATCAGCTGAACCGGATTGAGCAGGACAGTTCTGCATTTCAGGTGCTGTCCCACTTTTCTGGAGTGGCAGGTCATGATTTCAACTCTATCTACATCTTTAGGACACAGATGAAGTTGGATGCAATGGAAGAGCATGGAGTTATCAGTGTCATGCTCCACCATTTAGGCAACGACTGCTGCCTGGGTCAGGGATTCGCAATGAAGACCAAGATGGAGACATCACTACAGTTGGAGGTAATGGGAACGGGGTAAGGTAAGTCTAACTTTTAAAAAAATTTTATATTATATTCTCATTGAAAGGTCACTGAGCCAGGCATGGGACATGATGTGGGGGTTTCTTGGGGGGACACTATATTGTGTAGGCCACTTGTGGGGACATTAAATTATGGGGGGTCTTGTGTTCTACCCTATATAATAGTAAGGAGCATAGTAGTATCAGGGATATGGTAACATAACTGTCAAGAATAGGAAATGCTGATCTGATTCTCCGTCCCTTTAAATTTCTGCACACATTTCCTAACAAAGTTCACGCTGAACAGATTCTAGCGTGTAGTCAGCAAAATGTGCTCTAGATATATTGCCATCTCTGCAGTGTTTGGGGAAAGTGTTCTCTACTGCATATCCACCACCTGTTTGCCTGTGGCTTTTAATCTTTTAATATATTTTCAGATGGCGGTCTCCAGCTGGCATCAACATTATGAACTTAAAAAATGGAACATTGAGAGGTTTCTGCTATTATGTAAATGTGCGGCTGAAACGTTCGCTCCGCCAACTTACAGAACCCTCTTTAGTTTACCTAGGAAAATAAAGCAGCGTGGAATCTGGTGACGTGCGTCGCTTCTGTCATTAAACGCTCGGCGAGATCCTCCCATCCATTTTTATTGTTGATCATAATTGCTGCTCCTGAAGTCGTGATTTTAAGTGCTCGTAATGATGTCCTGTTATTACGGCTGCTGCATCGCTTCACACGCCCCAGATAATCTCTTAAACTTGGTTGCTTAGGTAACTGTCCCTATGACTTTAAAGCATTACTTGCAGTACTTATAAAATATGATGTGTTTGCAAACTGACAGAAGCTTTCTGAAGTGCAGGGAAGCCAAGTAAACATTTGTTTGTAACGATGGCGTTTTCCGAGCAACTTCTTGCATCTTAGACCTCGTAAGTGCTGCAGATGGGGCTAATGCTTGGTAACCTCTTTTGCATTCAGGGGATACTTGGTAACAGTACCAGAATGTCTTGAAAGCTCCTGAAAACAGGGGTGACCTCCTGGAGTCCCAGAAGTGTGGGCAAATGTCCTGGACACAATAGAATACTGCCAGGATCTCTACCATTTAATATGCGATATGGTCACGATATGTTACATCATGAAAAAGAGGCATAACCAGCACATTAATATGCCAGTGTCATAAAAAATGGGGCATGGTACACTCAAAAAGATGGTGCCTTAAAGGGAGTGCAGCCTCGCCAATAGGGCATGACCTCTCCTACTCTCCTGCTTCTCCAGAACATCAACCCTGAAGTTTTGGATAATAGAGGCACCTCTATCAGGTCTATCCAGCTCTGGCGACATATGCGTAGATAGCCCATCCTGGCTCGTCATTGCAAGTGTTGCCTGTTCCTGACCTCAAGTGCAGTCAGCTAACAGGCCATTCATTTATGAAGATATACACTGTGTACGTGCATGACCAGATTGTGAACATGTATGTACTGTATGCACATATGTATGCATGTGCTGCACATCTGTGTATGTTGTGAGCGTGCATTTCTGAGCATTCTTGTATGAGGTGAGCATGCACATGTTTAGTCAAGTGTGTGTATTATACGTGTGTTAGTATGCATATATGTCTAAGGGGGCTCTGTATACTATATAGGGGGATGAGAGATAGATTGCATACAATGCCAAAAGTTTTAGGCAGGTGTGGAAAAAATGCTGCACAGTAAGAATGCTTTCAGTACTGAACATCCCTCTAGAACCGATGTGTAAATCTGCATAGAACTCCTTCTATTCACAAAACAGAGCGGGGTAAAGGGGAAACGGTCAAAGGATTACACTATCCCTTATCTCCTACAAAAGATGAGATGGCAATGAGGGTTGGGGCAACAAGCAGAGAGGCAGCTTATATTGTATAGCACCACTTCTGCACACAAAGCTGCAAGTGCTAGAACAGTCAACTAGACAAGGTCAGTGTCTTCGAAGTAATAGGATATACCAAAGCCTGCACAACTGTACTATAGTATTGGTATACTTGGAAAATAGTTTCTGAATAAAGTTAGGTTAGAAAGGTCTTCCTGTCTTTAAAATGTGTGTAAAATGATGTTAAAGGGAGTCTATCATTCACAAAAACACTTTTAAGTTAATGGCACGTTGGAAGGGCCTTTAAAAAGGCCATTCTTCTCCTACCTTTCCTTGTTTTCTTCTCCCAGCCGATTCCAAGATAATTCGTTTTTTCATGTATGTAAATGAGCACCACGGAGCACCCGGGGCGTACCTTCTCTTCTACGAGCACCCATCGCATCATCGCTTCTCACTGCCCCTTCGGCCGTTGCGGTGACTCCCCTCTTGATCTTCTTTCTTCTCAGTTCTCACTGGCAGTGAATTCTCGCGACTGCACATGCGCAATCGGGTCGCCATTTTCCGGTGGTCTGTCACAAGAGCGTGGAAGATCCAATTGCGCATGCACACAGCGCTGCGTACGAGGACTTAGAAGAAAGAAGATATAGAGAAGACCAAGAGGGGAGTCACAGCAACAGCCGAAGGGGCGGTGAGAAGCGATGATGCGATGGGTGCTCACAGAAGAGAAGGTACGCCCAAGGTGCTCCGTGGTGCTCATTTACATACATAAAAAACAAATTATCTTGGAATCGGCTGGGAGAAGAAAACAAGGAAAGGTAGGAGAAGAATGGCCCTTTTAAAGACCATTCTAACGTGCCATTAGCTTAAAAGTGTTTTTGCAAATGATAGACTCCCTTTAAATGCAATAAGATTTAACACATGCCAATACACTGTCCGTAGCTGAGTTGCCTCTACAAGAGACTGAGCCAGATTGGCCCTAAGTCAGCCAGTGTGCTTTTCTGCAGTCAGCAGATGGGAGCGATCCCTGCCCATTTGGAATACATTGTGTACAAGATAAGACTGTGAGGTTACATTATATGGACCTCATAGCTACGACCCTGTTTGTTAGGCACAGGTCAGACAGGGCAACTAATTTTTTGGATTAAAAGCATAGTGTATTTGCAAACTGTTTAAGCGGAAACATCCCCCATCAAGGGAGACACAGACTGACACCAGGAAGTATCATCTTAAAGCTCAACTCCAGTCTCAGTGGATGTTCTTAAGAAGTGCACCTCCGGCATATGGAATAAGTTGTTTGCTATTGCCTATTCTTCATCAGTAAACCCTGATTTCTTTCAGCGTCAACACTGTCTCATTCCCGAACCTACCGTCAAGGGCACTCCAACCAACATCAGGCTCAGGGAGACTTACCATTAGGACATTCCCCAGAGGAACAATACCACCACCATCATATACCCTGCAGGCTCCTTTTGCTGCACCAGCCTTTGAGGAGTACTAAAGGTTCTGGTAGAGATCCTTGCCCCTGTGAGCACAGCAACTACTATTCCCAACCTCCTGGCCTCCCTCTACTGGACTACTGTAATAGCATTGGTTTACGCCTTGTAATATAGAGTTATGTGTGCATCTGTAATTGGGGTAAAATCTGTAAGAGAGCAAAATAATCATAGAAACAGTAGTCTATTACATGTATTCCTACCCACGGCAAGCCCTGGCAGCATCAAAACAACGGTGCGGCACAGTGCTGAACAAGATCATGTAAATGTATTAAATTATTTATGTCTCTTGTTTATGTAAATGAAGAATAATTCCTTCTGAGCTATGGTGGCATCATCTGGTAAGGATTCAGCACAGATAAGTACTTTTCTGTAACTTTTATAAGCTCGGAAAACTACTTTAAGCCCAGCAAATAAAATATTTCTTTTATACGCAGCTCTAATGAAACCTGCCAAGCGTAAAAAAAAAAAAAATGTTGCCTGTAATTTCAAAATCATCTAACTATGAATTTCGGATTAGAACTGGGAAAATGTTAGAAGTTTCAGAAATTCTGTAATAATAACAAAAACGGTGCCGCATAGAACAAGCTGGTGGAGATGAAAAGGTTATCTGGGGGTGAAAGGAATGTGAATGTCGGAAAGTTTTTAGAATTTTGAATGATTGTTTTTCACAACGTAGCAGCGGGTCCGTGGGATGAGATACATCCTATAACTCCGAGCAGAATAACACGAGGGAAGATGCATCTAAAGTACAACACTTCAGTCTTACATTTTTCGGAGGGATTTTTCAGAATTCGAGACAAGGAAAATGATGGCGCAGTCTTAAAGGTAAGACCTGGCAGCTATTTTACAGCTGTCAAGAGTGTTCAAATATAAAACAGATTGCATCCTTTGGGCCTTCAAAATCTTGTAGCTGAATAGCTCATCTCAGAAGGGAATGTCAAAGTTTGTTGAGACCTACTTAGTCATATTTGGAAGAATCTTAGCTATGACTATCTGCCTTCAACCGAATGTTCACTCTTTAACACCAAATCCAGGGTTATTTTTATGATTATATTTTTAGAATGTCTGACGCTCCATATTTCTGATTCAAAAGTAATAAACAGTAACATTGTAGCTGCCTGCAGCCATTACTATTGGAAGCTTAAAGGGCTATTCTCATCTCAGCCTCTCAAGTCTACGAACACCTGAGTTACAGAAACAGAGTAGCACAGCTGCATCCGACTATGTAGTCCCATGCCTTGAGACATGGATATACTTTGAGCCATGTATTCCCATTTCAGCCATGACTGCTGGACATGGGAATGCAGCGGCCATTGGGAGGAAGGCCATGAATTTGGGAGCAGTAGTCGCTGTTATCACTGTGGCAACAATGTCTACCAGATCCTCCTAGGCTGGTGCACTGCTGAGAAGGCCTGTAGGTTGTCAGGTGGTTTTAGTAGTGTTTCCCCTGGGGCATGTCCTGGTAGTTAAGCCTTTCTGAACCTGATGGTGGTTGGAGTGTCTGTGATCCCAGGTGCAAGAATGAGACACAGGGGACAGGATTGCAAAATGTTTTTACTCAAGCTTTTACTATGGAAGAACAGGGTATAACCAAACTGCTTCTTCAAGATACTGGAGGCACAGTTCAAAGGAGCTTCCACTAAGGCTGGAACTTCCTGGATAGCAGTCTGAGTCTCCTTGCTGGGGCAGTCTGCCTCTTTAACAGTGTGCTGAACCCACTAAATCCACAAGGGTTTGCAATACCCTGGCCGTAGGGTGCCAATGCAAAGATAGATGTCCTGTCTGACCTGAGGCTAGCAGACAGAGTCCATATTGTTACCCTCACTTTTCTTGCACATAAATGAACAGGGACAATTCCCAAGTACAGCACACATGGATCTGCAGTGTGTACACGTCGCCAGCGATACATTCTCATTCTTATGATCGTGGAAGGTCCCACCTTGTTTTCCAGCCCAAATAATTGATGACCTATCCTTAGGATGGGTCATCAATTACAGATCAGCTGGGGTATACCATGTGACCAGTGAACGTGACATCACACTGTATAGTCTCGTACACAGCATAGTGGCCCAGGTGCCATCCTGGAAAAACCCTTTAAGAAAATTGGAGAAGAGACTATGAAGTTGGTTGAGTACTGTGGGGTTTATGGAGAACACAACAAAAAAGGAATCTTACAGTTTGTTCAGAAAAAGTTCAAAGGATTTAGCTGTTTTTGTCTGGAACCAATGACATTTGTCTTGTTGTCTAGTATATACCGGCACTTTATTTTCCATTACACATCAGGCCTAATTGTCCTATGCAAGTTAATTTTTTAGCCTGTTCCATAAAAGGTTCCTCATTAAAAACTGAAACCTGCATAAGTGAAAGGTTAAAGAGACCACAAGTTGAGAATTCAGAGATACATTGCAAATGTCCAAGAAAAAAAACAGTTTGCAACCTCTAATGAGCTCCTACAGGCGCCTAATTGGGCAAAATGTCAAATTACCACCAGCACCTTCCTGAAATATCTCCCTCTATGCAATTTATTTAGATAATGGAAACCAGAATATGTCCTTCTTGCATACCCAAGGTTCTACAGTAGAGCTTCTCGTAGTGACCAGAGAAGAATATTGCAATTAATGGATTATTTTGTCAAGAACATCCAGGAATATCTCTAGGAATAGTGCAGTAGATGCAGCGTTACCTCTCATGAATACAGATCTCAATTCTAGCAAAAGTTTTTAATTAGCAACGTATGCTATATATATATATATATATATATATATATATATATATATATGTATATATATAAGTATATACACAGAATGGAATGGCCAAAAAGTAAATTTTTTTTTACATTTTTGTACAATTTATTCTCAATAAAACAAAAAAATCTAAATTTACTATAAAAGCCTGTTTTAGCATTTGTCTTATGACCACCACACTTGGAACCGAACTTATATCACCATAGTTTGGTTGGTGTGTTGCAACCATGTGAAACCGACCAAATTTACCTTTATTTGTGTCTTAGAGTATCCTAAGACTTTTGGCGAGATGTCCAGCTTTGAACAACAAAAAAGTGATTTTATGATACTATGTCACAAGATGTTTATGCTGTATGTTTGTATGTGTGGCCTCCCAGTGGTTGAGATGTGAACTGCAGCTTGTCAAAGGTTTTACATGCATGTTGAAATTTTATATCGAATTTATTTTGTGAGAAATTGACGTTCTAAACCAAATTCCACCTAAACTAAGGGTGGACACATCAGTTCGTTAAAAAAGTTAAATCTCTCATCTTGAGATTTCACATAGAGATATTTATTTCGAGAAAAACAGGTCTCTTTATGATAGACTATATGGTGCCCATATGGTGCAAGTACACATGTACTCAATGCAAAATACTTTGTTGAATCTGTATGGTAGATGAAAAATAAAAGATTCTTAAAATCTCCCCCTGTCATAGGGGGTTAAAGTTCTACAAGTCCAATACAGAGCTCCGAATCTCTTGTTTCCATCTACCCAGTACCAGCTTCTAGGATAAGTGAAGAATCACAGTGCATATTGTTTCACTATTGAGTTCAATGCACATGTTGCTTGCAGTAAGTGCTTTATTATGTATCCACAAGGTGGGACCTTCCCCGATCACAAGATTGAGAATGGATCACTGGCCACGTATACACACTGAAGCTCCATGTGTGCGGTACTTGGGTGTCTCCACCATTCCTACAGACATTGGATGGAGCAGTAGTGCACATGTGTGACAGCAATGTCTCTATATGGTGAACACATTTTTATGATTGGTGGGGGTCCCAGCCCGTCAACACTCTGAGGTCAACACTCTACTCAAGGGCCAAGAAATTGACAAGGTTCAGATTTACATTGGCAAGCTTCAATTCCTTCAAATACCTATTAAAGAAAGTCCTGTGCCAATGACGTCACCTTCACCAGTCACATGGTACACCAGCTCATTCCCATTCAAGTAAATGGTTCTGATCATAAAACCAAACACAGTCCCTACAATAAAGACTCTTGAAATTCAGCGAAGAGGTCACAGTACCCACAGAACACTGCGGTCTCCTCAACCACCGATCACATATTGACCCCCTCCAATCACATATTGATGACCTATCCTAAAAATAGGTCCCAGAAAACTAATTTAATAAAAAGTTGCATGAACGTGGCTGTGAGTGCAATTTATGCTGCTAATTTTTTGTAAAACCTAACCTAGCCTTACGGTACTTCTCTTACTTTCAATGTCATTTTTTAATGTAACCTTTAACAGTTTTCGCGTACATTGTAACATTATTCATTTCCTACCGTCAGACATAATATTTAGTAGTAAAGCACTGGGCAGTATTTAAAGGAGCAGTCGCGGGTCAATTATCCGGTCTTTACTTACACAAATAGGACATCTGACATGACTGGGGCACAAGGTAAATGGCATCATTCTGCATTTAGTAGGATTATTAATCTTTCCCTGCCGTTCTCTTTGGATCACATGAATTATTCAGGTACGAAATAGATGGGATTAAGGCAATGTCATGTCATGATATTGCCAGGAAAGGGACAAAAACAATATAAAGCATTTTCAGAATTACTTAAATATGTTTCCATACGACAGTGATTGAAGTGTAATAAGTGGAGAGGTACTCAGGCGAGGAGCTCTCGGGGACATCGACAGCATTAAGAAATAACCATAAAAGCCTTTCTGGATCAAATATGGAGATGTGTACAGTATACCGGCATGGTCCACGGACAAGCGAAGTGAATGACACTGATTATGTTACTATAATGGCGTCTGTCAGGCTTGGGATATATTAGAAACAAGTGAACAGTCAGTTCTTGAAGTTGATGTGTGGAAGGCAAGAAAAAGGGTCAGGATCTGAGCAACTTACGACCTTGACAAGGGCCAGAAAGTCATGGCTAGATGATTGCAGATCTTGTGGGGTGTTCCCGGTATGATGTGGTTAGTACCTGCCAAAAGTGATCCAAGGAAGGACAATTGGTGAACATCCAACAGGACTATGGGCGCCCAAGGTTCATCGATGGGTGTAGGGAGCGGTGGCTAGCTTTTTGGGTCCAGTTCCATAGAAGAGTTACTGTAGCAGATGTCGGAAAATGAAAAGGAATTGAGGTGGAATTCTGCCAGGGATTGCTTTTCATTTTCCACTGTGACTTTCAGCCACTGATCAGCGCCAGACATAAGGGGAGCAGGCGACTGTCTCATGCTGTGGGTTCTGCGGCTGAATCCTCAGCAAGATCGAGCAGGACGCTTAGTTTTCCAGATTCCTGGCAGAATCAGAGCAGAATCCGACTCTGATTTCAAGGCAGTTTCTGCTTAAAAATCAGCGCCAAATTCTGCCATGTGAACACTACACTAATACTTATTACGGTCCCTACTTTCCAAATCCCTGTATACACAATACTCAATGAGTGCTGTGAATCAAGCTATGGAAGCCGCCATCTTGTGACTTCCATCTGGCTCAGTGGTCATGTGAGGTTCTGAGGCACTACATAGTCTAGAGGACCCAGATCAGATCTGAAGTGTATTCTAGGAGGCTGTATTCCTCTTGTGAATGGGGATAATGTATCCACTGCATTGGAAAAAAAAAAACACTACCATGCCCACATCACAGGTTCTATACCGAACCCCAGTGACACACAGCTATTTGAATGGAGAGGGAAAGCTATTAAAAAAAAAAAAAAATGAATAGTACTTTGTGCTGTTAAAAAAAATAAAAATTTGAAAAACAGACACATTTTCCTCCTATTTTTTTTTACATTTTCCTGAATATTAAGAAAAGGGAAAAAAAATGCAAAAATAAAAAAAAGACAAAAATAAAAATCCCACACATCACCGAAACTGACCCAAAAATTACTTAACCCAATAAAAAAATGTTATAGCCTTCAAATCTGCATGCTCCAAAAAAATCCAAAAATTTACCAGGGAAAATGGCAAGGTCATAAAGCGGTTAAAAAAAATATTCCAATTGAAAACTTATGTTTTGTCTCATGTGTATGGCCAGCTTTGGAATAACAGATCCATCAACAATATCTTGCTGATAGGTTCCAACCACCAACAGGAGATATTTTCTAAACTCAATAAAAATAAACTGAAAAATAACTGAAAACTGCAAAACTAAAGGTTTATTACAAGGTTACTCGAGTCTATATTTGCTGACTACTGGATATAGGTAACCTT
Organism: Leptodactylus fallax; assembly: GCA_947044405.1. Taxonomy (NCBI): domain Eukaryota; kingdom Metazoa; phylum Chordata; class Amphibia; order Anura; family Leptodactylidae; genus Leptodactylus; species Leptodactylus fallax. The sequence continues at coordinate 5,503,459 of CAMRHE010000068.1, read as the reverse complement.
AACCAAAGGTGAAAAGTCACTTTAAATACAGTATACATAAAAATCCGACACGTTATAAAGGGTTGCGATTGCTTGGTCTGTTTTCATAAGCTGTGGGAAACTTTTATCCCAGTTATTTCAAGGCTGAAAAGCATAAATATTACACCCCAGAGATCCATCTAGAACTTACAAATGAAAGGCTATGTAAGCACAAATGTTCTTACGCTGCCGAAATTCACAGCAAATGAATCATTACACACACAAAGCTCGGTGGAAACTATGTCTGGAAACTGATTTCATTTTCCATGTCTTCTTCTTCTGAGCCGGTTTTGTCTATAAACAAAACAAGGCTAAAAACAACACGTACGGTATACGGTATACAACGCGTCGCTCCTGATATGTCTGGTATATCACTAGAATACACTATTTGATGGGGGTTTGCCCTATGAGACCCCACTAGAGATGGGAGAACCTCGCGAGATTCGTTTCCCGATTTTATGCAAAATTTTTGATCCAAACCAGAAGTGAAATTATTATATTCAGGGTCTCCTTAGAACCCAAAGTATAATATGTGGAGGTCCAAGGGAGGTGCGGAAACACAATATACACTTATACTCACCTGTCCTCACCTGTCCTGGGCTCTCGTGCAGCGTCCGGCTCTCCCTCGGGGTTCTCCTCTGTAATCCTAGATATATGACGTCATGGGCCCCAGGAGACTCAGAGGGCTCAGTGGTCGCATGTGGCGTGCCAACATCATGGCTCTATAACATTGTAATGTCGTACAGGAGGCAAGAAGAGGGCCCTAAGGGAGAAGCAGATGCCGCGAGGAAGCCCAGAAGAGGTGATGGGAAGTGAGCATGAGGATTTATTATGTTATTGCACCTCTCCTGGCCCATCACCTTCCTCTGAAGAGACCCAGGAGTATAATAATGGAGGTCCAGAGGAGGTGCGGTAAAATTCTAAACATTGATACTCTTCTTTCACCTTTCCTGAGCTCCAAGATGTCTAGTACTCCATTGTGGTTTTCTTCAGTCATCGTCCTGTCTTTACTGGCCTAATGGGTGACGTCACAAGCCCCAGGGGCCGCTGCAGTCTGTGATATTGATTGCTTCAAAGAATCAGGACATTGGCGCGCCCCATGTGATCACTGATGCCCAATCATGACATCACCCAGAAGGCCATAAGAGGCCATAAATGACTGCGGTGGAGCACCTAACGCCATAAGGGAGCCCAGGAGAGGTAACAAAAGGTGAGTATTTATTATTATAAGGAACCTCCCCTGGACCTCAACCTATTATACTCTGGAGTCTGAATAGATCCCGGAGTATAATAGTGATTCATGGGTGGCAAATCCAAGATTTTTGAAATATTCATAACAAACTACAAACTTGGCTTGCTATGAACTTGTTCACTCATCTCCAGGGCTGTAGCGCTCAATAGTCTCTTCAAACGTCCCCACCGATCTGATATTGATGACCTATCCCACCCCTTTAACCAATGCTACGTCACTTCTTCTTTCAGATACAACAAAATAAGATGACTTGGCCCTACGTAGAAACCATTGGTGACACAATGCATGATTTAGTGGCGTCTATTATGTGTCCGCACACTGTACGCCTGCACTTCTACCCTGGAGTATAAGGCATTAGCCATGCTTGAAATAAAGCGGAATGGCATTTGGATAACAGAGTCATTCCATAACTTTGAGCGATCGTCTACAGTAAAGGTTAAGTGTGCACGGAGCCATCAGCGCCATATCTATAGCACGTATTATGCATACAAGGTCATTTATATGCTCATACATCATGCGACTACTGATTCAGAAAGCCTTAAAACATACGGATTGCCTGTCACCTAAAATAAATGATAATTACATCAGATTAAAATAGGGCTGTTGCCATGGTTATAATATCCAAATGAATACATATACAGTAGCTGCGGATTTGCTCCAGATACACTATATATAAAGCATAATGCAAAAGAGAACCCACACAATAATGCAGGGATTCTCCAATTTTTTCCACCAAGGCATCACCAAAAAGTTCATGGTAATTCTTGGGCTTCCCCAGTTGTCACCATCCTTGCCCAAACCCCCAAAAATATCTCAATTTGCCTTTACTTTTCCTCCTGTGCCCAATATATTATTAACCCCTTAAGAACCAGAGTGTTTCGATTCTAAATGATCAGAAACTTTTTAAAAATGTTGCCCACATGGTCTACATTTTACATTCACTTGAACACCAAAGTAATTTTTTTTAGCATTTTTTAATCATTATTGTATTAGACATTCTAAAATGGTTGTTTTTGCAAATTCTCACTAAGGAAAGTAGTGAAGGTAGTAGCGATTTTCTATTCTGTTATGGAGCTCCAATGGTGATGGATTGAGTCTGCTTGGTCGGTATTTTTTGAATTTTACTTTATTTGTAGATTTTGTTTAATTTTTTTAAATTGTTTTGTAGGTTTTTTTTAATTAGAATGTCATAAAAGATCCCAATCACAAAATTTGTAAATTTTTACATCACCAAATCACATGATTATTGACTTTCATAGTTTAAGGATGTTTGTTGGGACTTTTACAATTGATGACCTATCTTTAGGATGGGTCATTAATATTAGATTGTTGGGGTCCATCTCCAGTCATTCCCACTGGTCATCTATTGGAAGTCATGAAGCTCAAACAAGCACTGGGGCGTCTTCCCCGTGGGTCATCCTCAATATCTTAGTGGCTGCACCTGGTACTGCAGCTTACTGCAGCGCAGTCCTACACACAGTACACAGTTACAGCTGCAGAGCTGATCGGTAGGGGCGGCAAAGATGGTTCCCATTGATCTACTATTGATTATCTAAGGATCTGCCAACAAAGTCCCAGAAATCCTTCAAAAAAGTGTAAAAGAACACTATCCATCTACAGTACATCTATAGATTAGATATGTCCAGACGGAAATTATATATACCCAAAAAATCTCATGAGAATATTTGGTGTCGAATCAGAAGAAAAAATCTGAGGCTGAGCCTATAAAGTTGGCAGATCACCATGCCATGGATCAACACACTGAACAGCTCTATCCAATGGGCCTAGTCCACCACCCACTGAGGACTCTGTGCTGTTTTCGGAGCCGAAGACCCAACACTTTTTTTTGGTGCGCAAAAAAACATCCGTCACTGACTCTTATTCAAGTCAATAGGAGGCATTTTTGAAGCGTCAAAAACCTCATTGTGAACATACCCTTAGTCCCCCTAGTTATATATCAAGAGAAGGTAAATTAAATATGAAAAAAAATTCCATAAAATCTATCCAAAGCATATTTTTTATTTTGTAACGCAACAAAATATCGCTCCCCATCCATTGTTTCATCTTTATATACAATTTCAGTGCAATACATCCAGCACTTCTTTTGTTCTGCTTCGCAAGCAAGACAGGCCCCTGCTATAATTGACTTATTATTTCCCCAAGTGAAGGCGTTCTAGTCAGCCATAAAGTCCCAGCAATGACAAATAGCCCAGTAGTATAATAGGCCTGATCACTATCCAGAGATGGAGTGTATGTCATCCCCCTGGATTATCTGTGTGGGTTTATTATCTAATAGCATGTTGTTTTTTGCTGTATGGCCTTAAGCAAATACTGTCTAGAGCGAGTCTGGATAATTGTACCCAGAGAATATATTAAGAATTCCGAAACCAATACATTATAGCTCGGGGGCGCCATTCACTATTAGAAAGTCGAGTGGTACCGACATCTCAAAGAAGATTTCCAGCTATTATATAATTTGGACTGATGAAACCCCCCATGGAGTATCATTTACAGAAAGGTTGTCCATGACCTTGTTTGGTCTGAGGGGTACCTACAATCCTTGACAATGGTCTTAAATTTTCTGGGACTATCTGGAATTTTCAGGACTGTCACCATTTAAGGAAATAATCTTGGTAAAATTAGGCATGTCCTGGTAAATTCTACCTCAAAAATTCCTTTCCAGTTTGGAGGTGTACCTGGTGGCAGGACTTAAAGGGGATCTTTTGCTACCTTCATCAATTCCAACTCTTTACATCCTTTAATAGATGCCGCTCCACTGATTCCAACGCAGTTGGAATTTTATCTTTAGCCCTCACCATTCCCGAGCAATCAGTTCTGTTAGTTTCAGCAGCCATTAGTCTCCTTACTGTCAGGTGGGTGGTCCTGGATAGAGAAGACAGCCTGGGACCGCCCCCCTAACAGTAGGGAGCATAATTAGCATATTGGCTGCCAAAACTAACAGAAGAGATTACTCAGGAATGGTGGGGGCTAGAGAAAAAATTCCAACTGTGTCGGAATCCGTAGAGAGGCGTCTATTAAAGAATGCAAAGAGTTGGAGTTGGTGGAGGTGGTGAAAGGTCCTGTTTAAATGCACTACACTACATGGCACCATAATTTTGTTTAAAAATACTAAATAGCACCTTAAATTAGGATAGGTCATCTTGAGAGTCTTGAAAGGTAAGCATCTGCTTCTTTTTCTCATTCTGTAGGTTTGGTTTCTCAGGTGCTAGCTCATGGACTCAGTGAGGTATTTTGTGCCTCATGCCTCATTCTTGGTGGATAGATAGGCTACATTAAAGACAAGCAAAAATCAGGAAATTCAGAGTTAACAGTAAGTGCCATCCACATTATAATATCAGTTTAGGAATGAGAAGCCGCCGGGCCTATGAATCACACAACAATGTTTCTTTGACATCTGGAAGCCTCATTTACCATAAAGCATATTTATGTAATCTGTTCAGATGGCTTTTTCCTGGATTTAATTTGGACTTGGCTTGATATGAAGCAGATCATAAATGTGAAGTAATGGAGGTTTTCAATTTTGGTCCTGAAGGGTGTTTTACACGGTTTTTTGATTACATTGGTCGCGTAAAGGCGTTTTCAGTGTTAAAACTCATCAAACAGAAGCTTATGTAGTGTAGTGAACAACTTGAAGATGGTCCAAAGAAGCCCAATCCTCGAAGTGCACACAGAAAATTTATGTTAAGCCACGCCTCTCATTCTGCCGTGTGCCATCAGTGTCTCCCTTGATCTCACCCGTTCCCCACCCAGCACCTTTGTGTCCCAAATCAGTAATAGTGCCCTTCTTTGTGTTACACACAGTGAAAATGGCTCCTTAATTTACAACACACAAAATAATTCCCTGTTAGCTCGTCATACACATTATAATACACCCTCAATGCCCCCCAAAATATAAAGCCACCTTAGTGTCACCTTACATGATAATGCCTCTTAGTTAACTCACACAATATAATGGCACCTCAGTGCCCTCAAAAGTATAATGCTACCTTAGTGTAGCATACCATATTTTGTATCACACACTCTTCAATACTCCTTATTGCCCCACACACTACAATTCCTCATCGTGCCCCCACACAGTAATAATGCTCCTTTAGTGCCCCACACTATACAATGTCCCCTTAGTGCCCCCACAAAGCATAATGCCCTTGTGCCCCCTCCCTAGTGTCCCACTGTAAAAAGAAAGGAACCAGGATGTCACCTGTGACGTCTGCGAGTGACATCCTGTGTCCTTTTCTAAAGCCACCGGGGCCACTAATTGATCTCAGTGGTCAAGTTCAGCCGGACAGGTGAGTATGTTTTTGTTTTATTTTTTAACCTTCCCTGGCCTCCTGCCGCAATACTAAAATATCCTGGACAACCCCTTTAAGAGTCCCATACTGTACAGAGCCCCTTTAGTGCCTCCACATAGCATAATCCCACTTAGTGCCCCCACACATTATAGTGGGGGGCACTATAATGCATCTTTAGTGCCCTATACTATACAATGTCCCATAGTTCCCCGTGGCTTTATAATGCTCCTTTGGTGCCCTACACTATACAATGCCTCTTAGTGTCCCCACACTGTACAATACACACTAAATGGCCCCTCACAAAAGAAATGGCCCATAAAAAAATGAAATCTTAGAGAGCCTAGTTCAACAGAGGAGTCTGCAGGAGTCTAGTCCGTAGGCACCATGGTGTCCTAAGATCGCAGATAGAGTTGAAATTGGGACATTGCCCAAAATCCAGCACTGTCCCAATGCATCTGGGATGTTTGAGATATTTACCTATGGGGGAAAACTCTTATGCATCCAAGAAACAAGAATTCCAAGATGGTCAGAAATCTTATGATTGTTGCACAACTTTCCCCTTGTTGTGCGCTATTTGTAGTAACCCATCATATTATTCTGCCCATTGTTTGACCAAAAGTTGTTGTGGAGCCTTTATTCAGATTTTTCGTTATAAGGGTCTTTTCAGTTTTTTACATTATGCCCTCTCCCTCCCATATAACAGATACCTGTGACAGAGGTATCCATCACATATGTTAAAAAAAAAAATATATATATATTTATGTTAAAAAGACAAAAAGTTATTTAGGTTAAAAAAAACATAAATGTATCTGTGTTAAAAAAAAACAAAAAGACATCTAAGGCTAGGATCACACCTGTGCCCGGTCTCTGTTTGCGGATTCCGTTCCCCATTCCGCTTTTTTCTGTATTTTTCGGGCAGAAGTTGGGCAGAAACCCAGCGGACCCCATTATAGTCTATGGGGTCCGCAGGTTTCCACGGGTATCCGCTTTTTTAAGTGGATTAGGTTTCCGATTGTGGGGTCCCCAAGCGGACCCCTTGAATGGAAACCCGAACGCAGGTGTGAACCTAGTGTAAGTTAAAACAAACAGTTATCTACTGTATGTTAAAAAAAAAGTTTTTTTCTGTGTGGAATCCATTGTAAAAATCTGCATCAATCCTGCAGTGATTGAATTCAAATAAATTTGTGTGCATAGTGTGAACACCGTTGCAAATCTGCACCAAACTCTGCAACACAGTCTACATGTAGCACACTCAGATTTTAGTGCAATTTGCAACAACAAAATTGGATTCTACCTAAGACTCCATTACTTTAAAAGGTGCACAAATTATACTGCCCAAAAACAGGCTGTTTTGTGTTTAGTGCTACTTTATTGCCCGCATTTAACCCCACCCTTTGGATGTATATTATTCTGAATGTATCCTGCAGGTCAGCTTCTAAAAGCATATTTACTAACTAAACAATGTAGACTTTTACGAGTTCCAATTACCGCTTGTGCGAAAAGAGTCATTTGTCTTAGATCTTAAAAGCTTTAATATCGACTTTAATCAAAAATCTATTTCTACATAATGTGGATTCCTGATTATGACTTGTCTCGGCTAAACTAATATAGTTCAGGTTTTATAGAGCTCTTCCAATATTTAATTCTGTATTTTATCAGTTTTGTTCCCTCTGTAACAGCGAAGGGACTAAAATGCTTCTACAAGTAAAATTCTTTCTATAGCAAAAGGATTACCAGAGTGAGATATTCGCAACTCATTCTGGAGGGTCCAGGCACAAGGGGGTGTGTTTGTCAACAAGCTTGTTGACTGTTTCTAAACACAGAGTATGAACAAATAGATAGACATTTTGTGATACAATATTGCAAGTGCATATTTTTTTTCCATCTCATATCACAGCTGTACAACATATGTGTACAATAGAAGACTCTCAAAATTTGTTTCGTTTCAGGTTCGGGTGGTTCGGGTCCTAGATTTGTTTCAGTTTGGATAGAACCGTGACATCATTATAATCTGGGATCTTTTTAGACCCCTGAGTATAATAGGTGGTGGCCCAAAGGAGTCCGGTGTCCGGCGTCCCCTCTAGGTCTCCTCAGTGACATCATGCACCCAGTGTTAACACTGACACCTGTGATTGGGCTTAAGAGATCACATGGGCACGCCGAGTGTCATGACATCACCAGGAGGACATCAGATACCGTGAAGAGGCCCAAAAGATTTGAGGGAAGGTGAAGATAAATGTTTGTTTTTTTTTTCACCTCCGATGGGTCTCCACCTATTATACTTTGGGGTCTAAAGAAAACCAAAAATGTAACAATTTATGTCAATGAATTTCATGGCGACCATTTTAGTTCATCTGAGTCGAATCCCCAATATTTTTGTTAAAAACCGAACAATTTGGAATATTCAGGTCGAACCCGACTCAGAACAGAGCGATTCGCCCATCTCTAGTGTACAATTGGACAATACACAATTGTTATTGTAACTGTTGCTGACCCAAGGGGTGGGATGACCTCTGAGCTTCGTGCCCTCCATCCCACGGACCTCATTCCAACCTCGCGGCCGGACTTCATTGTAGTTACCCCACTGGTGTGAAGGATTTTTCTCTAACACTGTCTCCGCTGTGCAATGCTGTACATTAATCTATAGGAATATGTTTCCCATTTGATGCCGTGTTTATCTTGAATTTCATATTTCCCAAGTTCTCTTCATCTCAGGAGAAAAAGCTCGGAGTTGCTGATTAAGGTGAAATTGAAAGCTTGAGAAATCGCTCTCTTTCAGCGATGAGAACAACTGCGTATTCTTTTATGTTAGTTTGCATTTTCGTCATTCGATGTGCTATAAAAGGGAGAGTTTTTGACAATATGTTTTTGTTTATCCTATCACTTCCTAATGCCGGTCTATACTACAATATATGTTCTTTTTCACACCTGCCATTTAGCCTTGTCTCTCATTTTATCGAGTATTTCTCTCTTCTGGTTTGTAGGTTGACTCCATTTCTACCAGAAAAGAAATGAATACTGAAATGTAGATAGTTTAGAATCTAGTTAGAACGTGGAATTAGAAAAAAATACTTTTCTACCAGAAACAGCGCCACTCTGGTACAAAGGCTGTGTCTGCTGCTACAATTAAAAAAGGTGGCTAAACTGATACTTAATATCTAATAGTAGGTATGGTCTAGAGCAAGAGGCATGCATTGTCTGGACAAAAATATAAGCAGACCTGATATGACCTCTTTAAGCTGAGATAACCAAAAATCTATTCATTTTAAGGTTAAATAAAAAAAGAGAACTCCCAAAATGATAACCTTAACATGCCCCAATATGTCCCAGTCCATGGAATACTCAGATCAATGTAGAATGGGGTGACTTAGGAAATTTAGATTTACTTACCTGATCCAGTGGACTCTTGATCATGGACGATGCGGTTCCGGCCTCATCCCAACCCCCAGGTCATGTGATTGGAAGCAACGCACTGACCCTTGGGTCACTCCTCCTGCTCCCTGTGCTATGGAGGCTGGCTAACATTGCTCCCATAGTTATGGAAAGTAAGTGTGGAAACTAAGCTAAAATTCCTGGTTAGTCCGACCTTAAAATGGCTCAAAGACAATCTACATGTCATGAGATGGGAATAATCCCTGCTCATTTGGAAGCCATTGTGTGCAGGAAGAGACTGTGAGGGTAATGTTATATGGACCTCATAGCTATGACCCTGTTTGTTAGCCTCAGGTCAGACAAGGCAACCCATGTTGGATCTGCACGCTGCTGCCAGGACTTTGCAGACATCTTGTGGATTTTGAGACAGAAAGTACACTGTACAGAGGAAGACTGCCCCAGCAAGGGTAACACAGACTGACACCGGGAAGTAACCTCTTGAGACTCAATTCCAGCCTCAGCAGATGCTCCTGAGTCACATTCCTGCACCCACCATCGAGGGCACTCCAACCACCATTACACTCAGGGAGGCTTACCACTAGCATGTGCCCCTGGGGAACACTAATACCACCATCAGACATCCTGAAGGCCCCTCAGTACTGCACCATTCTTGGAGCATTGGAGGATCTGGTAAAGATCCTTGCCAATGTGACCCCAACCACCTGGCCTTCTTCCAGTGGGCTGCTGCACATGCTGTTAGAATTATCTGCATCCTACAATTGACTTATAATTGGAATACCTTTTAAGTAGGAAGGTATTGACTATGGTGTACAACCTCTTTAACCTGCTCTTGCACCAATTGTACATTTATGGTGCCATCACTATATGGACTCCGGAGTTGACTTGCACTAACAGTAGTGGTGTCAGTTGTATGCCTCGCCTGCAACTACTGAGATCGGTGCTAACTTGACTCTATGGAATAGCTTATTGTATGGGCCTAAACATGTGTCATTTATGAGCCTCTTTTCTCTGCTGCTTCACTAAGGAGTTTTTCTTCGCCGCAGCTTTGTGAGTGTCGAGGACAGATTGTGAATCATTCATGACTTTAGAAATTGATTTACTGTAGTGAACCTGAACGTCCTATCTCCGACATCGAGGCAGAAGACACCGTCAGTGTTTACAGCTGACATAGCGTGCAATAAGGGCTTCATATTAAAATCTGTTACTTCAGCAAAATCATATCACATGAAAATCCCGAAATACTGTGCTCCTTACTGACTAGTCAAAAACTGCTGATCTGAATAGTGGAAAGAACCTTTCATAAAACCTCATGCAATGATATTTGGTGGCTCCACAAGCCCTCCGCCCTACAGGTATATCCAAGGTGTGCATTAGAGATGGGTGTATCTCTGAAGATTCATTTTGGGTTCAAGTAGTTTGGCCCAAAGATTAATTTCGGTCACAAACCAGAAGTGAAATTATTATACTCTGAAGTCTCTTCAGACCCCAAATTATAATAGGTGGGGGCCCTACAGTTATTCTCATCTTCCCATATGTCTCCTAGGCATCTTGGCAGGGTCCGACGCTCCATCTGGGTCCTCTTCTGGCCCCTTCCAGTCTCATGGGTGACATCATGCGCTCCAGGGTCACCACTGGGACCCATGATTGGACCTCAGAGGTCACATATGGAGCCAATGTCACGATGCTTTAATGCAAGCATCATAACATCAGCGCATCCCATGTGACTGCTGAAGTGCATAACCTCACCCAGGAGGCTGTAAGAGATCTCCCTTGGGCCTCCACCTATCATACTTTGGGGTCTGACGAGACCCCAGAGACATAGGAACTTATGTGCGAGCCATGTCACAAAAAGAGCTGTAGATGGCACATTTAGTGCCCCCATCACAAAAATTGGTAGAGCTTTAAAAAGTGGACATGGCCATATAAAAATCCTTGCATGCTTTGTCTCCCAGACATCCCCTTCTAAAAGTTGGCAAGTATGTGTAAGACAAATTTTGGTTGAACAATTTTGACAATGTTGACCAGCTATCTAAGGTATTTGGGGGGGGGGACTCTGGACTACCCCCTAACAATACATTTGAGGGAAAGATAGATCAGGCAGGCTGGATATAAACATGCCTGCTCCTTGCACAAAATTTGCAACTTTTTACTCTGCCCTCACCAGTGACTTGGGGTTCAACAAGAGGGGACACGACCAACCATGACCAATCGAATTATTATAATTTACACCAAAAGCTGCAAAAACTATAATTCAGATCTATACCTGGCTAGCTCAGAGTGTTTGGCACAAGGAGGGTCAGAGACACCTAATTCAGAAGCACAGACATCAGCAGACAGTCCATCAGGGCCGACACATGCAACGCCAGTCTTGATAAATTCCCTTTAATGTTTCTATTTTTCCCCTTCTATTTTAACTCCCATAAAACATTCTAGTGCAATTTCGACCAAATTATTGACACATTAGAATCGAAATATTGCATGTGGTCTTGACACCCGCAGCGAGAAGGCCACTTATGTACAAGCTAGCCTTTACCGAATGCAATAAATATGTTGTTTACTTGGAAAAGAATTGGGGCGTTTGCCGCTTCATGCAAATCCAATGAAAAGCACAGCATGGAAAATGAGCACATTCGAAAACTTTAAGAACCAGCTGAATCCAGTGCCAGCTAAATTGTACCAATATTGGCCACTTAGACAGCGAAAACAAAAAACCTCACTCTACAAACAAACAGCGGCGGGGGCTTCGCAATACGTAAGGTCATGCTGTGAATTTTTCCATATTAGGAGAACTGTTTGCTTAAATGTCATCACTTACGGGATGAAAGGTACAATGTGAAGGGTGAATACAGGGACGGAGCTGTGTGTGACTTACTGTTCTTAGTACTGTTGCGATGACTTGCTCTAATATCCACCTAGAAGAATAACAGACCTTAATGGAAAGCTGGCAGAAGTCCTGCTCACAGCCCGTAAAACATTACAGAACAGCTGATAAAGAGCAGAAGCCGCGGGTTCTGCTCCAGCCAGAAAATAAAACTGGTGTTTGACATGTGTATAAACCATACAGTAGAAGTCCATACATCTCGGAATCCTAAGTATAGCTCACATAGGAAATACTAAACGAGAAACTTAGAAACATAGTAAAAAGGAAACATAATATTAGTATAAATGTATCTCAATGATACAATGTATATGGCTTCTAAACAACGCAGCATGATGACATCATGGACCATCAGCACCCAAAACACAAGCATAAATAGTAATTAGGGATGAGAGAAGTTTTCAAAAATTTATTTCGGCAGCTTTGCCGAATTTTCTGATACAATTCTATTCGATCCAAATGAAATCGCAGCGAATAAACAGTTATTTCCTGTCTGCAGAGAGCCGGGGTTGGCGGTTGGGTGGCAAAATGGAGGAACCCCTTGGATGCTGCTCCATAACTGATCGGGGGTTTTAAAACCTTGGATGCAGCGGTCAAACATGCCGGGGGCGCTCTAAAAGGGGTTAAAGGGCTGTGACATCACAGGGCTGGCTGCTGATTGGCTGCACGCATGGCATTGTGGGTGAGCCCGCTTTCCCAGAATTCCTTGCCCCATGTCCTAACATGTACAGCAGCCATTTTGAACAAAATGCGATTCGCTACCACGATGTGTGAGGAAATCCGGATTCGATGCGAATCGAATATTTCCTGAAATTCGGATTGAATTCCACTTTGTCAGCTTCAATTCGCTCATCTCTAATAGAAATAATTGGGTAATAGGAAGATATTTCAGAGAACCCACAAAATGATGCCAAATAACAGAAATCCTCCTACTTGATATTCCCTATAAAAGGTGCAATGTTCTTGCACCTGAGAGGGCCCCCTGAACCCCTGGGCCCTGTAATGTGGAGTGTAGACTCTTGGATCTTAAGAAGGTATTGGTCTTCCCACAATGACCACCCCTTTAAATGATGCAACTAGAGGCTTAACCTGAAGCTCCAGTGCAAAATATGTAATGGGGCCCTTGCTTTCCATGTACTATTATATCATGTATCTACACTACTGTATCTTCTTATGTTGTAGAGAGGTCTTTGGGCCCCTGAGACTCCAGTACCCGTACCCTAGGCTTTTAGAAATAGCGATGCCAATGACTCCTTGCAGTCTTGGTTTTATAGGGATTAGAATCCAATAATTTATACACATAACCTTCCGCTCTTCCTTCCTCCCACCATATGACTTGTTAATGATTTCTATATTTTCTGCTTCCTGGCTTTACCACACATTCAGGTTTTTCCTGCTTCTTCTTGTATTCTTGAGAAATTTGCTAAATTTAATTCATTGTGAACCGATACTATCCAAGGCTGTCACATCCTCCTTACTTGTATTCACCACAATAGAACTTGGCAGTCTACAAATATGCCTGATATTTTTGCAGCTAAAATATAGTTGTTTTCTACTAAGCATTTAACCCCTAATTGTACCTTTTATGTCAAACTTGATGATAGACTTTGGATACACAGGTAGGAACCAAAACAAGTAACAAGCAAAGGATTGACAGTGGCAATGGGACACAAATGGAGTCCTATAAGCTAAAGGTATGCAAAATGGTTCTTCTGGTTGAAACTCTAGCGCCACCTATAGGAAGGGCACTGCGCTGTAAAAAAAAGCCCGGAATTTAAGGAAATTTTGCAATATGACTTAAGACATAAAACAAACCATGAAAAATATCTTCCAAAAGGAAAAGACATCCAACCACAGATTGGTTGACCAACTGAAAGGCCATTGATGTGGGTCCGATGGGGAATTGTGTCTCCTTGTAGAGACTGCCCTATAGGGATAGCAAGACAAAGACTATGCATGATCCTCTGGGAAGTTTTGGAATAGGTGTGGCAAGTTAGTCCTTTAGCCTACTCACCAATATTCATCATGGTCAAGACATAAACAAAAGACATTATCATAGTCAAGAAAATTTAGGCAAACAGGGTCCTAGGGGCAAGAGGTCAAAAGATCAAAAAAGTTAAAGTTGCAGAAATACTAGCAATAGGGATTAACCATTACCAGAGCTGAACTATTGTTGACTTCCATTGATTCAGATGATAAATTTCCCCCCGCTATAGAGCAGACACATTACAGTAGTGGAGAGCAGCCATCATTAAAAAAAAGACTGAGCTTGCTTTCTGCACAAGCTCCTCTCTGCACTCAAACCTTCCCTCTTCTATCAGACCAGACAGAGAAGTTACATCAGCCAGTAAGAAGTTCTGGCTGTTGCAACTTACTACAGTACAGACAGTAGAGCAAGCGAAAAGGCAGAACTTCCACTGACCCACCTCTTGTGCCCTTCCTCTACTTCCCTACCTGGCTACAATTAGGGAAATTGCCCCACTTGCCTCGTCCCACTTTTTGCTATACCACTGATAAACTTCATAAAGTGGTTAAAAAATAGTTGGTGTATTTCAATTATCTGAATGGTGAGGGCTGGCTGCCATTTTGTCATAAAGTTATAGTTAACTGGTGCTACAGATGGAAAGTAACCAGATACTGTAGGTAAAGTTGTCTAAAGATACAACTCTGTCCACACTTATCTTATCTCTAGTTTGGTTAAGGACTCCACTTTCCTTTAAACCAATTCAAGGGGTCATGACATCAAAAATTGTTGGAGTTCACCTTCCCTTCCAACTTAGTGGGCATAAAAGACACAAATAGAATATTTAGCATATCACTTTATAATAACTTATTACAAAGCGATGTGTTCTATTGGGGACAAACCACAGACTGGTCACAAGATCCTGGCCCTCAAGTTCCTCTCTTGTGTTCACAGGTAGTTACAGACTTCACTATCATATTGATGTATTCAGCCAGCCCATAGTACAGGTAAGTAGCAGTGAGCATAGGAGAGGTATGGGTAGAGTGACCTGGGGCCAGGTTTTGATGACTCGGACTGGTCAGAACCAGCCTAGAAACCCATGGCTCATCCACAACAGAATCCAGGGAAGTAAGTATTGAAACCTTCGCTGGAGAATCCCTTAAACTTGTCATATGGACATGTCCAGCCAAAGGTACAAGTAAGGGAAGGAAGGACATATTTGTATAGGTGACTTGTCATTTCTGCCCTGATTTCAATATCTTAGGCAAACAGTCCTCATATATGATAGCCCATCCATAGCACTAAGCACAATCCTAGATGAAAAAGTCTAAACAATTAGCATTTCCCCATTTATTCTCCACCCAGACATAGTTGTAAAAAGCTGATCCTGAATAACACAGGCCAGAAAACTAAATATTGTAACCAGTCGTACATCTCTTCAGTAGTGCCCCCTAAAGAGAACATGTAGAATTACATCCTGACCAATTGACTAATCCCGTCATATGTGCATGGGTTAAGACCACCACAGTGAGCCACACCTTGTTAGCTACATGGGGTCTGTACATTATGTATATATACCCTAATGGTACTTATATCAAGGCCTTTAATAACAACAGATCCCATTTGATAATGTTCAGGGTTATTTTTTCGATGTAACTTGTGTACAGGGATGATAAGTGTAGACAAACACTTTGGACATCAGTCTTCATGGTGCTTTATCTCTTTATTGTTCAAGTGTTAGTCATTTATGTAGAATACGTGGAAGCAAAAGATAATGAAACAATAAATATAGAAAATAAAAAAATCAATTATCTCGGAGAAATAAGGCTTAATACACACATCATATATCACAAGATACAAGAGGAGCCATTTAATTACTTTTACCAATTACTTTCTGGGCTTTGCTGTTTAAAAGCTATCAAAGTTTATACAATGTATCGATTTGATACAACGAGCAAAAAGGTCCTTGTGTAAGTCACACTGTTAGATTACATGCACACACCTGTGTACATGTTGAATGACACATATGGTGTATGAATGACACGTATGATGTATGAATGACACCCGTGTGCCGCCCCTGCCTCCGTGGCTCCAGTCACGTCTCTCTGTGAGCCCAGGCTGCAAAATGCACAGTCCTGAGTTTTACTCCGAGCTCACTGCTACATACACAGGCCCGTGATAATGTATGGTCATGTATATGGGGTCATACAGATGAATGGGCTAGTCGTGAAAAACACGGCCAGTACACTAACAAAGCACACGGTCATATATAGAGAGCCTTATACCCAGATTTTTTTTTGCAAATTCAGCATGGAAGAATAGCCCAAAATGCTGTTATACATTACTTCTATGTTGGATCTGATATTACATTACATTAGCCTATACTTAGAATGGCAACTCTGCCAATCAGCTGACTGAAGATGCTGCAAGCTGCAGTACCAGCTACAGCCACTACCAAATGTATAGTGCTATGCCAAGCAGACAACGAAGCTCATGAAGCACTAGCCATCTGATCGGTGGAGTTTTCTGACCTGACCTTGGTGGCCTATCCTAAGCACAGACCATCAATGTCAAAGTCTTAGGGAACCCCTTTAGTTTCAGTGAGGACTATGCAAAATCTTATATCCATTGTGATGGCATTGCCAAAGATTGAACACTTACTGCCAGATTTCTGCAACACACGGAATTGGTTTTAGGAATTGTCATGCTGGGCAGTGAGCAGTGTTTGGCCGCAGTGGTCCCAATGACATGATGTCACCCGCACAACGCAAGAATGGATGGGAGGATGTAGGTAAGACTGCGTTCACATTTGTATGGAGATCTCCAATGGAGACTGAACTCTGCAGATGAAAAAGTCCTGCATGCACGGCTTTGTCGTCCGCTGGTTTCAGATTTTAAGCAACGGACACCATTATAGTTAAAGGGGTTCATTGGTCTTTGTATGTAACCAAACTTTTTGAGATCCACTTATCCGTTGGAGGACCACAACAATGGAGAGCCGATGCCAATGTGAACTTAGTGTAAGTATGAATGCATTTTTATTTTCTACCCCTCCCCTCCGACTACATGTACAGTAATGTTTCATCCAGGACAACCACTTTACCTTCCGATATAGAGATCGTGCACTGCTCGCTGTATCAAGTGACTTGGAAAATAATATCTTTTGGTGTTTCAGTTCTAATTCTTAAATTTGCTACTTAAGTTCTTCTACGACTACCCAAAGTAATTCTGTTTCCTGGTGCAATAATTTGCCCTGCGGCTTCCCCAGTCGGTTTCCCCTCTCACCAGGGCTTAGTAGTTGGTGTTTAGTACATGCCTGTTGTGTTTTAGGAAAATCATTGCTTATTACTGTGAAGTTTGTGTGCGGGAGCCGGGGCGCTCACCAGGCTGCGCTCTTGTAATTAATGCATATCTCAGCAGAGCATGCAAAGTCTGTGCTTAAATGAGAATACCATTAACATCTGGGGTTGTTACAGAACTTGAAAAGATGACAGAACTGGGGCATGTGCTTACCAACAGCAGCTAATAATGGATGTGGGAGCTGTTACATAATGCACAGCCGCACGCTCTGCCCGCTCGGAGATGCACATTTCAAAGGCATTTTCCAAGTCTAATTGTTCTGTCTCTCTGTTTCAGGGCTGAACGCGTCATTTACATGTAGTATGTAAAACAGTTCATGCAATTTTATGCCTATGTCAAAGCAGAGCCGTCAATTGTGCATTAACTCTTGGTGAACTGCTGCGTGATTCCCTTATGAGCTTCTTCAGTCTTGCTTATCTAAAGAGAAATTGAAATTGCAACATTTGGCGTGACCTTTGCCCTTTGCCTTCAATTCTTTTCAATACACCTGCAGCAAGGGGAAAGGTAAGGAAGGACACATCTGTAGCAGACACTTGTAAGGTTAGAGCCTGTGCTATATTCTTCAACTGCATTCACAATTCTGTTGCCTTTAGAGCTGAAATCTTCCAATATTTCATGCTTACTCACTTTTGGCAATTTGGAAAATTAAAGCCCACCATTCATACTGTACTGTATTAGGCTACGTTCACTCTTGCACTGTGCTCTCCATTGTTCGTATCCACTGTGGGACCAGAACGAGGGAGCGCCCACCCGCTAAAACAGTGGTTATCCACGGACCCAATAAACTATGGGGTTTATACTGAACAACAGAGCGCCCACCCACTAAAACAGTGGTTACCCGCAGACCCCTTAGACTATGGGGTTTATACTGAACGACGGAGCACCCACCCGCTAAAACAGCGGTTGCCCGCAGACCCCTTAGACTATGGGGTTTATACTGAATGACGGAGCACCCACCCCCTAAAAAAGTGGTTACCCGCGGACCCCTTAGACTATGGGGTTTATACTAAATGACGGAGCACCCACCCACTAAAACAGCAGTTGCCCGCGGACCCCTTAGACTATGGAGTTTATACTAAATGACAGAGCACCCACCCACTAAAACAGTGGTTACCCGTGGACCCCTTAGACTATAGGGTTTATACTAAACGACGGAGCGCCCACCCGCTAAAACAGTGGTTACCCACGGACCCCTTAGACTATGGAGTTTATACTAAATGACAGAGCACCCACCCACTAAAACAGTGGTTACCCGTGGACCCCTTAGACTATAGGGTTTATACTAAACGACGGAGCGCCCACCCGCTAAAACAGTGGTTACCCGTGGACCCCTTAGACTATAGGGTTTATACTAAACGACGGAGCGCCCACCCGCTAAAACAGTGGTTACCCGTGGACCCCTTAGACTATAGGGTTTATACTAAACGACGGAGCGCCCACCCGCTAAAACAGTGGTTACCCGCGGACCCCTTAGACTATGGGGTTTATACTAAATGACGGAGCACCCACCCCCTAAAACAGTGGTTACCCGCGGACCCCTTAGACTGTAGGGTTTATACTAAACGACGGAGCGCCCACCCGCTAAAACAGTGGTTACCCGCGGACCCCTTAGACTATGGGGTTTATACTAAATGACGGAGCGCCCACCCCCTAAAACAGTGGTTACCCGCGGACCCTTTAGACTATGGGGTTTATACTAAATGACGGAGCGCCCAACCCCTAAAACAGTGGTTACCTGTTGACCCTTTAGACTATGGGGTTTATACTGAACGACGCAGCGCCCACCCACTAAAACAGCGGTTACCAGCGGACCCCATAGGTTATGGGGTTTATATCGAAACCGGCGGAGAGAAAAGTCCTCTCTGCAATTTTTGGCAGAATCTGCGACGGAGTCTCTTATGAAAGCTCTGACACAGATGTGAATGAAGCCTCCTTAGATGGCTGGTCCACACAACTTTCTTCCCCCCACACATTTGGGTGCTCTATTGTTAGGGGGGATAAGCCAATGGTAGACACATCTGTTGGCTGCCTACTGTATCTCATCTACTATGGGAGAGTCAGGTGGCCTCCGAACACATTACATGGTCAGCCAGTTGTGCTGATATGACAGATGTGGCTGATAATAATCTAATGCAGGGGTAGGCAACCTTTTTTTGTTCGGCGTGCCGATTTTAATAAAAAAATCAAAGATGAGGTACTCGGAGTGCCGGTCAATAATTGTAAGTCTGACGACCACTAAACTAAAGTCATATACCACAAACCATAACACAGAAGTGCTGCCACCAGATGCTTTAGGACACATGCGCTTACTGCTATTTCCTGGGACGCTCCTGTACTTTCCGATTAGAAGCAATGAAAGTACATGTGCATCCCCCAATTAGTGGTAAATATATGTGTCCAGGAGCACCGTATGGCGGCATCCTTATGGTGAATACACACTATGTATCTGGATGCAGATATATTTGGAACTTTTTCATTCGATGTAAAACTGGTGCATTTTTGCACAAAAAAAAAAAAACAAAGCCTGAGTTTTCTGTGCAAAAACACATCCTTAATATAGAAAACACACCGTTATACAGAATAATGTCCCATAGTGGTCCCTGCACACGGTATTATGTCCCATAGCGGTCTCTGCACACGGTATTATGTCCCATAGCTGCCTCTGCACACAGTATTTGTCCCATAGCTGCCTCTGCACACGGTATTATGTCCCATAGCGGCCTCTGCACACGGTATTATGTCCCATAGCTGCCTCTGCACACAGTATTTATCCCATAGCGGTCCCTGCACAGGGTATTATGTCCCATAGCGGTCCCTGCACATGGTATTATGTCCTATAACGGCCCCTGCACACGGTATTATGTCCCATAGCGGTCCCTGCACACGGTATTATGTCCCATAGCGGCCTCTGCACACGGTATTATGTCCCATAGCTGCCTCTGCACACAGTATTTGTCCCATAGCGGTCCCTGCACAGGGTATTATGTCCCATAGCGGTCCCTGCACATGGTATTATGTCCTATAACGGCCCCTGCACACGGTATTATGTCCCATAGCGGTCCCTGCACACGGTATTATGTCCCATAGAGGCCCCTGCACACAGTATTTGTCCCATAGCGGCCTCTGCACATGGTATTTGTCCCATAGTGGCCTCTGCACACGGTATTTGTCCCATAGTAGTCCCTGCACAAAGTATTTGTCCCATAGCGACCTCTGCACACGGTATTTGTCCCATAGCAGTCCCTGCACACAGCAATATGTCCCATAACGGCCCCTACACACGGTATATGTCCCATAGCAGCCCCTGCACACGGTATATGTCCCATAGCGGCCCCTGCACATGGTATTATGCTCCATAGTGGCCCCTGCACACGGTATATGTCTCATAGCGGTCCCTGCACACGGTATTATGCTCCATAGTGGTCCCTGCACACGGTATTATGCTCTATAGTGGCCCCTGCACACGGTATTATGCTCTATAGTGGCCCCTGCACATTCACTAGCTATTATTATACTGTGGGGTCTCTTCAGACCCCAGAGTATAATAAGTGGAGGGCAAAGAGAGGTGACAAACATAAAAAACAATGTTACTCACCATTCCACGCTCCGCAGCCACTCTGTATCTTCGGGCGCTTCTGCCTGTAGTCAGCGACCGCTCATTGAGTCTCAGGGGTCACGTCGCGTCATTATGCGTAATGACGTCAGACGCAGACACGACCCCTGAGGCCCTGTCAGCTGACTTCAGGCAGAAGCACCTGAAGAGTACAGAGCGGCTGCGGAGCGTGGAATAGTGAGTAACATTGTTTTTTATGTTTGATCATCTCCCCGGGGGGCTCCGCTTATTATACTATGGGGTCTGAAGAGACCCCACAGTATAATAATAGCAGTTTCCTTTCGGCCGTGTTTGGTCCGATCGAAACTACTGGGTGAGGAGTCCGCTGCCGTGCCAGGGAAATAAGCCATAAGTTGCCGACCCCTGGCTGTACTGTCAGAGGGGACGTTCCTTACCGCCCGGCAATGACGCTAAACTGTGAGGAACGCCCCCCCCAGCACAAGTCTATGGACGAGAACTGTCAGGGAGGGCATTCCTCGCAGTGCAGCTAGACTGTCAGGAACGCCCTTCTGACGGTGAACCGTGAAACTAAGACCGCCGATATCTCCAGCCCCGGGGCACATAACGGGAAAGCTGGCAGTGCGCTGAATTCAGCGCACTGTCGGCTTTCTAGTGGTATGTAAAACCGCATATACATGAGGACTTGTAAGGTCCTCTTTAATATGTATTGAATATACATATTAAAGACCCCATCAACTTATTAATAGCAGTACAGAAAAGGTTAATATTACAATATAAAATTCATATGTACACTGAAATATATTTTATTATGGGTTCTAAAACTCACTGTGAGGTATTTCTAATGGACACTGAAGCTGGAGTAGTTTTTCTGGAGGAAAACTCAGCCGTTCAGCCTGTGAGGAATCCTCTCAGCGTCTGTGGATTGTGGCTGGCCGGCTATGGAGGTGACGTCATTAGTTAGCAGCCGCGCGGATCCTCATTGGACAAGGCTTCGCGCGGCTGCCAGGTCCTACACAAGAAGATCGCTGCAAGTAGCGTTACACTCTCTGGAAGCGGGGGAGGGGGTGCGATTTGGGCGGCGGTGGTACAGGTGGTAGCGTCTGGAGGGCTGGTGGCCGGGGGGAATGAGTGGGTCTTGACAGGGCGGGATTTACCAGGGGAATGAGTGGTTCTTCACAAGGGGGGATAGCGGATGCTATTTGCGTGCCATCCCGATGTCTCCCGCGTGCCAAAGTTGGCACGCGTGCCAGGGGTTGCCGACCCCTGATCTAATGTGTATGGTTAGATATACAGTAGGAGCTCAGGTGTTAGAAGCATAGCATCCAGCAGAATTATGAATGCAGCTCTGGGCTACAGTACACAATGTTACTCAGGTAAGCAATGTTATGCAATTTGACAGTTAATAAACTTTTTAGTAGACTTTATCGATATAAAACCCAAAATGTTTAAAGGTGAACATACAGAGAGAAAAGATTATACGTAATTGAGCACAATGTAACTTTACCTTCCTGTGAGTTCCTCAGGTCTTATCAACTTTGGTAGACATCGTGACCCTTGTTAACACAGCCGCCTGGTCTGTCCGTTCTGCCTATTTTAAGTCTTGTCATTTGCTCATAATTGCATCTCATTGCAAAATTTTAGCCCACACTTCAGTAATTCTGCTCACAATTATAGCCCCGGGAGCTTATGTAATGTAGAACTTGATCAATCTGACATATTCATTAACCCTATCCAATTGTAAGGGAGAAATACATTGATTTTAAAAACCTTCATAACATTGGTTCTATACCTGTAAAGATCTCCTGTAAGGTAAGTTCACACGGCGGATTCTGCATTAATACCTGCTATGCAAAGTTTCCTGCCATCAACACAAAGATTTCCTACTCCAGGCAGAATCCGCCTGAAGATTGGGCAGGACGTGACCTGCAAAGAGTGTGCACCAATTTCTATACACAGCCTCTTACAGCACCCTGCCACAGCCCACATGCCCAGAATTGGTGCAAACACTTGGCAGAATGTATATTAGAATATTGCACTTGATCCAATTCAAGCCTCTGGGCACTACTGTAAGAAAAAAGTTTTCACAAATCATATTTTGGATTTGTCTGAAAAAAAATTCTCCAAGAAATCTGAACTGTGTGAACTCAGCTAAAAGGTCTGTACATAACCGTATAGTTGGTTCATGTTGAATAGATCCATAGGATAGGGGTTTCCTAGTCAGAGTCAGTAGTGGACCAACAAGTACCAGGCAAGCAATCTAAAGGGTGAGGCAAGAGGCAAGACGTAGCAGACTGACTGATATTAAATGGGCTGCCAAGCCTGACATCATAAGCATGCGCTCTGCAACCCGACAGCACAGATCATGATGAATTATAGAGCTGTGGACAAGCAGAACAAGCATGCTTTATACCAAGAAATATTGCACCATATAGCGGTATTACTCTACAAATATTGCACCATATAGCAGTATTACTCTAGAAATATTATACCATATAGCAGTATTACTCTAGAAATATTGCGCCATAGAGCAGTATTAATCTAGAAATATTGCATCATATAGCAGTATTACTCTATTAATATTGCACCATATAGAAATTACTCAATAAATATTGCACCATATAGCAGTATTTCCTAGAAATATTATACCATATAGCAGTATTACTCTTCAAATATTGCACCATATAGCAACATTACTTTATACATATTGTACCATATAGCAGTATTACTCTAGAAATATTGCACTATGTATCAGTATTAATCTAGAAATATTGTGCCATATATAATTAATCTAGAAATATTGCACCATATAGCAGTATTACTCTAAAAATATTGCACCATATAGCAGTATTACTCTAGAAATATTCCACCATATAGCAGTATTACTCTAGAAATATTGCACCATGTACCAGTATTAATCTAGAAATGTAGCGCCATATAGCAGTATTACTCTAGAAATATTCCCCCATATAGCAGTATTACTCTAGAAATATTGTGCCATATAGCAGTATTACTCTAGAAATATTGCACTATGTACCAATAATTAATCTAGAAATGTAGCGCCATATAGCAGTATTACTCTAGAAATATTCCCCCCATATAGCAGTATTACTCTAGAAATATTCCACCATATAGAATTAATCTAGAAATATCTAGAAATATTGATCTAGAAATATTGCACCATATAGCAGTATTACTCTAGAAATATTGCACCATATAACAATATTACTCTAGAAATATTGCACCATATATAATTAATTATACGAAATATCTAGAAATGTTGATCTAGAAATATTGCACCATATAGCAGTACTACCCTAGAAATATTGCACCATATAGCAGTATTACTCTAGAAATATTAATCTAGAATACAGCTGTTTTCTTCTCCACAATAAGGAGACAACATAGTATACAATATGGAACGTGTACAGGTCTATAATATGGATTCAGGGTGCCATAGTACAGGACAAAGTCTTGTCACCAGATGTGTAACTTGAAGCTCTTGGACCCCAATGCAAAATCTGTAATGGGGCTCCTACCTACCTTGGGCCCTGTAGAATGGCAGTATATTTTATGTGTCAGAGAGACCCTTGGGGCCCCTAAGGGTCCTGGGTCCAGTAGCAGCTGCCACCTCTGTATCCCCTATAGCTACGGCCATGGATATCGATAAAATCCTGGAGGGTGAAGGGTCACTAATACAAATGCTAATATATGGCCGTACTAGAACCATTTCCAGCACTACCAGCTTGATCTCTGCAATCTACATGTGTTTCTATGCAATAAAGATTAAAGGGTTCATCATCTGACGGCCTGAACCTTGGTTGGGGACCACGTGTAAGTCGTATCCACTTCTGTCGGCCATGTCTGAAATGTCTTATGTTAATTACACGGTATAACAGAGCTGCGAGCGGCACAATGTCAGCGATTCTAGTGATATTACCGCAATGTAACAACTGATAATATCAGCGCGGTTTCTAATGTTCTCCGCAGACTTCACACTATGGCTGGCAATGAGAAAAAAAATATAATAAAGAGCGCTGACCTTTTTCTGTGTCACTTAATTCACTTGTAAGTGACATTTTCTTTCTATAGCATCTAATGTCTCTTTAGCCCATGGGCTATGAAAGTATTTTGCATAAAGGTACAAAGTCATTTCATATGCTAAGTAAGATTTACGGAATATTTCTCCTATTTTGACAGCGACCATTGGGAGCGCAGAATTGGGTATGAAGCTTTATAGAGGTGGCGTTGAACATCTGCTGTGAAGCAGAACCATTAGATGTAATATAACCATTGAGAATTATTTATTAAAGCTCCGGCTTCGCGGCTTGCCATTTTCTTTCATAATATCCTATTTTAGGAGTTGGGAATTACAATGTAGAAAATCATAGGCAGCTTATAAGTAGAGGTAGGAATAAAAAGGAAACGTATTTTCTCCGTAATTATTACTGACAGACTTCAGCATAATAACGGCAGACGGTCGCTGGTTAGAGCCGCGCGCTCATAGCCATAAGCGCACAATAGTAAAGGTGTAGAAAACAAAGGAGGAAAACTGATTTACATATGCTAAAATATTCTGCAGCGCAGGTCCATGTCGTGCTCACGGGTCTTACCTAATGACCCACCAAGGGTGAAAGGAACCAATAGAATTGATATACAGATGCACAATTTAAAGGGGTTTTGCATTTTTATTACAAGGGTCCTCTCAGCTTATCATATAGTGTTTTGCTGCCAAAATCTGCAGGGAAATATAGTATTGAAGGGTTAAAGGGGAGCTGCCGCATGGAAAATGGCAGGCAGCATGTTATAGAGCAGGAGGAGCTGAGCACATTGATGTATAATAATGTGGGAAAAGATTCAGTATAACTTGTCATTTATCCATTGAACTCTCTGCTCTTTCAAGGAGGCGGTCCTATTAGTGACAGTTATAGGGGGCAGGCTGTCAGTCACTGATAGCTCCGCCTCCTAGACGTCTTTACATAGAAAGAGCAGAGATTTCATTGGATAAATGACAAGTTATACTGAATCTTTTCCCACCAAGCTATATATCAATCCGCTCAGCTCCTCCTGCACTTTAACACACTGCCTGCAGATAGAACTTCATGTTACAAGTTCCCTTTACATTTTTTTTTTTTTGCTTTGGGCCGAAGAGTATAATAGGTGGAAGCCCAGGGAAGGTGTAAAAAAATACCAAACAATTACACTCACCATCCCTCACCTCTTGTGGGCTTTTGGTGATGTCATGTTCCCGGGTTCATGCTGAGGCCTTAGCAGTCACATGGGGCACGCTGAGCATCATGTCACGTACAAACCCAAATATTGGAATATTCGAGTCAAATCTGGATGCCAACTGATTTGCCATCTCTACTAATGATTTCATATACATGGGACAACTGAAGTGCTGCGCATCCGCAGCGCATGTGCAGTCCTTTTAAAGGGAACTGGTCACGGACAAACCCAACAGGTCAGATGGTGATGGATGATATCCTAATATCATCTACTAATGTGAAAGTATATAAGTATACGCCTTTATTAATATCTTTATAGCTTTATACACTCATTTATGCTTTGAATATTCAACCAAAAATTCTATCAAAAATTTCAAAAAGTTATTGAACAAATACACCAAAAAAACTGGCATAAAAGTGGCAAATTGAAAGGGCCAATTTTCCAACTAATGTGTCACTTTTGTGAAAATAAGGCTAAGTGGAGCAGGGATCAATGAGGGCTGGTGCAGGGACTCCTTGCATTTCTGTCTTAAGGGACTTTCCATGCTGCACCCGAATTATTAAGGCCGGTCTCAATAAATTTCTCAAATTGAGTTTTGTTAAAATCATTTACCATGAATGATACTGAATGAAATTCCAATATTGTGTTTTCATTACTTACACATTTATTATGTTGCAAATCCAATTCATCTATTTTCTTGATGCCCAAGACAAGGCATAAGGAGTTAAAATTGGTATGGAGACAGGAGCTACTCCTGGGGGAAATCATGATAGATGAGGATTCTGGGAGAATACATATACGCCTAATATGTTATTACATGCAAGAAAAAATACTGTAGATATACAAAATAATATATGTTCGTGTTACTGCAGATTTAGAAAATCTCCCTAAATATGGATGGATATGGATTAACCAAGCAGATAAAAAACACATTGTATCCAGGAGATGGAATGAGAAAGTCCTCGAAATCATATATTTTATCAAAAGTTTAATGGAGAGACATTAAAGGGGTTTCACAGGTTTTGGAGGATTTTGTTATTGCTGATCATCGATATTAGATTGGAGGTCCGACACCCCGTACCCACACCGATCAGCTGTTTTTGGCTGGTTCTGGTGGCAGAACTATACAGTGTACTGATCTGGAAGCAGAAGCAAGAGCTGATCGGTGGGGATTCTGGGTATATCCTAAGTATTATCAATATAAAAAGAACCAAAGTCCAGAAAATCCCTTTAAGGCATAAACATGCCATATGGGGGAATCTCCACACAGCATTTGACACCTCCAGGAAACATATGATTTTGCTGGGAGTGCCAGTAGCTGGAAAAGTTTTGTCTGTGGCACGCCATCCCTTTTATCCTACAGATGTATTCCTATCTAATGGCATATTGTTACAGTATGGCATGACTTTCTGATCAGTGGGGGTCCAACCCTTTGGCAACCCCATCAATCCTGAAAATGCAAGGGTTCATCTGAGTCATGCGAATGGCTGTAGTTCCCTACCAAGCCAAGTGACCCAGAGTGGACAAATGTGTAGTTAGAGATGGGCGAACCTTGCGAGATTCTTTTCGATGAATATTTGTGGGTTTGTCTCCACCGGTCTCATTTCAGCCCAAACTTTCTCTGCATGAATCAGAAATGCTATTAAGATACCCTGGGGTCTCTTCGGACCCCAGAAAATAATAAGTAGAGCCCCAGTGGAGGTGCGGAAACGTAATAAACTCTTGTATTCTCCTTTTCTAGTCTCATTCACAGCATTCGGCACTACATCAGGGCCCCCTTCTGGGATCTTTGGTCCATAGTATAATAGTGATGTGTGGGTGACGAACCCCAATAGTTTTGAGTTCGGGTCAAGCACGATATTTTTGGAAAAACTGGGTTGAATCTGGTTTGATCTGAACCAATATGCTCTTATCTACCTGCAATGCTTCATTTCCCCTGTAGGGGCACTACAGGGCTATTAAATACTTGTTTCCAGTTCCCCCACAGGTTGATCATTGGAGGTCACAGCAGCTAAACACCCTGTGATCAGAGGACCCTACTAACCAAAAGGGATTATCCAAAGTCTTTCAGGTTTCCTTCCTTATTACTTTAATTTCAGATGTAAAATGTAAATCCCATTCCAAACAATGTATCTTTTTAAAAAAGAAAATCCAATATAGAAGATAGCTGTAAAATAATCATGATTCACTATCAAGAAAAAAAAACCTCGGAGAAGGAGCAGATTGTGATTCTTTCAACTACATAAAAAGAAAAACAATTGCTTCATTAATAAAAAGAAGGCAAATGAGCAAGCGGGAAAGAGCAAGCGGGAAAGGAAGGCAGCGCAGTAATAATATAAAGGCAGAATAAACATTTAATCAAAAGATCTGTTCTGTGGTGAGGAAAATTAAAACTTTCCGGCACAGACTTAAAGCATTTCTTTAAAAAAAAAAAGGCAAAATATATTTCAAGAACAATTTGGGTACGTTGGCTGATAAAAGGGCAAAAAAAAAAAAAGTCATTATTGTGGAGGTTTGTTGGAGCCTCTCCGAAAGGTGGGAGCCTTAGAGCAGCTCAGTGGCTTCTTATTCTAAGTAGATTGTGAGCGCAGGAAATACAATCATTTATTGATATTGGTTTATTGCTTTGGTAACCTCAGGAGCGGCTCAGTTTTCGAGAACACATTCATAAGATCTATTATTGGGATAAGCAAGCCTTAAAGGTATATTCACATGTGGAAGATTTGTTTCAGATATTTCTGCAATCAGCCCATGGTTCTGAAATCTATGTACTTGCCAACAATGCAATCTTAGATGAATGGGAATGAATTTCCGTAGCCGTGATATCTGACGCAGTCGTGAGCTGACCAAAGCAATCCATTAGGCTGTAAAGCTGGGACATTACACCTATGTATACATACCATGCCAGTGTGTGTTACAGTAACCCATTGTTACTTACAGGTGTTCTCGTGCCTTTAAGTGTTATTGAGATGTTTGCACTGTGACAAGGTTTCTGGTGTTGTGAGCGTATGCCAAGCACGGACTCCGTACTAGGGTGAAGCCAGAGTAGTGTGTATATTTAATGGTGTATTGGCACACCCTATAGTCTGTGTACTGTGTAATGAGAATGTGCAACTAGAGAGTACAGGGAGCCTCTCAGGTATGTCAAGTATAAGAGAGAGACAATTCTGCAGTGGGGAAATTAAGTCTGCTGGGGAGGGATTGCTTTGGGTTCAGCCCACATTTAGCATGATCCTGTATACTGAGTTGCTCTATGGGTTCAATAGAGACTTAAACCACCAACCTGTGTGCCCATCATAGACTATGCTTTGTGTTCATCAGAGACTTGTAACTGTTAAGCTGTGTGCCCATAAGAGATTTGTAACTGCTAAGCTGTGTGCTCATAAGAGACTTATAACTGCTAAGCTGTGTGCTCATAAGAGGTTCGTAATGCTTGTAACCACTAGGCTGTGTACTTATCAGAGACCTGTAACCACTAAGCTGTGTATTTATCATAGACTTGTAATCACTAGACTGTATAACTATCAGAGATCTGTAACCGCTAAGCTGCATGCTCATCACAGATTTGTAAACACTAAACTGTGTGCTCCATCCAAGACCTGTAACTGCTAAGCTGTGTGCCCAACAAAGACTTGTTACCGCTAAGCTGTGTGCCCAACAAAGACTTGCAACAAATATTTTGTGTAGTCAAAAGAGATTGTAGCCACCAAGTTAAATGCCACTGCTTGTAACCATTAAGATTGTTGTCGTAGCCAGAGTGAACTTCTGTTCCTCTGAACTGTGCTATGTCTGCCTCCAATATTGTGACATCCCTGAGTCAGGAACCATGTCAGGGTCAAGGGCCACACACTTAGAACTGACCCTCCTACATTTACTGATCTTTAGAACCATTCTCCTGATCATAGAAATGATTCAGGTTCTCTGCTCTACATATAAAATAAATGAATTCATCTTTGGACTCTACAGCTGTAATGTGGGTAGAAACCATCAGCAAGTGCTCAGTTTTTTTTGCAGCACCAGCAGAGGTGAAAAGAAGCATTACACAGTATAGTATCCACTGAAATCAGCAGGCTATATACTCAATGCATGGTCAAGGTAGGTCCAGAAGATAAATATGCCCAGAAATTTTATCATTGTTCACAACTTCTTTTACATACACATGCAACCACCAACTTATGGTTATGGATGTGTGTAACCTGTCAAATTACTCTGACCATTGCATGGCCAAAAGTTGCTGATAATTATTAATAGCAACGAAAAATCTCTGAGTAATCTAGATAAAAATATACAATGAAATCTCTTTGAGATGATCACCCAAAATTGTATGAAAAAGTGGTCTATAGAGGCGGTCTACTCAAACATGGCCAATATGGAATAGTGAAAATCTGTTACACAAAATGTGGTCTGGGTAAAGAGGTAGTCTTCACAGGTAGGTGTTCTTCACAAAGAGGTAGTCTTCACAGGTAGGTGGTCTTCACAAAGAGGTAGTCTTCACAGGTAGGTGTTCTTCACAAAGAGGTAGTCTTCACAGGTAGGTGGTCTTCACAAAGAGTTGGTCTTCACAAGTAGGTGGTCTTCACAAAGAGGTAGTCTTCACAGGTAGGTGTTCTTCACAAAGAGGTAGTCTTCACAGGTAGGTGTTCTTCACAAAGAGGTAGTCTTCACAATTAGGTGGTCTTCACAAAGAGTTGGTCTTCACAAGTAGGTGGTCTTCGCAAAGAGGTGGTCTTCACACGTAGGTGGTGCTTGCAAATAGGTGGTCTTCACAAGGAGGTAGTTTTCACAAAGAGGAGGTCTTCACAAGTAGATGTCTGCAGAAAGAAGTGGTCTTCACAGGTAGGTGGTCTTCAGAAAGAGGTGATCTTCACAAGGAAGTGGTCTTTACCAGGAGGTGATCTTCTCAAAGAGGTGATCTTTTGGAGAGTTTTCACTGCATAAAGTTCTATGAATGTAATCGATTCTTTGCAGAACGGGTGTAAATATACAAAGAAATCATGTGTGACTTATAGCCAGAATACAGATGAAGAGAAACTGTTTAGTTTTCCAGACGTAAAGAAAAAATACCAACACCGAGAAACAGAATCAGCATACCAAGAAAGAGAAGTGATGCTGTGCATGTGTGAGATAATGTGCTAATACTAATAAGAATACTAAAAGCTACTAAGAAACCCTGTGACTATATATATATATATATATATATATATATATAACCCTATATATCCACTGCAGCTATTAAACGAAGAAGTAGGATTACTTACAGTATTAATCAGTAGAAGACACAGGAGATGGAACTTCTTGTAGATATATCCTTCTTACCAATCTTCTTGATTTTCCTGATTTGTGGAGACAACAGGTGAAAATTAGTCAAGTTAGACTTTGTGGGGGCTTAAAATCGTCTTTTTGATGAGGATTCAGGTTTTAGGAAGAGTGATCGTACAGTGTACGCATGGCTTGTTGACCCGTAAACATGGCGAGATAGCTGTAATGTAAGCCGGAATATGTTATGAGAAAATTACCTATTTTTAAACCAAGTTTTTATGTTAATCCTATTTTTCAGAATTTTTTTATAATTTATTTTGTAAATTTTGCATGTTACTTTTTATATTTTTTGAAAAAGGTACTAAATCCTACAATTTTTTTTTACTCTGACCACTAAGGCTAATAATAGACTGATGCTTGCCAATTCTGTAGGGATTTTCTTCACAGCAGTCACCTTGTTTACATCTAAGACAGGATTACAATAAAAGATAACACCTCTATACAAAACATCATTGACACTAGATGATGTCACCGCTTATCTCCCTCCCCCTCTCCGTGCCCATGTCTGTAAAATTCTTCCATAGATCTCAATGAGACAACGCCAATCTATTGCTGCTTATGCCCATGACTATGCTGTAAAGCAGATCACTAAATACTGTTAACAGAACAAAGGAGAAGCTCAAGCAAGATGGCCGCCCTCATACTTAATGTACAAAAATAGAATAAAAAAGCAACAATTGGAAAATAAATTCAGATTGGGGAAAAAAGTGATAGATTTCATATCAGAAATCATAGATCTGATTTTAATAAATAAATAAATAAAATAATTTAATACATGTAATAATTTAATTAAGTAAATTTATTTATTTATTTATTAATTAATTAAAAAAATAAAAAATTGGTGATACATTCCCTTTAAAGTCTGTCCAATATTTCTGAGTTTTTGGGGTCTGATTCAGACTTTGTATTTTGACCTAAGTGGCTTAGAATCTGCAGTTTTATATCCACATAACATTTTCCTTGGTAGCGCTAAGCATGCTGGGAGGTGAGATTTTCTGTCATATATCGTTGGATATTCAGAACAAGTAGCCTAAAAGTACAAAAGCTCCGTGTGCCGTCTGAACTTGGCACTTCACAGGCCGCTGGCTCTTTTAGATTGTGAGCTCAGGTAATTATTGTATTTGTGATGCCATCAGGAACCATATTATGGAGGAATGTATACTGACACGCCGTAGCACACATCAGTCGGAAAAAAAGAAAAAAAAAAAAAATCAATTTTGCTAAAAGCACTATAATTCTGCTTTCTTTGCTGAGAGGAATGTTGTAAGACTGGAGAATATTGATGTGACATTAGCCTTTTTGCAGCACTTTGTAGAGTGGATAAGTTTTCACACTCTTGTCATGTTTCCGAATGTGTTTCCTAGTTAAAAATTAAGCTTGGCGCACCGAAAAACAAGAACGATGAGGAGAAGTTTGACAAAAGGTCACCCGCTATTATATCTGCAAGCCCTTCAAGGGAAAACATGCCATACTAATAATTTACTGTATGTGCTTGTGTGGGTTTCAACATGCGGAGGTGAAAGAAACATTACGCACTGAATAGTCACAAAAAAATTCTTTGTTCTTAAATTTCCTCCTTTTCTTTAACACTATTTTGTCTTGCATTACAAATAAAATGGAAAAAATATAGAGAAATCTTCTCAGTCTTGTCCTCCCTTCTCTTCCTTACTGTCCTCTGCCTGGCTGCAAGACAACTGGCTGCAGCCGGAGCCTCAACTCTCTGCCCTGTCTGCAGTACAACAAAAAATTTTGTTACACCCTTGGCGGATCCCTGCCCTCTTAGTTGGTCTACAGCCAAAGAGGGTGCAGATCAGTGAGAGACAACCTACCAGACCACTAGAGATGGGAAAACCCGTGAAGATTCATTTTCTATCGGGTTCGCGTGGTTCAGTTCAAAAATTCATTTTAGCATGAACTTGTTTGTCACGAACCGGAATTGTTTTTATTGTGGAGGTGCGGAAACATAATATAAAGTTATACTCACCTTGCATCACTTCTCACGGCATCTGGCATCCTCAGTGTCCTCTTTCCGACTGCTTTCGACCTTCTGGGTGATGTCATCGACACTCAGGTAAGCGCGGCATTAACGCTACAATAAGGCGCACCCCTTGGCTGAGTTGAGGGAGACATTAGTTGCGCAGTAACGCCTTCGCCAAGGTAAGCGCGGAATTAATGCCGCAATAAGGCACACCCCTTGGCTGAGTTGAGGGCGACATTAGTTGTGCAGTAACGCCTTCACCAAGGTAAGCACGGCATTAACGCCGCAATAAGGCCGTAAGCGCCTGGCGCAGTAACATTAGTTGCGCCAGGCGTGATGTCACACTCCCCAATCACAAGCCTCAGCGGTCACATGGGGAGGGCTGACATCATGGCACAAGTGTCAAGAGGTCACATGCCCAATCATAGACCTCAGCAGGACGCCAGGCATGTGATGTCATCCAGGAGACTGGAATAGGCCAGTAGAGGTCCCTATGGAAGTGCGCAATGGTGCTAGGACACCCAGTATGTGAGTATCTAGAATCTTCATGTCCATTTCACATGACTATTGCAAGCCACGACTATGGAGTGCCGGCCCATGTGGGATGTCTTACAATATCATCACAGACAGGGGTACAGCTATAGGATATGCAGAAGTACAAGCTCTCCTGGGCCCTGCATCCATAGGGGGCCCCAAAAGTCCTTCTGCCCCATAAAATATAATATTGTTCTCTGAAGTTACACCTCTGGTCACAGAAGACAAAAAAAGCCATTGAAAGTGTCAAGTTATAGTTCTTTGCTACAGTGTAGATAACATGTTAAGCGTCAAGTTAAACATCCCTTGTTATATTTTCTGATATAATCTATAATATGGCAGCATTATTTCATCCTATATCTTCCATACAGTATGTGATTGTACCCGGCACCTATTATTATACCCACCAGCCGCAGCCCCATCACAAAGCTTCTACTTTTCCATGGCTAATTATATATAAAGTGGTGAAGTGAGAAGTTCTTGACGTGTAGTGACACTCGACTCCATTAAGCCAGAACATTATTTATTCATAGTTTGAGCGACGTCTTGTACACCACGTCCTACATTCTATCATTTAATGTATCAGGGGCCAGGATGAAGTACTCTTGCCTTGCCGGCTATTGAAATGATTTGCTAATTTCCATTACGCAGGTATATTTCTGCTCTGTGCGACAGGACGGTAACCTGACCGTACAAATACAAGTTGTACCTTTAATCAAAAAGGAGCCGGTTGGAAATAACTGATTTTATGCTTGGCTGGTTCGGTCTTGCTTGACTACAAGAGAACGTTATCTTACTACTTGCATTGGTGAGGATGAAATCCGCTGTGACTGCTGTGCAAATTGCGGGGTTGTGTTGCAGTAATATTAAGCAGATGCATTTTTAATACAGTGTGACACGGGATCATTGCTGGGTACAATAAGGTGAATGAGTAGCTCTCTATTCCTCTAATTCCCTTAAGTGACTAATCCTCTAATCCCGCTACACTGCACACCAGCCGTAAGTACCTGCAACTTTTTGGTAACAATTGTAACAATCCAATATGCATTTTAAAAGTCGGAATTTATTTTTGTTAAACTTTTATTTTATGGCTTTAGAGTATTTTTTAGAAACAAATATATAATAATAATGTAGCGCTCAACACTCACCCACATTTCCAGTTTGTTACAAGCCAGGTCCATTACGAATTTTCCAAAAATTTAGCCAAACCAGAAATTTTAGGGTTCAACACCCATGAATCTTTAGACTCCAGAGTACAATAAGCATAGTCCCAGGGGAGTTGAGCAAATTTAACTCTTGATGTTGAGTCCCAATCACAGTTCTCAGCAGTCCCTGACATCATCCAGGAGGCCAGGAGAAGGTCTCAGCAGTCCCTGACATCATCCAGGAGGCCAGGAGAAGGTCTCAGCAGTCCCTGACATCATCCAGGAGGCCAGGAGAAGGTCTCAGCAGTCCCTGACATCATCCAGGAGGCCAGGAGAAGGTCTCAGCAGTCCCTGACATCATCCAGGAGGCCAGGAGAAGGTCTCAGCAGTCCCTGACATCATCCAGGAGGCCAGGAGAAGCCCAAAGAAGACAAGGATACCACGATAAATATCTTGTGACCGAGCATCACAAAATCATGGTTTTTTTTTCAAAGCTGGTGATCTCACACCACCAATTTTTGGATATGTCATGCCAAGAAGAAAGGTGAGGAAACTGGAACTTTTTGCTTGAATATAAAGCAACTATTTTTTAATATTGGTGGAAATTCTCCTAAAATAATTCCTTCACGTAGTTAGTAACATTGTGTGGTTCTACATCAAAGGTCTGATTCCTGCCAAACTAAGGCAATGAACCAATCAGATGGCGCCATTTGCCCTATAGCACTATACCAATGATGTCAGGTAATTTTGGGTTGGGCAAGGGTCAGTAATAAGCAGAAAGGAGTAAGCTGTACCTTAATGGGTAGGTCAGGAGGATAGTCATACTGGCCAAATAACTGGTAACCGTTTTCAAGTAGAGTTAGGTAGGTGGCACAGCAGCGAGTGAGGCATTGCAGACAGGAGGCCACTGAAGCCAATGTGTTGCCATTTTGAGTATAACACTATTAATTCTTATTGGCCAGACAATTGTGGTCCCTACACAAGAATTGTCGGAAGGGACAAGCAGGTGGGGTAGGTATGTTACAACCACGTTGACTTATATCCTGCACATCTCCGTTTTCCACCCAAGGTTCCGAGCCATACTGGACACAACGTATGATGGAAGACGGATTCAATTTCTAAAAGATGTATACTCCTCACCCTAATGTATATTATCAAAAATCATCCACCTTCTCTAAAAACAGCCCCGAATGCAGCATAGGTGCAGAGCAAGTTAAATGCCATAGTCATTGCTATATCATATTCTCTGATTTCAGTCCATGGCTCATGGAAGATGATGGATGGCCTTAATTTTTACTTTAATTTCTTGCACTTCAGGCCCAGTGGTTTTTGGCGTTATTAAGGAAAATGATTAAGAATTTGCAGTTGTTCTCCAGTCGTGGAGTAGATCAATGCGCATTGCATTTCATGGGCGGCATCTAACATGAGCAAGATTAAGTAGTGTGAAATAAAAAGTCAACCTCCATTTAAATGGGGTTTGCGGATCGCTGTTAAATTGCTTAATGATAAATTGCTGCAGGTCGCCTCTGCGGGATCACAGGTAGACGGTGTCATTACTCCATTCAATCAATTCTCTAACCTCAATTTTGCTTCTCTAACCTGTTGCCTCTCTTGACACCTATATTAAATTTGGCTCCCATTCAGACTACATTTTTTAATCCAGATACTACAGGTTATTAACTTCTATTTTATGCCATGAAAGGGTTTCCATAATTAGAATTTTTCAAAAACAGTGCCACACGTGTCCTTGTGGGCTAACCTGGTATTACAGATCACTCCTAACCTTTTCTAGTAGAGAACAATGGAAAATTGTAATATTGTTTCTACAAGAAATCCCTTTATCTAATCCTACAAATCTGTTTATTGGCCAGTTTTTGCAGTTTTGAGCATTTAACATTTATCATTTATTTTTATCTTTTAGGTTTTAGAATTATTTCTGACCATTTTATACCAAAAACAATTAGACTTTACTTTTT
Organism: Leptodactylus fallax; assembly: GCA_947044405.1. Lineage (NCBI taxonomy): Eukaryota > Metazoa > Chordata > Amphibia > Anura > Leptodactylidae > Leptodactylus > Leptodactylus fallax. Next base: position 5,466,533 of record CAMRHE010000068.1, on the reverse strand, counting down.
CTTTTACCATTTTCATCATATAAAAGTTGCTTACTTTTATTATTAAAAAAATATTGAACTTTTAAAATTTTTGTAAATAAAAAAAAAAATGTTGTTAATAAAAATTCTTTAAATTTTCTGCCAGTTGGTGTACTCTATAAAATGCCTTAGTTAATAACGCTGAGTTTATTTACACTATTTTTAATTATTATGATTTTTTATTCTATTTTTAATTTTTACTTTATTTTTATGATTTGCTTCCAAAAAGACCATTGATTTTTTTTTTTTGCGTTATTTTTTTTTCCCATTTTTTTTTTCCAGATTTCCCATGTAACTGGAGCTACCTCTGGACAGGTCATCAGTATAAAAAATATAGTTGATACAGTGTAAAGTTCGTAAAGTCCAACCTATAATCCTAACCTGCTGATCCAGACAAAGGCAAAAAAGTCATGAATTTTGACCCATATTGGGGGAAAATTCCTTGCCTGCCCCAAATCCCTGGATCATTGTCCTATTCCAAAAAATTTTAACTCAAGTGAACGCGAAAATTTTAAAAATTTTCAGGTTGAATCTTATTCTACACTAATTGTTTTGCTCATCCCTAGTCATGGTTCCAAAATATACAGTAGACTTACTGGTTTCCATGATATGTAGCCATATAACTCAGCTGACATTGAACATTAGTCTTTGGATTGTACGGACATGGTTTACCTTCAAGCAGAGATCGGGAAGATAGAACAGAATTGTAACAAAAAGTATATTAGTAAGTTTTACAATGAGCCATTGTGTACAGATTTGCTTGTATTCAGCTCGAAAAGTGAAGATGGATAGGGAAGGTGTGCCCATGTTCCTCCTCAATGCAGAAACAATCTTTTTCTGTCTACAAACTATCTAATGTTCCCATCCTTCTGTTTTAATCTTCAGCCCAGCATGACTGCTCAGCCTGGCGCATATATCCAGCAGTCTATGAGACTCAAGAAAACTGCTTTTCTATAATAACTTAAAGGGGTCCTCCACTCTACTTATTAGATGGGTCCCTTAATAAGCCAATGATGAAGTGTCCACTTCTTAGGACCCCCAGCAATTAGCTGTTATCTATGGAGAAACCTGGCAATAAGTGTTCAGTTTTCCTACAGCACCACAATAGGGTGAAGTAAGTATTACACTATGACCGCTCGAATCAATGGGTTTTCTGTGTAATGCAAAACAGGACAGGACAGGTCAGGTCCTTCAAAGCAAAAGTTGCTTTTTGCATCTTTTTTCACTCCGGCCAAGAGATGCGGATCCTGACCTATATAAACCCCAAATTCCCTAATAGGTTATAGAAGTTTTTTCTGAACTGGACAACCCCTTTAGTTGTCTGAATTGTATTTCTTAATATAAGACTTTCCATCCTACTATATGTTTTGTTCCCTGTGTTTTTCGCATAGTGTAGAAGGTTATAATAGATGCTTAATGGAAAGTTTAAAAAAAAAGTTTTGCATTGAAGCATCACTAAAATAAAAGTAACATAAAAAACTGCACATAAAACCCCTGTACTGTGACATCACTGTGTGTATTATCCCTGTACTGTGACATCACTGTGTGTATTATCCCTGTACTGTGACATCACTGTGTGTATTATCTCTGTACTGTGACATCACTGTGTGTATTATCCCTGTACTGTGACATCACTGTGTGTATTATCTCTGTACTGTGACATCAGTGTGTGTATTATCCCTGTACTGTGACATCACTGTGTATATTATCTCTGTACTGTGACATCACTGTGTGTATTATCTCTGTACTGTGACATCACTGTGTGTATTATCTCTGTACTGTGACATCACTGTGTGTATTATCCCTGTACTGTGACATCACTGTGTGTATTATCTCTGTACTGTGACATCACTGTGTGTATTATTTCTGTACTGTGACATCACTGTGTGTATTATCCCTGTACTGTGACATCACTGTGTGTATTATCCCTGTACTGTGACATCACTGTGTGTATTATCTCTATACTGTGACATCACTGTGTGTATTATCTCTATACTGTGACATCACTGTGTGTATTATCTCTGTACTGTGACATCACTGTGTGTATTATCCCTGTACTGTGACATCACTGTGTGTATTATCTCTGTACTGTGACATCACTGTGTGTATTATCCCTGTACTGTGACATCACTGTGTATATTATCTCTGTACTGTGACATCACTGTGTGTATTATCTCTGTACTGTGACATCACTGTGTATATTATCTCTCTACTGTGACACAGCTGTATTTATTATACCTGTACTGTGACATGTTGGTGCCTTAAAGGGGTATTCAAAGGTGAGAACAGTAACACATTATTGTATACCCTTCCCTGCTCACAGCTATTTTTTGCATTGAAAATCCCTTTAATGTGATGTATTATTGTCTAATTAGTCATTTGTAAAGTTTACTTGGATACTAATAGGAAACATAATATTTTCTTTGTGTGTTCTATTTCAATATTTGTGCACTCAAAAGACTGAACATCTCTGCTGATCCTATCATACAACATGAAGTGTTCTTATCGCGCTGGACTCTTGTAGGATTAATTCCTAATTATGAATGGTCAGTGAATTCCTTCCCTTGTAGACTTCAAACAAAACCTTTCATTTTTCTCAAGGATAATATGCCTTGGGTTATCAGCTGAGAAAATGAAGGATTACTTCAATATGGATCTATTTGATCTCTTATGATCTGAGAAGTTTTTACATCAAAGTTCTCTTTAAACTGTCGATGGACTTCTTCACTTGATGTCTGACAAACTGGTCTACAACCATCATGAAATTGTCTAAAATTACAGTATCAAAAAATATAATGCCACCCAATAGTAAAATTCACTAAGGACAGTCCTCGCCATTCCAGATGCTCCACATTAACATGAAAATACTCTTATTTGGATTCCAGACAACCTTGACTGCCAGTTGACTACATTCGGAAGATTTTTGGCTGCAAGAAGATGAAAAATATAGTTAACGTTTCCTTGGAGATCTGTTCTACAAAGGAATAATATTATATAATAACACAAAGACTACTTACTGCCAACATTTTGAAATTATTTGCAAAGCTTTAGAAAGAACAGGTCAGCAAGTTGGGACACTGAAGAATATTGTGTGTTGGAGGGTTGGGAATGAATTATTTATGATAGATGTACAAGTGGTCCATATGTTGGAGTGTACATTTCAAGGGGCTATCCAGTTATTTTTTTATTGGTGACCTAATACCAGGATAGGTCATAAAAAAATATCAGTGGCAGTCCGACTCCTGGGGTTATTTGGTATGTTCCATGGTATGACCACGCATGGGCTCCGGGGCTAGGGCTCATTAATTGTAGGGGAGCCTTAGCACCTTTTTGGAAGTTAGTTGGGTGGCCCGGCCACATGGTGTTTCTGTCCAGTCTGCATCGCTCCGGGAAGCAGCCTGCTGCATCGTGAAACATTGGAATCCTGAGTTTTTAGGGTAAATGAGACATGTGTTACGTCCGCACCCGTTCGAACTTCTGCGCCATCCGGCTGCATGCTGCGGAGAAGGAGGCAGGTCCGGCTGTGATTCTTTCCTTTGGGTTTTTCTTGTATTGTCTGAACACTGTCCTATTCCCTCACCGCCTTAATTTATTTTCCACCACACCCATCTCCTTCACCTTGGTTTCCCTCTGCTCCTCTAATAGGCTAATTTTAGTCTTACTTGTGTGATTGACAGCCTTTCATCCTAGCAAGTCTGGGGCGGGTTCTTCCTTCCTATTTATTGTTTGCTCACTTTCACATTGGTGCTTGCTATTGCCTTGTGCGTGCTGGCTATTTACTCTTGCTGTTTGGTTACCTGTATTCTTATTCCTGACCTCTGGCTTTAATTTAGACTATTCTCTTGGATTTTGATTCTGTACTGCATTGCTCGACTGTTACCGACCCCTCGGCTAGCTGATCTCCCTTTTGTTGTTGTGCGTCTTGTCTGCGTTCTGTGTTATCACTTAAATCAGGAAGGGATCGCCGCCCAGTTGCTGGCTGTAGCCTAGGGCAGTTCAGGCAAGTAGCGGAGGGAGGGGTTCAGCTTAGGGCTCACTGTCTTGTCGTGCCCCTTCCCCCAGGGATCACCAGCAGCTACTGGGGATGTCATCCAAATGCCCTAAAAAAACATTTGGACACGGCCTGCCTTAAGTGAGTCACAATTATACTACTATAGCTTATTCCCATTGGTCTCATTTCTTCCATGTATTCACCAGCTTCGAATACTCCAATATTACACTCAATTGAAGGAAATATATCACCAGCAAAATCATGTACAAACCATATATATGCTGTAGTAGAGGCAGTTAAGGGCATAGTGAACAAACTTATTTTGTGTCATGCTGTAAAAAAAGAAATCAACTTTTATTCTGTATGCGCCTGAGCTGCTTGGTACACCCCGGTCATGGCTCTATCTGATGGACCCACCCAATTTTGCATTGCTATAAAAAGTTGTAGGTTTAAACCTAAAAATACACCAGTTTGTCTTAATCGTCCTGTCTTACTATTGTGTTTATTTTACAGTGGTATAGAGGATGCTATGGTAACTAGGGAATCCTGACTACATTCATTCTCCTCTGTAGTCAGGCTTTATCAGAAGCTCGTAGAATCGCCTGGAAAGGTGTACACTACCCCAATTTTTGACGCAAACAGAAACAATAGATTTTTCTTACAATGAGGTACAATAATATTAGCAGTCACTCTCACTTTAAGTGATACCTGGCACAACCTCCTACCTTAGCATGTTCTGCTTTGGCGTTATTCACAAGAGGCTTCACCTGTCTCTTGGCTATTTTTGGACCTCTTATAGAAGTGATCAGAGAGAGCATGCATGGTCACCTCTCCACTCCAGAGACCCCTGTTTTTGAGCTAAAGCTGCAATATGCCAAATACAGTATACCCCAGATGGGAATACCCCTTTAAAGACCAAAAGAACACCTTTAATATCCAATTCCAGCCATACTCCAATGATCGTAAAGCCTTATTCTGTTATCAATAACCTTATCAATGCTCCTCTACCATGCGAGACCTCCAGAATTTATGGGGCAGTTATCATACCCAGCACAAAGTAGACAATGAAGCAAATGAAGAAGACACGTTCCCTGCTAGCCTAGGAAGAATGACTTAATGTTGAGGTTATTTTTATCCAGGACTATAAAGTATTTACAGGCTCTGGAATCTTAATGGCCTTGGTCGGTGTCCCCTTTTTTGTGTTGCTCGTGTTGAATCCATGATACTGTTATTTTCATAGACTTTATGGAGTGTAGAACAATATATGTCAAGCTGAGCTCAGCGACGTGCCTGATATAACAGAATGTACGGCCGGTGTCCTTCAGACGTCTGCTTAGGATGTTTCGCTACAATTATGCCATCAAGCGCACCATAAAACGTTTGTCATTGACGTGTGCGGTCCTGGCCGAGCCATAAGCCGGGGATTGGATAATATTATTTTATTGTCTTATTCAATTAATGAAGACAAATTCATTAGTCCGGCTTAAGTGTGGTTTTAATATTACATCAAACGGGCCGAATCCCAGACAACCTTTCGCAGCCTTCTTCTAAATTTTTAATCAGGTTTTTAAAATTGTATAAGCCGCTGTGAAGTCACATCGCTTCATTACATCTCTTGTGTTGAGGTTTTTTGGCGGCTCAAATTGAATCTTTAAATCCCTTTTATGGCTGCGGGGGGAGCTGGCGTAAACCAACAGTTTTGGTTTCAATAAATCTTTCTCTCTGTTTTTAATATCAAATAGTTCTTTTAAGAATTTTTTGATTGACTATATGAATTTTTCAATGTCAATGCCAAAAACACGTCCGGCTATGTTGCAGACTTTGTAGCTTTGCTACAAAGAACCAGCTTGGTTGTATTTAAAAGCATTTTCTTTATTCGATGTGTGGGTGAGTAGGTTTTTGTTTCATAGCAACAAAGAGCCATATAACGTTCCACCCTATAGAGCTGCATAAGGTTTCTGAATGTAGGCAGACCTCATGCGGGCATTATTGTACAAGATGTAGTGATTGGTGGAGTTTGCAGCATAGGTAGTGTAAGGTGAAGGCGCACTGGGGGTAAACTGAGTTTAGACATACTTTGGTTAACAATTTATATTCTAAAAATTCTAAGAAAGTGTGTTCTAACTTAGAATATATTCCACAAGATGGGCACTTAAAGGGAGTCTGTCCCCAGAACCAGCATATCACCCCAGCCCTGCAGATAGATAGGTTAGGGTCACCAGAACCAGCTTATCACCCCAGCCCTGCAGATAGATAGGTTAGTGTCACCAGAACCAGCATATCACCCCAGCCCTGCAGATAGATAGGTTAGTGTCACCAGAACCAGCATATCACCCCAGCCCCGCAGATAGATAGGTTAGTGTCACCAGAACCAGCATATCACCCCAGCCCCGCAGATAGATAGGTTAGTGTCACCAGAACCAGCATATCACCCCAGCCCTGCAGATAGATAGGTTACTGTCACCAGACCCAGCATATCACCCCAGTCCTGCAGATAGATAGGTTAGTGTCACCAGAACCAGCATATCCCCCCAGCCCTGCAGATAGATAGGTTAGTGTCACCATAACCAGCATATCACCCCAGCCCTGCAGATAGATAGGTTAGTGTCACCAGAGCCAGCACATCACCCCAGCCCTGCAGATAGATAGGTTAGTGTCACCAGACCCAGCATATCACCGCAGCCCTGCAGATAGATAGGTTAGTGTCACCAGACCCAGCATATCACCCCAGCCCTGCAGACAGATAGGTTAGTGTCCCCAGAACCAGCATATCACCTGAGCCCTGCAGATAGATAGGTTAGTGTCACCAGAACCGGCATATCACCCCAGTCCTGCAGATAGATAGGTTAGTGTCACCAGAACCAGCATATCACCCCAGCCCTGCAGATAGATAGGTTAGGGTCACCAGAACCAGCTTATCACCCCAGCCCTGCAGATAGATAGGTTAGGGTCACCAGAACCAGCATATCACCCCCAACCCTGCAGATAGATAGGTTAGTGTCACCAGACCCAGCATATCACCCCAGCCATGCAGATAGATAGGTTAGGGTCACCAGAACCAGCATATCACCCCCAGCCCTGCAGATAGATAGGTTAGTGTCACCAGAACCAGCATATCACCCCCAGCCCTGCAGATAGATAGGTTAGTGTCACCAGAACCAGCATATCACCCCAGCCCTGCAGATAGATAGGTTAGTGTCACCAGAACCAGGGTGTCCGCCCATATCACCCCAGCCCTGCAGATAGATAGGTTAGTGTCACCAGAACCAGCATCTCACCCCAGCCCTGCAGATAGATAGGTTAGGGTCACCAGAACCAGCATATCACCCCCAACCCTGCAGATAGATAGGTTAGTGTCACCAGAACCAGCATATCACCCCAGCCCTGCAGATAGATAGGTTAGTGTCACCAGAACCAGCATATCACCCCAGCCCTGCAGATAGATAGGTTAGTGTCACCAGAACCGGCATATCACCCCAGCCCTGCAGATAGATAGGTTAGTGTCACCAGAACCGGCATATCACCCCAACCCCGCAGATAGATAGGTTAGTGTCACCAGAACCGGCATATCACCCCAGCCCCGCAGATAGATAGGTTAGTGTCACCAGAACCTGCATATCACCCCAGCCCTGCAGATAGATAGGTTAGTGTCACCAGAACCAGCATATCACCCCAGCCCTGCAGATAGATAGGTTAGTGTCACCAGAACCAGCATATCTCCCCAGCCCTGCAGATAGATAGGTTAGTGTCACCAGAACCAGTATATCATCCCAGTCCTGCAGATAGATAGGTTAGTGTCACCAGAATCCAGGATATCACCCCAGCCCTGCAGATAGATAGGTTAGTGTCACCAGAACCAGCATATCACCCCAGCCCTGCAGATAGATAGGTTAGTGTCACCAGAACCAGCATATCACCCCAGCCCTGCAGATAGATAGGTTAGTGTCACCAGAACCAGCATATCACCCCAGCCCCGCAGATAGATAGGTTAGTGTCACCAGAACCAGCATATCACCCCAGTCCTGCAGATAGATAGGTTAGTGTCACCAGAATCCAGGATATCACTCCAGCCCTGCAGATAGATAGGTTAGTGTCACCAGAACCAGCATATCACCCCAGCCCTGCAGATAGATAGGTTAGTGTCACCAGAACCAGCATATCACCTCAGCCCTGCAGATAGATAGGTTAGTGTCACCAGACCCCAGTATATCACCCCAGCCCTGCAGATAGATAGGTTAGTGTTACCTGAATCAAACAGTGTTTTCCCCTTGTGTATCACTGCCTGCTCTGCTGGAATATCAATGTTTTTGTAAATATGCAAATAAACTATTAGGAGCAACAAGAGCATTGTCATTACTCCAAAGCAGCAACACCCTCATTGCTCCAAAGAGCTCATGTTCATATTGACTGCAATGGAACTAGTGATTCACAAGGGAAAAGCATTAATTGATTCAGGTGACCCTAAGCTATATATCTGCGAGGCTGGGTTCATATACTGGGTTCTGGTGACAGACTCACTTTAAAGGGGTTGTCCAGACCCAAAATTAATTACCTATCCTTTTTTGGTGAGACAAGCAACTTTTCGTTAGCAGGTACCTCTGGAAGTACTGGGTCAGGACCATAACATTATATATATATATATATATATATATATATATATATATATATATATATATAACATTTCTCCAGAGATCACTGTCTCTTCCTCTGGCTTTGACTGAGAGCGTCCAAATATCTTTCTGCCATATAAGATGTAAGACATCAGAATTATTAATGACACACGATAGGAGGAAGGTTCCTGTTTCAGATTGTGCATTCAGGAGCCTCAAGTAATAAATAATTATATAATTGTGTACTTATTGTGACCCATTTTGAAAGAAAGACTAGAGCATCCGAGAAGGCAAATAGGCAGAGGTAACCAAGTGCCAGCCTCATTCCCAAGTATTCCGTTACCATTCGGCAAAATGAAACAAATTTAGTTTTTCTGATTTTGTTCGCATTTTACTTCTTTTTTCAGCTTCATTAAATCCCAATCAATGATATTTCAAAATATAAACCAAAAATGTCCCAAAAGGCTTGTAAAAAAAGACATTCAGTCAAGAAATACGCTATGCCAAAAGCACAATGTTAACTGCCGCAATCTGAGATGTGTCACAATTTTACCTAAGAGAATTATCGCTTCTAGTTAGCCGCCTTAATTGCTTACTCTGGTGTATACTGTACAGTGTATAGCTAATCCTCTGCAATCTGCCATTTTTAGAATACTAACTTTATTTGGCCGTATTTCTCGCTCATTCTAGATGCCTTTCATTGATTTCTATATCAACGGTTGTGAAAATTATGTCCTTGAACTCTTCTGTTCCCCCATTATACAGCCAAGGTGGAAGAATCCCTGACATTACAGGAATGGTGAAGGAAAAGATGTTTAGGAAGTATTTCTTTTCATGTTTTATACATTTGTTGCTATTTACAGCCAAGAAGAATAGAAATATCTTAAAGAGAATTTTTGCAGGGCGAGAATTGCTCAGCTTATTATGTATTTTAGATACTTTTTATTCCTCACATAACAGTTTTGAACATTGTCTAGGAAAGGTGGTTATTCTTACAGAACACGGGGCATGGCTTAAGATGAGCAAACCGGTTCTGATAAAATTTACCTAAATTTTCAAAACGTTTCAGGCTCAACCCTAGGTTCGTCAGCCATGAATCACCATTATACTCTGGTCTCTTCAAGCCCAGGGAAGGTGCAGAAACATAATATACACTTATACTCACCTTGCCTCAGCTTTCCTGGGATCCCTTAAATCCTCTTTGGTGGTTTTCCAGCCTCTTCCAACCTCATCGGTGGAATCATGGGTTGCCAGTCACGAGGGCGCACCAATGTCATGACGTGTGCTTCCAAGTAAGTAGTGACATAATGATGAGAAAAGTGTAAATGCAAAAATATTTAGAGAAAACTGGTCAATATTACTTATTTTGTTATTTTATCATAATTACTAGTCAGTTTTTAAATACTTGGACAACCCCTTTAAAATGGACAACCCACAATTTACTAGAAAGATATCATAGGTACAGACACAATGTATTCCACATGGTGAAAGCTGTAATGAAAAAAAAAAAAAAATTACAATACCCAAATTGGCTTTTTTTGTTCACCTCGCCCCTAAAAAAAAAATGGAATGAAAAGTGATTAAAAAGTTGTATGTACCAATAAAAACTACAGCTTGTCTCGCCAAAAACAAGGCTCACACAGTTCTGTAGGGGGAAGATATAAATAAGCTGTGGTGTGTGGTAGACTAAGGCAACACAAAGTCATTTTTTTTTTCACTTTTTTTACTGACCACATCATAAATTAACTTGTCTTTTTTACCATATAGTGAGTATTGTAAATATGAAACCCAAAATTTTGACAAAATTTGTGTTTCCGGTATTTTCCCATTCCACTACACAAATATTTTTTTTTTTACAGATTCTCAATAGGTTATATGAAACATTAAATTACGCCATTAAAATTACAACTTGTCCCACAAAAAACAAGCCCTCATACAGGTGTGTGAATGTAAAAGTAAAAAATTTATGTTTCTTGAAAAGAAGGAAGGAAATGATGAAAAAAATAAAAAAAATTACTGTGTTAAGAAGGGGTTAAGACACATTTTTGTATCTGCTTGTATTCTTTCCTATGTAATAAAACAAAATAAACCCATTTCACAATAATCTGATTTGTTTCTACGGAGTTGGATCCTGATTTGCTATATCATGTTATGATGGATGGTGATTGATGGATTCTGAGTATATGACGTTTCGCTGAATGCGTGACCTTCCGATACTACAAAATGTCTCAGTTTCTGCACTAGCTCATCTCATATTTACTGTAGTCTCTGAGGTTTGGTTCTCCTTGACACCTCATAGAAGATTAATTTACCCATAGTCATAAAAATGCCAAGCTGCCTCGGGAGGATTATAAAACACCATTTTGGTGGAAGTTTGTGTCAATTAGGTGGAACAGAATCTTAAAATATGAAAACAGTTTTGTTCTTGAGGTTTCAGTGGTTAACCTTGTCACATTGAATCTCATAGATATGGTAAGGGAGCGTGCAGATATCTCCAGCATGCATATCTCATGAGAGAAAGTGCAATCTGTAATATAGACATAAGTAGAGGTGCACGTATGTGGTCTGCTAGTCCTGCTATATACTAAATCAAGATGTCAGGGTGCTTTGTCTTGGAGAGCGGGAGTCCAATCTGCATGAAGAGCAACTTAAAACTTCGGGGCCCCAATGGGACCCCTGTAATTGGGATGACCACCTATGATGTACCATTTATAAAACTGGTAGTACAGGACTTTGGACCCCACTGAACACACAGTCTAATCTGTAGGTCTCATGTTATAGAGCAAGAGGAGCTAAGGAGATTGACAGGACTCCACCACAGCATCCAGTCTTCTTTCCTGACATCTTCTGGCCTTTTCTGCTCTCCTGAGTGACATCAGTGGTCATCGGTCATGTGGGGAACATCGGCACTCACCTCCCCAGGGCCTACAGTTAGTATACTCTGAGATCTGAAGAGATCCCAGAGATAATAACAATTTGTCAGTGGCAAACGCCAGAAATCTTTGGTTTGGCCGAACCTTCAGGGCCTATTCATGGCATTTGGTGCTCTCTCTAGGTCCTCTTATGTCTCTTCCAGCCTCCTGAGTGATGTCATGCTGCTCAGCATGTTCCACGTCATCACTGACCTTGGGATGCAAGATGTCACCCATTAATCTGGAAGAGGACCCAGAGAGAGCAATGGACACCCTGAGGAGGTCCAGAACAGTTGAAGGAAAGTGAGTATAATTGTTTGTCAATTTTTTACACCTCCCTTGGGCTTCCACTTATTAGACTGAAGAGACCTCAGGATATAATAATTTCACTTCCGTTTTTTTTTCTGAACAAATTTGGCCCAAACCAAAACTTTGGGCTGATCTGTTGAAACCTGCAATTAAACATATACATAGGTTTGACCATCTCTATTTCTGACACACCTATCTGGACAAGTCTAGCCCGGAAGACAAGTAAAGAAGGACGCCTCACTTTACCCTAAAACAGTGCCAAAAAATAACAACTAACCCTACAAGAAACAAGCCCTCCCATAGCCCCATAGCTACATCGACAGAGATTTAGAAAAGTTATGGGTCAGAATATGGCAACACAAAAGTACAGATTTACTATCTCCAGAATCATACTCACCCACAGAATAAAGTTAACACGTCCTTTTTACTGTACAGTGAACACTGTAAAATTGAAACTTAAAAAACAATGGTGGAATTGTGTTTCCTTCCCATTTAAACCCTAATGTTCAGTTTCTTAATAAATAATATGGCACATTAAAGGGCGCCATTACAAAATAAAACTTGAACCGCAAAAAACAAGCCCTTGGAAAAATTAAATTATGGTTCTTAAAAAAAGTTTTAAAAAAATACAATTTATTTAAAGAATAATGAAGAGGACAAGGAACCAAATTTCCCATTTGGGCAGCATCAGATGGCTGGTTAAGTAACATCTGTCACATTTGTGTGTTTGCGACTTTTCTTTTTGTTAAAGGCCAACACAATTACTGCACAGAATAAAGTCTTAACAGAACAACTTAATTTCTTAAATTGACAAAAGCAAAATAACAAATTCTTTCCTTCAGGTCCAAGACATTTGTTTTGGCTGCTTGTTAATGCAGCGAGTCTGGATAGACATCACTCACTCGGCAGAGCTCTCTATGTTATGCTAATTGTGTACGTGGGGAATTGCCGCAATTTCACTTCTAAAGGTTTTGTTAATTGCATTGAATAGATTTTTTTAATATATCAGTCTTGTATTTTAGACAGAAAAAAAATTGAATATGATATTCCCCCCCCCCAAGCCTCGGTAAGTTTTTGCATTTTTGGATTATATTAATTATCTCTGCTGTCTCGATTGGGAATTTCCTTTTATTTCAGCCTTGGTTTTACTGACATAGAATAGAGATTGCTTTGATCATCGGAGCATCGACATGTTAACCAGAGGCCATTTATGTGGAGTTATGAAGACTAGTTTTGCTTTGTTTTGTATTTATGGGCAATTTTCTTTTTACTTAGATGTAATATTACTACAGAAAAGCAAATGGGTACAATTAAACTAAAGGGGCTGTCTGAGATTAAGATTTTTTTTTTTTTGTTGTTGCACAAGCTTTTCAAAATTTTTACGGACACAACCAGAGGGGCGCTTGTTTGTTTGTAAACAAAATAAAAAAAATCTACCATTTTTTTTCAAATTTCAGAAACCCCTTTAAATCCTATAAAATTGCATTGACCATTATTGTGACATACATTTGGAGTTACGAAAGACCGTTCCAGTAAGTACAGAAACCCCTTCGGTCAACTGATTGGTGGGGGTGACATCATCCCTAGAGCAACATGTCTAGTTTTAGATAGGGTACTCGACTTGAAATGTAACATTTTGCATCAAATTTTGGCATAAAATTTGAATCCTAACTGGCCCAACCAACAGGTGGTGTAAACTTTTATAGAGGTTGACTGGGCGCAAGATTTATCATGAAGCCTAAGCCACTGTAATAAACCTGCCACATTTTCAGACTGCCTGTCTAAGGCTACGGTCACACTAGTGTTGGGTGACCATTCGGGGACTCTGTACCCCATTACGCTTAAAATATGTGGAGAGAAAAGTCCTGCAAGCAGGACTTTTATATCTGACGATTATAGTCTATGTGGTCCGCGGGTTTCCACGGGTAATCGTTTTTTAAGCGGATAGGGTTTCCATTTTTCGGGTCTCCAAGTGGACCCAAAGAACGGAGTTCGGAACGCTAGTGTGAACCTAGCATCAGACGTGTAAGGGTTTCACGGGTGGGGTGAATCACTGGCATGGTGGGACAGTGACACTACATTCTTGGGTTATGTGCCGCTTCACTGCCTAGCCAACATGGAGCACTAGATACTTCTTCCTACAGGTCATCTGAAGGTTCCACCGGTGAAGGAAGGAAACATATGGCACCTAGCTTTGCACAGAGGTTCTCTTCTTTATGGCAGCAGATGTTGGATTACAGCAGATCCTCACAAGGCTAACACACAGTGGGGTATTGGGGTAACTGTGCAGGCCACCAAATGGCACATTTCCCCTGCCGTCAATGAATAGTCCTTGCTACATTGACTACTTGAAGTTGTTTAAAGATGAATCACACAAACATATGGAAATTTGAATCGGAATTCATAAGTGTCCTAATATGGATCCATATCATGCAGAACTGGTACAGATTTGTAATACAGTCAAGGGAATTAGCCGTAACTTATGCAGGCAAGATTGAGTACGACCACCCACTGGACTCCTAAGCCTAGAATGGGAAGAGGTTTAAAGGAAGTCTGTCAGGTCCCAAAGGCCTCCAAGACCAATAATCCTGCCACGTAGGGGTTCTTGAAAGGTCTGATTATGCTCCTACTAAAGGCTCCTACATGGTACTATTATTGGTTTGGGAGGCATTTTGGACACAACAAAATCCCATTAACTGAATAAAATGTAATTTATCCTTAATCTTTTCCAATAAAACTATATACAGTATATCAATCTTCTTAGCTCCTCCTGCTCTATATGGTTACAGTTTGGGCAGCACAAGATTCCCCCTACAGGGATTGTCCCCTGCGTATGTCTAGATGCAGCTTTGAGAATCAAGGCCCACGGGTTCCAGTTAACAAGGGTTGTCTTCATTATAAGCAAGTTGTAACCATAAGAAGTGATTTCCCTCAACTTCTTAGTAAATCTTCCCTTTTGACTAAATAAGTTAAGTCCTTCAACCAACCGATGTTGAAGTTTGACTTGAGGCTTCCACCATATTCCAACAAAACTCAAAACCATCTTTGCCCGAGACGGGATCTTCCAGAACAAGAGTGATACTAAGACTTTTATCAGAATTTCCTCTTTGTTATTTGCACCAACTTCTGTACATTTGGTATGCTCCTTACACACCATTGTCTATTTTTACTCAACAAGAAGATTCACATAGGTCTCCGCACAATTTAATAAATTTAACTCCTTCAAGATGTCTCTTTTGCAGCAGATGAAACATAAGCAAAGATATTAAAAGGGAAGCCCAGAAGTTTGATCTGGACAGGAAATTATCAGGGAGATTGCCAAATAGTGGTTGCCATGGAAACTTTACTGTAATGCGGCCTGCTACTAATGTATAGCGTGATTCTTCCTTCTATTCTTTACATTTTCTGACAACCAAAGCTGTTTATCGCTCTTCACCTGGTTAAATAAGACTAAGTTCTGATTCTTCCACATCACTGGATAGTGACAACACTGAAGGCTACAGTTTTTTTTATAGAGAACCATTAAAGAGCTATATTTGGCTGAGATATAGAAGTAGCACTGGTGAATACATTGTAAAACATGAGATTATTTAGAAGCCTCTCTGAAGTATATAGGACTATATAGTATAGGATTATACTATACATCCTGAACAGTCAGGCAAATGCTGCAAAACATATAGGATGGGACAGTACGGGATGACAATGACTAGTGTTGGACGAACCACACGAGATTCTTCTCACAAATATTTGCAAGGTTCGCCCTGCAGTTTTGTTTCAGACCAAACTTGTCATGTGATTGTTGCCTCCCACATAACCGCCCAATCACAGGCCTCCCCACTCCCCTGGTGCCGCCGATGTCAAGAGGCCGTGGAGGACGTGGAGGACGTGGAGGACAGTGACCTACACTGGACCTAAGACCCACACTGGACAGAGGCGAGTATGCATGTTTGGTAAGTTTACTCACCTCCTCTGGGCCACCACTTATTATACTCTGGGGTCTAAAGGCACCCCAAAGTATAATAATGATCTGTGGGAAGCTAACCTCACAAATTTGGGGTTTGGCCAAACCTGACATTTTTGGAAAATTTGTATTGAGCGGACTCATTACGAACTGATTTGCTCAATCCTAATAATTACCAAAATATACCACAAAAGTAACCCAATTGCTTCCTGGGGTAAAGTAATAGAATAACCAAAAACAAGCGACAACTAAAGACGGCTGCAATAAAGACCTGACACCGAATCTCAAGGAAGGAAAGTCAGCATTCGGTGATGTTCATTGGTGATGCACTCCATTTTTTATATCTATATTATATTCTTAATTATATATATATATTTACATATATTTATATACATGTATATCAGTGGACCAGTGAACCTTGCCAAGAGAGATTATCTAGGTAGTGACATAAGCCTCAAGCAGACAATGGTAAAACTATTTCTAAATTATATATATATTGTAGGGAACAGCTCACATGATGGGGTCGGCAATGACCAAGTTCACACAGGCAGCGGGTTTCAAAACTCCAAGGGTGCTTTATTTAGGCGATTCAGCACAAAAAAACACACCGTATAAACAAAACAAAAGCCTAAGCCTGTCCGGCTCTAACTAAACAGCATCATCCCCTCACTAGCCTAGTGCAGGCAAATACATATCAGCAAACACAGTGTAAAGTGTATAAACCTCCACTCCAGGGGTGCTCTGTCTCTCTCCCAGCCTGCCACTTGTCAGCCCTCCTTTTGCCGGGATTCCTTCCTCAGTAATCAAGGACAGGAAGCCTCAGCTGAGACCACCAGGGAGTAGGGAAAACCCTGTAGTGGACCAGCAGTGTGGACTGGAAGACTCCCATTACCAACCTGTCCTCCAGTCCAGAAAATCCAGCCCATGTAACTTAAAGAAAATCCCTAACAGACTACATTCTGCTAGGCAACCGTGAACACAAATTCAAATGACCAAATGCGGGGTTCAAACCGGCAAACAGACCCCCAGGTTACTCTTCAATACATGAAAAAAAAGGAAGCAGCACATAATATAGTCAATAAATGATGCTTATTCTCCCATTGTAGCATCTTTGTATCTTTGGATGAATAAACACCATTTATTGATTCTATTCTTGGCGTGCTCCTTGCTGCTTCCTTGCTTTTCACACACATACACTATACTGTAGATATATATATATATATATATATATATATATATATGTAATATTTTTTTTAAAGCCTGAATTAAAGCAGACCTGTCATTGCCCTTAAATCTGTAAGCATGTGTGGGCTTGTTGCTTACATACTACTTATTGGATTCACGTTCTTTTTTTGCCCCAGTCCTGTTGCCCTTCTCCTCACTGCCCTCTCTATTCCTGGGGCTCTGTCTGCAGTGTGACAAGTCTGGCATCAGTTTAGTTGATATTATTTCCTATACTTGACTTCCCAACATGCATTGAACATGCATTGGCCAATGAGCCCCAATATTTCCATCTAATAATAATCCTTTCCTGTCCCCATTCAAAGCCAGTTACATGATTCTGTTTCTATCTGCAGCCACAACTATCCTGTGTGTCCTTTTCAGACTGTCTGGGATACGTGCGCTGTCTTGGCCCAATGTATTGGCAATAAAGCTGTGTGCATGGCTTTGCAGAATTGTTTTGGTTGTCCCCACGCATGTGACACTATAGATAGTAGTAATAGTAATGTCAGTACGATGTGTCTTGTATATCTAGGACACACAGGATAGTTGTGGCTACAGATATTGCATGCATGCTATAGCTCTTTTTAAAGGAAGGACAGGAAAGGATTAAAGAGGTTGTTCAACACTTTTTTAATGTTTACTAGGGATGTTGATGGGGCCATAACCATAAAAAAAATTACTCACCTCTCCCCAGGTCTCCGATGCCAGCGGTGACAGGTCAGGTCTTCATTTTGCAGGTTCCTAGTCTGTTTGTGCCAGGTGACTGTGGTAGCCAATCACCTTCCTTGGCGGTCACCTCGGCGGTTTGGGATTGTCTGCAGTGGTCACCTAGTACAAGTGGGACATCACGACTGACATCAGCCAAGGGACTTGTATACAGAAGACTGTAGCTGCTACCACTGGAAATGGAGGCCTGTGGAGGTGAGTAAAGTTTTTTTATGCTCATGGCCAACATAGTCGGACAACCCCTTTAACATTAAAGGCAATACTGAGCATTCTGAAGAGGCAGGGCTCACACAGTGCTTGTGACCATAAAAACAAAGTGTCGCACCCACTTCCTGTAATCTGTCTCAGTGTCTCTGCTGATGGAGACAGACTTCTCATCACAACAGGAAGTAGACAGCAGTTAGAGGAGAAGGAGACACCTAGTGGCCAGAACTTTTAATTCAGTTTTCAGCACAAAAATTTTATTTAAGGTAAAGAAAATTATTTTTTGGTTATCACATCTCATATGAGCTCTAGTAAGTTGAATCGACCGTGACCATTTGATTTTTTTTTTTCTTCTTTATTTTTTTATGTTCCTTTTCCATTTATTTGCAACATAATCATAAAACAATAGAAGATAAAAGTATGTTTCTCCTTTGTAAAGCAGAATAAATTTCCACCGGGTATTGACATTTCAATTTCCCAGGTCGGGCGTTTGGCTCACCTGACCAGCTTTACTCCCATGGCAAAGCTGGGTTAATGCTCTTTAAAAGTAATCAGTGCAGTTTTCAGACCTCAGAAAGAGAATTTCAAGGTTAATCCCCCCTATAAATAATTCAACATCAGGAGCACATATCAGTGCATGGATGGAGGATGACAGACAACTCTCTCTTGTCATATGGTATGTTCCTATAAATAAAACTAAATGATGAAAGGCGGAAGCTTCCTACAGGATAAATCCATCAAGCATTACCGAAGAAAAATCAATGCCGCAAGTCATTACCCTAACAGGGGAAGCAAAATATGTCTGCCGGAATAATTGGCGTTTTCCATCAATAATGATTGACATCTGACGGCACGGCTTTTCCTGGCGGATGTCAGGCTGCACATAGACGAGTTGTCATCTTTGGCCGCATGATTTGTATTCCGTCTTCTATGGCCATACCTAATCCCATTTAAGGCTGGCATCGTGACAGGCTTCATTCGTTTCCTGTTGGGTCGGTGGATATTCAGGACTATACTCAATAGGAGACAAATGGACATGGCTCTTTAAAGTTAAAATGGGAATCTTCCAGGGCGAATTGAAAATGCATTATTTAATAGCAGGTTTGGTATAGAAAAATATAACACTTAAAGGGAATGTCATTGGCCCAAACCAATAACAGTGCAGTCTAGAGACCTCTAATAAAAGCAGAAAGATACAATTGTAGCCGTAAACTGATGGAGCAATGCAGAGATAATTATGTTTTTATGAATATGCAAATCAGCCTGCAAGTACTCTGGGGGCGGAGCAAAGTGGCAGATTTGCCGACAGAAAGCCATAGGAAATAGTAAATTATGGAGATCTCCATCATCTGAAAACACTCCAGGGGGATATAGAGACAAACACTCATATTCACCTTTCCTCATCTCTCCCGAGCTCTTTTGATGTGTTCTTTAGGGCCTCTTCTGATGACAGAGGCCCCGGGTCTCCAATGAGGCTTGTGATTGGGCCATGTGGGGTGCAATGACATCATGATGGTTTGACACAAGCAAAACAAAACTTGCATGTGAGCATGGAATTAAACATTTTTGAGATATTATATACAATATGATTCTGCTGATCACAGGGGGATTGTTCACTCACCATACTTGCGTTTTCTCCATAATACCCCAGCAAAGGAAAGAAACTTTCCTTTTACAAAAAATATGTAGAATCCAAATGCAAACAAGTTCCAGCGGAGTGTCACTTTAATAGTAGAGAAGCGGAGCGAATAGGAAGAGACACGTGCGGGATAATTGACATGGAGCTCAGAAGATCTCATAAATGACTGATCAAAATGAAAATCTTCTCTGGAGGTAAATTATGGATAATTCATCTTAGTCATGTATTGTGCTGAGCGTCTTTCCCTTTGTAGCTAGGATCTTACAATATTTATTTGCAATGTCATTTCATACTCAAGGTTGATTTCTTTTTCTTACTTACTGAGACTTTTCACCCAAAAAAAATAAAGAAAAACAAATCACCATAAAAAGTCCTTCTTGTTTTCTTCACTTAAATTTTTTTAAAAATCCATCCAGCTGTTGTTTTTCTTTCTCCAGTCTCCCTCTTTACTTTCTTCTACCCTTCCTTCCATCCTTCCTTCTTTCCTTATTCCATCATTGATTCCCTACCTCATTTCGCTCCCTTCACTATTCGTTCTCACCTTCCTTCATTTCTTCTTTTCTTTCTCCTTTCCTTTCTTTACTTCCTTCTTTCCCTCCTTCCTTCCTTTCTTCTTTCTTTTACTCCCAGACTTATCTCCTACCATCCCAAACTTTTCTCTAGTCTTTTCTTTTCTCTTTCCTCCATTTATATTCCTTCCTGCTTCTTTATTTCCCCCTCTTCTTTTCCTTCATTCTCCTCTCTCTCCTTTTTGATTTCTTTCCTCCTTCTCCTCCTCCCTCTTTCTTTCTTTCTTTCTTTCTTTCTTTCTTTCTTTCTTTCTTTCTTTCTTTCTTTCTTTCTTTCTTTCTTTCTTTCTTTCTTTTTCGTTCATATTCCAGTCTCCCTCTTTACTTTCTTCTACCCTTCCTTCCATCCTTCCTTCTTTCCTTACTCCATCCTTCATTACCTAACTCCTTTCCCTTCCTTCATTCTTCGTTCTTACCTTCCTTCCTTTCTTCTTTTCTTTCTTTCTTTTTCCTTTCCTTTCGTTACTTCCTTCTTTCCCTCCCTCCTTCCTTTCATCTTTCTTTTACTCCCAAACTTATCTCCTCCCATCCTTTACCTTTATAGCTTACCTTTCTTCATCCTTCTCTCATTCCCTTCCATCTTTGTTTTCTCCATCCCATCCTTCTTCCCTACTTTCTTTCTTTCTTTCTTTCTTTCCATCCCTCATCCCCTACCTCCATTGTCCGCTTCATTTCTTTCTTCTCCCTTTCTATCCTTATTTCCTCTTCCTTCACCCTTCCCTTTCTTCTTTGCTACTTTCTTTCTTTCTTTCTTTCTTTCTTTCTTTCTTTCTTCTTTCATTCTTTCTTTCCATCCCTCATCCCCTCTTTCTTCTTCCTTTCTATCCTTATTTCCTCCACCCTTCCCTTCCTTGATCTGGGGCTCTTCCCTTCCTAGCACACCGACAGAATCACCAGACTTCAGAATTATCCATTTGAGGCAAAATGTACCAATCAGTCATTTAATGTGGGGTCCAGTTGTCACCTCCACTTCCTATATCAGTTGCGCTCACATCTTCTTTTTCAAGTAAATTATTTGCCAATGTTGTGTTTGTATTTTCAGCTTTTCTCCATTGATGGCACTTCACTACGGCCCACATACAGCTCATAATATTCTCCATTGTTGCAGTAACAAAGCTAAATGACCTAGATATTTTTCACAAGTTACTGGAACCATTCAGAGGCAGCAATTTACTGAGACGGTAAGAAGTGGCTGGTGGCTTACAATTTCTATGAATATTAAGGATTATGGGCAGAGCTCAGCTGAATAGCGCGCACGCACAAATGTCATGTGTTAATTGTTCATTGCTCCTTTAGGAGGCAACAAGCGCAGAGCAGGAAAATTGCTTACGTTACTAATTTATGTTTACTCAGATTAATGTAAATGCGGAGACTTACCGTAGCTTCTTATCGCCCAAAGAAAGAGTCATTTTTCATTATTTGCAAGGAGAATTTACCAGGAATAAATTGGATATAATTAAGCTATTTTATTTGTTTTTATTTCATTTCTTCCCCTTTTTTTATTTCCTTTGTGACTATCCATGAAAGGTTTGGCAACTGTCTTTCCAGAACCCTTAAAGGGATATTACCACAATGTTAAGCATGCCTCTAAATATAATAGAAAGTTTCCTAAATGAATAGTGCATGTGACTATAAGAAACTTTGGAATATATCATGTTTAAGAAAAATGCTTCTTTCTCCATTTATCAGGATACTTTCTACCTTAAATGTTACTCTATCTAGCAGTAACTCATCCTCCCTCCGCTCCCCAGAGACCTCCATGGTTAAAGGGATTGTACAAGGAAAAATATTTATCCTGTATCCATAGGATCTGCCCTTTGAGACCCTCATCAGTCATGAGAATACCATAATGTATACCAGTTTTCAGATGTAGATGGGTGTAAATGTGGCACATTTTTGGCAACCGGCCCTTTCTTGCACCAAAGATTGTTCATTCATCGCCTCGTTCACCACTTTTTATGAAAATGGGCAAAGCGGAGACCAAGGCAGGCAAGGTCGGTGACACTTCAGCCCAACAAATTTTTGCCAGATTTCAATTCCTGCTCACAGGAGAGCGCCTGAATTATTAAGAGGCCAGAGCCCATGACTAAATGGGGAGCAGCTCATGGCAGTCGGGCACTTGATTAAAACTGGCACACAAAACTCCAGTGTTATTAAATTCCCCCCAATGTCTACACTGGTCCTGTGCTGTGACCTCAATGCATTTTCCTGTGCAGAAAATTCACTGCGAACATTACATTGTGTGTAATTCCTGAACTCTCATTAGAGTAAATAATCCTTGCACTGTGACATCATTATGTGAATTATATAATTTATCTCTATGTTGTGACATCGCTGTGTTTATTATATCCCTTGTACTGTGACATCACTGTGTGTATTATCCCTGTACTGTTACATCACTGTATTTATTATCCCTGTACTGTGACATCACTGTGTATATTATCTCTGTACTGTGACATCACTGTGTGTATTATCTCTGTACTGTGACATCACTGTGTGTATTATCCCTGTACTGTGACATCACTGTGTGTATTATCCCTGTACTGTGACATCACTGTATGTATTATCCCTGTACTGTGACATCACTGTGTGTATTATCCCTGTACTGTGACATCACTGTATGTATTATCCCTGTACTGTGACATCACTGTGTGTATTATCCCTGTACTGTGACATCAATGTGTGTATTATCTCTGTACTGTGACATCACTGTGTGTATTATCCCTGTACTGTGACATCATGTGTGTAACTTGTTTGTATATCCTGTGTGTATTCTCTGTACTGTGACATCACTGTGTGTATTATCTCTGTACTGTGACATCACTGTGTGTATGTGGTATATTATCCCTGTACTGTGACATCACTGTGTGTATTATCCCTGTACTGTGACATCACTGTGTGTATTTTTTTTGGTTGTGTGTTTTTTCCCTGTACTGTGACATCACTGTGTGTATTATCCCTGTACTGTGACATCACTGTGTGTATTATCCCTGTACTGCAACATCACTGTGTGTATTATCCCTGTACTTTGACATCACTGTGTTTATTATATCCCTGTACTGTGACATCACTATGTTTATTATCCCTGTACTGTGACATCACTGTGTGTGTTATCTCTGTACTGTGACATCACTGTGTGTATTATCTCTGTACTGTGACATCACTGTGTATATTATCCCTGTACTGTGACATCACTGTGTGTATTATCCCTGTACTGTGACATCACTGTGTGTATTATCCCTGTACTGCGACATCACTGTGTGTATTATCCCTGTACTGTGACATCACTGTGTGTATTATCCCTGTACTGTGACATCACTGTGTGTATTTTCTCTGTACTGTGACATCACTGTGTGTGTTATCTCTGTACTGTGACATCACTGTGTGTATTATCTCTGTACTGTGACATCACTGTGTGTATTATCTCTGTACTGTGACATCTCTGTGTTTATTACCTCTGTACTGTGACATCACTATGTGTATTATCCCTGTACTGTGACGTCACTGGGTGTATTATCCTGTACTGTGACATCACTGTGTGTATTATCCCTGTACTGTGACATCACTGTGTGTATTATGCCTGTACTGTGACATCACCGTGTGTATTATCCCTGTACTGTGACATCACTGTGTGTATTATCCCTGTACTGTGACATCACTGTGTGTATTATCCCTGTACTGTGACATCACTGTGTGTATTATCCTGTACTGTGACATCACTGTGTGTATTATCTCTGTACTGTGTCATCACTGTGTGTGTTATCTCTGTACTGTGACATCACTGTGTGTATTATCCCTGTACTGTGACATCACTGTGTGTATTATCTCTGTACTGTGACATCACTGTGCGTATTAATTCCTGTAATGTGACATCACTGGGTGTATTATCTCTATTTTTTTTTGCAGCACTGACCAATTCATGGTAGAATCTGAGGACGCTTATTTGTATAACTTCCTTATGAATCATTTCCAGTATTTTTCCTCCTATTTTGCACCTGTAGGGATTTCAGTTCCTCCTGGCGATTTTAAAGTTTATCAGGCAGACAGCATAAAACAAAGAATAAATCATGGAGACGAACAAATACAATTCACCGGATGAATCTTACTGAGCACCTTAGGTTTGAAGATTTAGGCTAAGGACCCACTTAGCGACGCTAAAAAATGCAGGGTGGAAAAAATGCAGCGAAAAAGCGTTTTCACAGCAGCCAAAAGCGCAGTGTTTCCGCAACGTGAGTCTTAAAGAATCATATTAAATTTGTAGACAATTAAAAGTTAGACCCACCCCTTTATTTGGTCTTCAAGATGGCGCCGATCAGCAGGAGATTAACCCTTTGTTCTTTGCAGATTTTTTATTGCGAGGATCATGCGGAAAATTGTGAAGACTGTAGAAGGTAAACGGAGGATTTTCAAACTTTTTATAAAAAATTTCCATTTTGTCATTCGTTTAGTTTTCTCATCGTTGCAGGTTTGTACAATATGTGGCTGCTCTACATCACCGTACAGGGAGAGAAATGCGTAACCCAATGACAATGTGACTTTTTGAGATGTGAAATAGGTTGCTATAACAACATAATGCCCCTTTCTGAAGAGTATTAGCTTCTATAGTTCGCATTGAATCTTCTCTGTTCTAAATTCTACGTGCCGCGTCTCATGCACCGTTTTTCATTTTATATCATAAATTATTCCAGCTAAAGCCATATCAAGAAAAGAACATTAGCCGGCGCTGCATTGATTTTCTCTAAGCATTAAATTGTAACGTTTTGTTTTAGAGGAGAAATAACTAAACTTGGACTGTTGTTTTGCAAGCATTTGGATATCTAAAGTAAGGAGTCTGAACCTTGACACAATAGGAGCTATTTAGAAGGGAGTAAAAAGTATCCCACTGCATAAATTAATAGCACAATGTGTATACATGGGGGTAACACTATATGTGCCCATTATATGAGTTATATTTTGCACTTTCAGCAGTTTTCCCCTCTGCAGGCTTTATCTATAGATTTCAGTTCTTCCTGAGCTGGTGGGTGCGGACTATCTACCATACACTGTACACAGTAAGTGAAGGCATCCTTGGCTTCTTCGGTTCTCTCCTGTGATGTTAGCGGGCCTAAGGTCACCAATGAGGTCTGCGATTCGCTCTGACATTGACACCTCCACAAGACCACACAGACCGGCTAACGTCACAGGGCAGAGCCGAAACAGCTGGGGACATCGGAGAAAGAAGATCAGAGACCTCAGTGAAGCTCAGGAAAGGTGAGTATGGGTGGTTTATTATTTTTGCACACCTTGGCCTCAGATTATTATACTCTATAGAACCCAGAATATAATAATAACACTTTAAGTTCAGACCCGAAACCTGCAAACAAATCTTGTGACATTGGCCCATCACTAGTCCCAACCCATGTACCGATGTGACAGTGTGTTTCTCGAAGAAGGCAGCCATCTTTTCCTAATCCCATAAAACCCCATATTCAGCACATTTTTGGTAAAATAAGTCGATTCACACGAGCGCATTATCAGAACTCCATTTATTTCCATTCCCCTTGTAAGAGACGACACAGAAACCACCGGTGAGCTCTTCTAAGACGCTTCCATTTTATGAATTTCTATGGCTTTGTCATTCAGGTGTTTTTGTGAAAATCAAATAGATCCACATCATAATGACGATGGCAGCCTCTCGCAGACACCCTTGACAATGCCCTGCAGCACAGCCGAATATGTAGAGATCAGATAAAGCCACAGTGTGCCCAGAACAGTGCCAGCCAGCCTCTCTGATAGAGCTTATCGTATTGCACGAGGTGTCAAGGTACATTAAGGAGAGAATATATTGTTGTTCCTTGCTAAGAGATCTCATTGTTAAAAAATACTAAAGGCAAATTCATTGTTCACTTCCAAAAGGTCCATCGCTCTGCACCTTAACACGCAGCCAGAGAATCATAAAAACCGCTGGAGACATAAACATTCCACCGACGGATCTCCATTCCCATGCGATAAATATTCCGCCATTAGGCTTTCACTTCCTCTTATTAACCCATTTCCAGCTTCTTCTTCTTTTTTTTTTTTTTTTTTGGACCTTATTAGTTTGTCTTTAAGATTTAAAGGAAATATTTAGCTTATACAGAAATATATGAAGTCTTTGTGTTTTTATGTCTGAATTGAAGGGAAATGTTCCTGCTGCTTACAGATGCATCTTTTCAAGGTTATTACAATACAGAACGGTACTTTCGGGAAACGATTAGCGCTATTTCTCAGGGCTTGTTTTGGATAATAATAACAGTGTCGGAGAAACGGAGAGAAGTCTGATCTGGCACAACTCCAGCTATTGTGGTGCATACAGATATATTCTGGTTTTCTACAGTGATGTTATATTTATTACTTATAAAACACAACTTATTCCACATCGTCATTGGAGATGGGCGAACCAATTTTGTCCGAGCTGGGATCGACCAGAATATTCCAAATTGTTCAGTTTTTTAGGAAACTGAACAAAAGGAGATTCATCTTGGACAAATAAAAATGGCCCGGTGTCTTCGTTGAGGCCTGTGATTTGGCCACCAGTAGACACATGAACATGCTGAGCATCAGGACATCAAGAAGCTTGGCATGCCCATATCACTACTAAGTGATCCCGGACTTTGCCAAGGAGGTGGAGGGACGCCACGAGGAAGCCCTGGCAGTGATAGATAAGTTCCTAGGAGCCCTGACAGTGTCATACACTATGTTTTATTGATATATAGTCCTAGGAGCCCTGACAGTGTCATACACTATGTTTTATAGATATATAGTCCTAGGAGCCCTGACAGTGTTATACACTATGTTTTATAGATATATAGTCCTAGGAGCCCTGACAGTGTCATACACTATGTTTTATAGATAGGTTCCTAGGAGCCGTGACAGTGTCATACACTATGTTTTATAGATATATAGTCCTAGGAGCCCTGACAGTGTTATACACTATGTATTATAGATATATAGTCCTAGGAGCCCTGACAGTGTCATACACTATGTTTTATTGATATATAGTCCTAGGAGCCCTGACAGTGTCATGCACTATGTTTTATAGATATATAGTCCTAGCAGTCCTGACAGTATCATACACTATGTATTATAGATATATAGTCCTAGGAGCCCTGACAGTGTCATACACTATGTATTATAGATATATAGTCCTAGGAGCCCTGACAGTGTCATACACTATGTTTTATAGATACAGTCCTAGGATCCCTGACAGTGTCATACACTATGTATTATAGACATATAGTCCTAGGAGCCCTGACAGTGTTATATACTATGTTTTATAGATATATAGTCCTAGGAGCCCTGACTTATAACATAAGTTTTGTAATCATGGGTTATGGGTTTTAGATCTTGGTAAAGACAAGCTGATCATCACTTCTAATTCCCAACAATGACTATGTCATTTCACAACAGTACTGTGCAAAATTTTTAGGGAGTTGTGTAAAAATGCAAAGTAAGAATGCTATAAAAATAGAAGGGTTAATGAAGGGTGAATGAAGAAAAGAGAAATGTAAATCTCATTAATATTTGGTGTGACCTTTGCCCTTTGGAGGAGGAGTCCTGGAAGTGATGATCCGGTCCCCACAGATATAGCCCTGATCTCATCATCATCCAGTCTGTCTGGGATGACATGAAGAGACAGACGGATTGGAGCAAGCAACATCCACAGAAGATCTGTGCTTAGTTCTCCAAGATGGTGGCGGGAACAACCTCCCTGCCCAGTTCTGCCAAAAACTGTCTGCAAGTACCGAGAAGACCTGATGGAAGGCAAAGGGCAAAGGTCACACTGAATATTGATGGGATTTACTTTTCTCTTTTCTTCATTCTTTTCCTTATGATAATTATTAACCCTTTTATTTCTGAAAGCATTCTTACCGTGTTGCATTTTTTTTCACACCTGTCTACAACATTTGCACATTACTGTATATACAGTATGTAAATATATATATATATATATATATATATATATATATAGACCACCTCCCCCTCTTTGTCTTCTGTGTCACGCATTATACATGGCGATTAATTTTTAATTTGGAGAAATTAGTCAAGTCTATTGAAAACGCTGTTACACATTTAGATAGAAATCTCTCTTCGCCCCGACTTGTAATTTTAAAATCCATTTCGGCTTCTTGACTGTGTTTCAGATTAAAGCGGTTCAGGAAGTGGACCTGCACTCAGGCATTTAATTTGTTATTTTAGCATTACGCCGGCTGCAAATTTATTCGAGAAGCCATTAAATTGGTCTTCCTTACTTACTTAATAGTCACCTGACTGAACATCCTTGAAGCTTATACATGAAACAGCTAAAGAAGAGAAGATATATTTATTTCAACTCTTGGTGGATGCACCAGAAAGCCGGGGCGAAAAGCTATCAAATTCCTCTGTGCTTCAGTAGGTACAAATAGTGAGGACGACTGTTCGGGTTTTGACGCCAGGAGAAATTAGCTTTTCACTGCTAAGTGATTTCGGATGATATTTCTCACTGTGTGCACCAGTAAAACTGATACAATGTTTATATTGTGTTCTCTCATGCACAGATAATGACTGTCTTTTGTACTCTGCATGTTTGGTATTTAGATGGCAGACATTGGGATGTGTAGGAGAAAACAGGGGAAAACGAATCAATGTAATTTTTGTTTACTATCAGTCACTGCAAGAATGCGAGGCTTATTCCCTCCGCTCTGCATCCTGCCAGTTATTCATACTATGGTTATATTACTGTCACTCACCAAAATAGGTCCATATGCCGAGATAAATAATGCAGTCGCCTACTCTTTATTTTGCTGTTGTTTTGTTTCTCTCAATATATAATGAAATATAAAGGCAAACTCCAACAGACGCATTAAAGGGAGTCTATCAACAAAACCAGCATATCACCCAAGCCCTGCAGATAGATAGGTTAGTGTCGCCAGAATCAGCATATCACCCCAGCCCTGCAGATAGATAGGCTAGTGTCACCAGACCCAGCATATCACCCCAGCCCTGCAGATAGATAGGCTAGTGTCACCAGACCCAGAATATCACCCCAGCCCTGCAGATAGATAGGTTAGTGTCACCAGAACCAGCATATCACTCCAGCCCTGCAGATAGATAGGTTAGTGTCACCAGAACCAGCATATCACCCCAGCCCTGCAGATAGATAGGTTAGTGTCACCAGAACCAGCATATCACCCCAGCCCTGCAGATAGATAGGTTAGTGTCACCAGAACCAGCATATCACTCCAGCCCTGCAGATAGATAGGTTAGTGTCACTAGAACCAGCATATCACCCCAGCCCTGCAGATAGATAGGTTAGTGTCGCCAGAACCAGCATCTCACCCCAGTCCTGCAGATAGATAGGTTAGTGTCACCAGATCCAGCATATCACCCCAGCCCTGCAGATAGATAGGTTAGTGTCACCAGACCCCAGTATATCACCCCAGCCCTGCAGATAGATAGGTTAGTGTCACCAGAACCAGCATATCACCCCAGCCCTGCAGATAGATAGGTTACTGTCACCAGAACCAGCATATCACCCCAGTCCTGCAGATAGATAGGTTAGTGTCACCAGAACCAGCATATCACCCCAGCCCTGCAGATAGGTTAGTGTCACCAGAACCAGCATATCACCCCAGCCCTGCAGATAGATAGGTTAGTGTCACCAGAACCAGCATATCACCCCAGCCCTGCAGATAGATAGGTTAGTGTCACCAGAACCAGCATATCACCCCAGCCCTGCAGATAGATAGGTTAGTGTCACCAGAACCAGCATATCACCCCAGCCCTGCAGATAGATAGGTTAGTGTCACCAGACCCAGCATATCACCCCAGTCCTGCAGGTAGATAGGTTAGTGTCACCAGAACCAGCATATCAACCCAACCCTGCAGATAGATAGGTTACTGTCACCAGACCCAGCATATCACCCCAGCCCTGCAGATAGATAGGTTAGTGTCACCAGAACCAGCATATCACCGCAGCCCTGCAGATAGATAGGTTAGTGTCACCAGAACCAGCATATTACCCCATCCCTGCAGATAGATAGGTTAGTGTCACCAGAACCAGCATATCACCCCAGTCCTGCAGATAGATAGGTTAGTGTCACCAGAATCCAGGATATCACCCCAGCCCTGCAGATAGATAGGTTAGTGTCACCAGAACCAGCATATCACCCCAGCCCTGCAGATAGATAGGTTAGTGTCACCAGAACCAGCATATCACCCCAGTCCTGCAGATAAATAGGTTAGTGTCACCAGAACCAGCATATCACCCCAGCCCTGCAGATAGAAGGTTAGTGTCACCAGAGCCAGCATATCACCCCAGCCCTGCAGATAGATAGGTTAGTGTCACCTGAATCAAAGGGTGTTTTCCACTTGTGAATTGATGCCTCTGTTGCCGAGATATTGCTGTGTTTGTCAATATGCAAATAAGCTCTTTGGAGCTACAAGGGCGTTGCCGTTGCTTCAAAAAGGTAAGCAGCAACACCCTCATTTCTCCAAAGTGCATGTTGACAAAAACAGCAATATTTGGCAATGGAGGTGATTCTCAAGGAGAACACCATTTGATTCAGTTAACTCCTTCTCAATCTGGCATTGGGAAGGAATCACTCCTTATATATTAGATGTTCAGTTTTACTCTCTCTGAAAACAGTAGTTTGTCCAATGTTTATCTAATGTGTATGGGCACCTATATATAAGTCTATTTAGCATTTAGCATTAGTCTATTTAGCATTTAACATGAGCTGCTGTGTAACGTACAGTAAATGATGGACCCAGACACAAGCAACCAGTTATGCTTTATGGTTTTACTGGCAGAACTTCAGGTCTAAAAGGTGTAGAAAAGAGGAAAATAATAAGTAAATAAGAACAAGGGCAAATAATCCAAAGTACTTGCTGCAGTCTCGAAGTACTAGCACACCTTTTTTGATTCTCCCTCTCTTGTAGGCCTCTCTAAGCGAGTCTTCCTTAGTTGGCTTCACGAAAATTCCTCTGCTATTTTGCTCCCCGTAAGGTTAAGTTCACACACAGTAATTTGCTGCTGAATTCCTCTTCATTTTCCAATGTGTGAACTTACCCTAATCGGACCAACTAGAGTACACACCCTATACTGTACTCCATTTACCTTCGCTCATCTCCACCTCCAGGGACCTTGTATGCGATCCTCTCCACCATCATCCAAACAGTCGGCCCCTCCCAGCAGGTTGGCGGCTGACTTTACTTCTATAAAATATACTCCTTTGGATGCACCTTCAGAATAATTTAACCTTGTAGGTCCAGTTACCACTCCGACTCTCTACTTCTTAATTAAAACTTTTGGGAACACAACCTAATATAGTATAGAAGCGAGCAGAGTCAAACATCAGGACAGATTCGAGAAGAATAGAAATCAATGCGCCTTAAGAGTGAATATTGACTATTTATATCATCTAGATGTTATTACTATTCAATTATTTCTGTGCATGAAGAATATTCCAGTCCTCGCTCTCGCTGATTGCAGACATCAATACACAATACACCCGAGCGTTCCCTTAACCTCAGAAGAAGAATGCAGGTATCTAAGCAACTTTGTGACATGTTGGCTAATTAAGGACGGCACTTCCTCCCCAGCGATTACGTCCTATTAATTGAGCTATCTCATAATCACATGTTAAAGAAATTTGTAACAGATGTTTTATTGTATAAAATCCAGAATAATTCATGAGACTTCTTTGCTGGAAACCAAAATGTTCCTATTTAAATATTTATATTTAATTACGGAACAACTTGAACATAAGAAGGTTAGTGGAATCGGGAAAAATCTCTGCACGACTGTGATACCAAGCCTCAATGATGGAGAAATGATGATGTATAAACAGGGGCATTTATGGGGCTTCATGCAAAATTATGTTTGGGGCCCCAATAATGCTACCCCCTTAGTTCCCCTAACACAGTATACTGCCCTCTTAGTGCCCCCACACACAGTATACTGCCCATTAGTGGTCTCCACACAGTATACTGCCTCTTCAGTTCCCCCACACATTGTAAACTGTCCCCTTAGTGCCCCCACACACAGTATACTGTCCCTTAGTAGTCTCCACAAAGAATACCGCCGACTTAGTGGTCTCCACACAGTATGCTGCCCCTTCAGTGCACCCACACATAGTAAACTGCCCCCTTAGTGCCTCCATACACAGTCTACTGCCCCCTTAGTGGTCTCCGCACAGTATTTTGCCCCCACACACAGCGAACCACCTCCTTAGTGGTCTCCACACATTATACTGCCCCTTCAGTGCCCCCACACACAGTATATTTCCCACTCAGTGACCCACACACTCAATAAACTGCACTCTTAGTCACCGAGTACCAGATTATTCCTCTCTTATACAGCTTTATAGACATAACTTAGCACCCTTAGTTCTCTACACACAGTATGCTGCCCCTTAGTAGTCACCACAAAGTATACCACCCCCTTAGTGGTCTCCACACAGTATAATGCCCCTTCATTGCCCCAACACACAGTATACTGTCCCCTTAGTGGTCTCCACATAGTATTGTAACGTCTCTGCCTGTTCGGGTCTCTGCGCCACCCTCCGCTCGCACGCTGTGGCGAAGGAGGCGTGTTCAGTTTGGTTCCTTGCGTAGGTTTCTTGTTGCTCAGTCTGAACACGGTCCTAGACAATGTAATGGATTTCCAGCCACACCCGTGTTCTGAGCATTTCCCTCTGGACCGCATATAGTTAATCTCAGTCTTGCCTGTGTGATTGACAGCCTGTCCACCAATCCAGTCTGGGGCTGGCCCAGACTTTCTTAAAACAGGTTGTCAGCCCTCACATGGTCGCCGGTTATTGCTCTGACTTTGCCTGCTCTCTTTGTGCCCTTGTTATTTACTGTGCTATTTCTCTGATCTTTGGCTTGCCTTGTGACTATTCTCTTGGAATGTGATTTTGTACTGCATTGCTCGTTTGTTACCGACCCCTTGGCTTGCTCACTCTGCTTCTGTGTTGTTTTGTCTTGTCCTGTTCTGTGTGTCACTTACCCAGTATAGGGCTCGTCCTCAGGTTGTCCTTTTACCGTTTAGGGTAACTGAGGCAATAGGAAGGGACAGTGGCTGGGGTGAGATTAGGGCTCACTTGTCTCTGTCCTTCCTCCTAGACCGCTGCAGTAGAGTAGGGTATTGCTACATCTGGCAAGACCCTAACAAGTATTCTACCTTTTTAGAGACCCCACACATGGTATACTGCCCCCTTAGTGGTCTCCACACATTATACTGCCCCTTCAGTGCCCCCACACACAGTATACTTCCCCCTTAGTGACCCACACAAAATAAACTGCACTCTAAGTCACACAGTACCAGATTATTCCTCCCTTATACAGCTTTATAGACATAACTTAGCACCCTTAGTTCTCTACACACAGTATACTGCCCATTAGTAGTCACCATAAAGTATACCGCCCCCTTAGTGGTCTCCACACAGTATTATGCCCCTTCATTGCTTCAACACGCAGTCTTCTGTGCCCTTAGTGGTCTCCACATAGTATTCTGCCCCTTCAGTATCCACACAGTATACTTCCCCCTTAGTGACCCACACACAATAAACTGCCCTCTTAGTCGTCCAGCACCAGATTATTCCTCCCTTATACAGCTTTATAAACATGACTTCACATAAACTGTGAGTAGAAAAAAATAAAAAATAAAAAGTTTATATGTATTATGCAAATTATCTGAGTAGCCATCTGGGTGGGTCATTCACATAATTAGTCATGGTCTCTGTAGTGTTGTAGTGAGGGGATGCAGGTCACCTGGAATAAGTCCACTATGCGATAATGACTTTTATGGATCAGAACTCTTTATTCCATGCTTCCTCCAAGGCTCCCTGTCTAGCATCTTCTCCTCCTAGCTCAGCTCCACCTCCCTTACTATGTCACTGTTTCTAGGAAGACAAAGCAAAAAGAGTAAGCAGCAAAGAACCTACAGAATATACTTATAACAACATCCCAGTCTCCTTGCCCAATGAGGAGTAATTGATGTTCTAAAGATGTTCAGAATCCTGTAATACATGCTCCATTCATCTCTGCTCCCTTGGGACATGTGGTTAAGCTGGGTGTACTAAATCCATCTTCATCTGTGCATGCAGAGGTATAACTTGAAGCTGCTGGGCCCCAATTCTTTTTTATCTCACTATCTATAGTTTAAAAAATAATCCTTTAATACTGCAGTTTCACATTGATCAATAAACAATAAACTCACTATAAACTCATGCTTCCTGTTCTGTAGAGATCACTTCTCAGCAGTCATCATCATCACAGGAGAGATTATAGTAAAGGTTAACCCCTCTATTGCAAAACTCGAAGCAACACAGGATCCAGAGCATGCCCACAACACTCTTCTAGAGAAGTCACCGAGTTATCTCCAGTTATCTGATTCTATGGTCTGTTTGTCTCCCTGACAAGATGGCTGCCCTCATAGTCATGTACAGAAATTAACATTAAACAAAAAAAAATCTGAAAATAAATATGGATTAGAAAAAAAAAAGAATATTCTTCAGTATTTGATGCCAAGTAAAAAAAAATAGCGACATATTCCCTTTAAGCTCTGGTTTGGAGCCACTTTAAGTATCATTTAATGGAATATATTATCGGCAGATTACTAATACAACGTTATTATTGGAATGAAATGGCAGCTGTCCAATAATAACACTGCAAAGCGATGGAGAATTGTCGTTTTCCCGCCGCTGCCTTGCAGACTGTTTCTCAAAAATATTGTGAGCATTTAGTGCAGTTTTTATTCTACAATTGTGAAGCAATTTTATGTAGTGATATTTAACCCTAGTATGCATAACCCTTTTAGGCCCGGTTTGCTATTACTCGTATGTGTAGATTTCTAACGTCATACATACTAGGTTACAATTATAAAACCAATTGTCATAAATGAATAGTACAGGTGAATAGAAGAAACTTTGTAATAGATCTTATTAAAGAAAAATGCTTCTTTCTCCATTTATCAGATTGCTTTCCTCCCCCCTACTTTATCTTAATTTATTCTCACTAATAGAGCTCATATCCTGAGAGTTGTGGATGTAAACTGTAAGGAAGGAATTTTTAGACTGAATACATTGGGCTAGAGACCCATTTTAATGTTTCTATTTCCACAGCCAAATATTTTAGCAAATTACCTGGTTAACCCCTTCCCACCACATCAATTTTCGTTTCATTCAAAAAGCCATAATATTCTTTGTTTTCCGTTCACAGGTCCGTATGAAGGCTAACTTTTTGCAGGACAAATTTTACTTCGTAGTGATACCATTTAATATTCTGTATGATGTCTTCTGAGGCTGGAAAAAAAATCAGTATGGGAATTGGAAAAAAACTGCATTTGTGTGACTTTCTTATTTGCTTAGTTTTGTTCATTGTGCAGAGAAAATGACATCTCACCTGCATTCTGAATTCTTTTGATACCCAATTTATATAGTTTTTTTACATTTTACATTTTAACCCCTTTAAAAAAATCTAAAATTTTGTAAAAAAAAGAAAAAAATTCTTAATTTCTTATAGCTGCCATATTCTGACACCCATAATTTTTTTATATTTCCATGTACAAGGATGCATAAAATGACTTTTTGGTGGGGTCAAATGTACTTATTATTTATACCAATTTGGGTAATATCTACTGCTTTGATCACTTTTTATTGAAATTTTTTGGAAGGCACAGCAGTAAAAAAAAAATAGCAATTTTTTTCCCGCTACCATATGGGAAAAATATTTTTATAACTTTGTACACCAGGTTTTCTTGGATACCTAATATGCATGTGTTTCACTTTATTTAAGTACTTTTATATATATTCTAGTGAAAGGGGAAGTGATTTGAATTTTTACATTTGCATATTATATTATTATTTATATTTTTTACTTTTTTATATTTTTTTTACTGTAATTTTTAGACCCCCTAATACAATGCATGGCAGACAAGCCTGGAAGACTTCAATAGGCTCCTGGCTGCCATGGCACTGGATTGCCAGCACGGGATCTTTTTCCAGGGGCTTGTGATCCACCCCAAAATGGTGGCGCCCATGTGCTGTTGGAAAAATGGTGCCTCATTCAATGGGATTAATGTGGGCTGTATAATACAGCAGAGACCTGGCGGCTTTGGTGGCCGCTCAGCTCCTGAGTGGCTGCCATATTTAAATACCTGACATCTGCCATACCATTATTAAAGGGGTTTTCCAGTTTCCAAAAAAATATGCAACCGTCTGTAGGTTTCTGATTGGGTGACCTGTTTCCATCATCCTATTATTTGGGCAAAGTGGAGAACAGTTACCATGAGCATCTCCTACTTTCTGAAGGACTTGTCCTGGCCTACATTGTACATGTAGCATGGCAGTCTTTCCCCTAACCCACCATGGGGAGCTTGTCTTTTGGTTCCAGGAAGCCCTGAGGTATCTACCGCAGGAGAGAGGCGGCGACTTTAGCTTGGCTACAGATATTGAATGGCGGCCAGCCATTAGTTCTGTTATTGGGTCAGTGACTAAAAGGGGAACCTAAAGTGGTTCCAAGCAACATACGTGTGAGAGAATGACAAGTTAACCCTATTCCTGCTGCATTGAATGGGAAGTGTTTCTGTACCAGTTATTAAACCAGAAACTGTGCAACTACTAGTCAAATACCTTTGTTATTTGCTATCGATTTATAATGTTTGTTAAATTGTTCTGTAATCCTGGGAGACTAAATGTGGAAGGAGAGGGAGACTCCCTCCCCACAGGAGCACCACCAAAGACAGTGTATTGCAAACAAGTTAACTAGTTGTTACATTTACTTGTTTCCAGTGCTTTCATGTATGCTTCAACAGACCTATTAGTAACCCATTATAAGCCACACCAAATGTCTCAGGAGTCTCTCGACACTACATCTGTACTACATTACAAATAGATCCGAATAGGTACTAAGCCAGGGGTCGGCAGCTGATGCATATCCTTTATAAAATGGGAATAACCCTTTCATCTCAGGATACAATATCAGTGAAGTGATTATAATCCCTAGGTCAGATTATTTGTATCCGCTTACAATATCTAACACTTCATTTAGAGCTACACTATAGAATCTTACAGTATCTCTTAGAATAGCAGAGTCAACCAGCAACAAACCCATCTTGTGTCTCCTTATAACTCAGCCCGACAGTTGCGTCTATTGTATAAGGAGCTGAGCCTTCTCCTAAATAATGTATGATTCCGTTAAAAAATCTGTTGTGACTGGCTGAAATTTATTACCATGCATATTTTATAAGCCTGTCAGTGACTATTAAGTAACATTTTCCTCTTTTGTTTTAAATGCAT
This sequence comes from Leptodactylus fallax, assembly GCA_947044405.1. Lineage (NCBI taxonomy): Eukaryota > Metazoa > Chordata > Amphibia > Anura > Leptodactylidae > Leptodactylus > Leptodactylus fallax. Next base: position 5,429,070 of record CAMRHE010000068.1, on the reverse strand, counting down.
ATTAATAGCCGGAGAGTTCTCTTGTTGTAGACATTTCTAATGCAAAACCAACATCCAATTTTGGCTTAGGGAATTATAGGGAGTAATCATTGTAAAAGCGTCCTGAGGATGGAAACATCAAGATGTCCATTTATATATGTCAAAGGAAAGTCATCTCCAAGATTAAAAACACAGCTGCTTTCCTTCAAAAACAGCGCCATCCCTCCTCACAGGTTGTCTGTGGTATTACATCTCCATTCATTGCTAAGCTGCAATACCATATACAAACCATCGGCAGGGGTTTTCCCTGTACAACCCCTTTAATGCAGTTGCATGAGGATTGAAAAATTTGGCACATCTATAGGTTTAACACTTCTGCCCTGAGATGTTACTCTACATTCCATGTCGTCCCTTTACTAGAGGGAGATTATAATATTTTTTCAACTTTGTAAGAAGTAATTTTTGCCACCTGCACCATACTTTAATAGATTGCCCTCTACTGACTCCAGGGCAGTTGTTTTTTTGTTTTGTTTTTTCTCTAGCCTCTACTGTTCCTGAGCAATCAGTGCAGTCAGTTTTGGTGCCTGTTATGTTAACTGGACTCTTTAATGTCAAGTAGATGGTGTCAAGATGGGGAGCTGACAAGGGGGTGTGACTCAGAGCTCCAATCAAAGTGACAGTGTCAGAGTTTAGAATCACACCCCCTTCACTGCTCCTCCCTGACTTGACTCCACCCACTTGGCATTAGAGAGTCTGGTTATCATATCAGGCACCAAAACTGAATGCACTGATTACTCAGGAATGATTGGGGGCTAGAGAGAAAAAATCCCAACTGTGCTGTAGTCAAAAATTCTGCAGTGCAAGACTTGAAACAATGTTACCAGACAGATGTGTGCAGATGTGCCTGGTATTCAGCCCTGACCCATTCAAGAGAATGCACAGGTATGGACCTGTACCCCTTCCTAGAGAGTGCAGTACCTTGGGCTGAAAGAAAGTAGAAAGGCAAAAATTCTGCTGTTTGTGACCAGAGACTAAGCAGGTGCCGATCTCTGATGCCCGACCAATTTCAGTTATTGTGAGTCGTTTTTAGATCCTCTTCAGACTGTAACCAATAAGCTGTGTGCCATCTAAGAGACACTGGAACCATTTCACTGCATACCAAATGAGCATTGCAACGGCTAAGCTCTGTGCCTTTAAGAGACCTTGTAACTACCAAGACACATGACCCATGGAAGAGACAAAAGAACTCAATAAGGTTATACTCACTGAAACATACAGAAGTGGGTAAAAGTTTTGGCAGGTGTGGTAAAGATACTGCAAAGGGTTAAGACTTTATTTTTGTCATTTAACACAATTACGTGAATGAAGAAAAGAGAAATGTAAATCCCATCAATATTTGGTGTGACCTTTGCCCTTTGCCTTCCATCAGTTCTTCTCGGTACTTGCAGACAGTTTTTGGCAGAATTAGGCAGGGAGGTTGTTCCCGCCGCCATCTTGGAGAACTAAGCACAGATCTTCTGTGGATGTTGCTTGCTTCAATCCGTCTGTCTCTTCATGTCATCCCAGACAGACTGGAGGATGATGAGATCAGGGCTATATCTGTGGGGGCCGGATCATCACTTCCAGGACTCCTCCTCCAAAGGGCAAAGGTCACACCAAATATTAAAAAGATTGAGATTTTTCTGCTCCTCATTGAAAAAAAATAAACTTTTAACCCTTCTATTTCTGAAAGCATTCTCACTTTGCAGAACTTTTTCCACGTCTGTCTAAAACTTTTGCACAGTACTGTATACACACACGCACCTATATACAGTACATCCGGTTTTTATGAAACGTGTAAGCGATTTGGATTAAAGTTTCTAATTCTACTTGTCTGCAGACATTTTGTATCTTAATTTGTGTGCATGGAAAAAAATTCCAATTTTGTCATCTGGAGGGGAGGTAAATCCAGCCGTCCGGAAAAGTGTCTCATCATCTGTGATTATAATCGTAGAAATAATAATTAGAAAACTAATTGCGTTGAGTCATCTTTTGGGTCAATATTTTCAGCTTTTGTTTTTATCCTGATTTATTGTATTATTCTGATTTATTTCTGTTACTTTTATAGCACCAACCTATTCTGCAGCTCTGTACATGGGCTGGAGCTATTCTGGACTATTCTATACTTTGTTGCGATTTTTGGTGTTTCAGTTTGCGTCTATGCTTTTACCTTCCCCTTCTGCCGTCTGTTCCGTATAGGGGACCCATAATTGTGTACAGATACAGATGGATGACACCCAGCCGCTCACCTTGTGCATTGTATTGACTGCGTTTACTTGTAGCACATCAGAAAGCCTTGAACATCACATTGTTATATCACACAATGACAATCCTGACAATGCTACATTTGCCTACACGGGCAGATATTAGGGAGGATTTCTACTAAATGTTCTCTAATTCTTCTGTATATTCAATGTAACTCTTCCAATTAAATGTCAATACTGAGGGTGAACAAATTTTTTCAGGACAGAAGGGTTAGAAAAAATTTGATAAATTTTGTGCAAATTATCTCCAACTAGATTCCTTTATTATAAATCCCCCCCCCCCCATATCTATCAGTGGATTTGGAGCTCCGTATAAGAAAAGCAGAACCATGACCTCTATCAAATGTATCAAGAAATTTAAAGGAAATCTATGGCCAACTTTTTTATTTATTGTAAACATTTTTCTAACATTTTTTTATTTTCCCGTAGAGTTTTTTTTTCTATCTTCTGTACATGATTATGGGGGCGGCCATCTTGCCTGAGCTTCTCTTCTGGTCTATTAACAGCATTTAGTGATCTGCTTTACAGCATAGTCATGACCATAGGCAGCAATAACCTGGCACCGAGGTCTATTGGAGAGATTTCTAGACATGTTCTCTGCAGTGCGGGGGGAGATAAGCTGTGACATCATCTATTGTCACTGATGGCTCAGGGGTGTTATCTATAGAAGTTTTATTTTCTATTCTAATGCTATCCATGATGTAAATGAAGTTACTACTGCAAAGAAAAACCCCTAGAGAATTGGGAAGTGTCAGTCTATTATTAGGCTTAGTGGTCTTAGTGGTCAAAAATAGGAAAAAAAATAGGTCATTTTTGGTGATGCATCCACTTTAAGTTTTTTCTCTCAAAATGTGGCATATGTCACATAACAGGTCTCCCTTACAAAGAACCTGACGTAAGTAAAGTTAAGTAAAAATTTTATTTCCCAATTACACAATTTTCCAAAACATTTGGACTTGTCCCAAACCTTAAACTTTTGAGGCTCACTCATGAATCACTACTATACTCTAAGGTGTCTTCAGACCTCTCCTGGACTCCTCCGCAGTGATCCCCACAGTTGTTTGGTTTCTAAGGAAGCCGAAGGCTTCTGAAGGCTCCCAGTTCTACCTGCTTGAGGCAGGCCTCAATAGTTATACAGGGATTTTACCATAGACTGCAATTACAGCCTATGGTATAAGCAATCTAAAGATCACAAGTTCAAGCCCCCTAGGGGATGTAAAAACAAATTATGGTTTTTAGAAATATATAAAAAAAATCTAAAAATTCAAGTCACCCCTTTAATAAAAAAATACAAATAAACGTAAATATATCATAAATATATATAACATAGATAGATATGAGATAGATAGATATGAGATAGATAGATAGATAGATAGATAGATAGATAGATGAGATAGATAGATAGATAGATAGATATAGATAGATAGATAGATAGATAGATAGATAGATAGATAGATAATAGATAGATATGAGATAGATAGATATGAGATAGATAGATAGATAGGATAGATAGATAGATAGATATGAGATAGATAGATAGATAGATAGATAGATAGATAGATAGATAGGAGATATATAGATAGATAGATAGATAGATATGAGATAGATAGATAGATAGATAGATAGATAGATATGAGATAGATAGATATGAGATAGATAGATAGATAGATAGATAGATATGAGATAGATAGATAGATATGAGATAGATAGATAGATAGATAGATAGATAGATAGAACTATAAACATATAAATTCCTGTATTCCATATTGTGAACCATAGTGGTAAAAAAAAATTGAAAAGCCCAAATCAACATTTTTTCACCATTTCACCTCTCAAAATTTATTTATAAAAACTGACCTAAATTTCACACATTCCCCAAAATGATATCAATACTGTAACAACAACATACCTCTATATAGGGAAATATGAAAAAGTAACAGGTGTCACAATAAGGCCACGCAAAGACATTTTTGTTTTTTTCAAATTTTTTAATTTTTTTAAATGTTTTAAAACATGAAAAAAATCGTAGTGATCTATAGAATATAGGTAAAAAGACATTTCTACGGGACGGTGAGCACCGTAAAAACAAAACCCTTAAGAATATGGCACCAATGCAATTTTTTTTCTTCCACCCCTTATGATTTTTCCATTAAATGGTGCCATGATGAAATACAATGTGTCCCACAAAAAATAAACCCCCCCATGGCTCTCTGAATGGGAAAAAAAAAAAAAAGTAATGGTTTTTGAAAGACGTGGAGCTAAAAACTAAAACTCGAGAACGGAAAATAGCTTTGTTGGGAAGGGGTTAAAGTAGTTAGAACGCGGCGTTACTATGGGAAAATATATGTAACAGTTTTTCTAGACAATCAGTTTTATGTAATGACGGTAATCTATTATATATGGAATTAGTCAGACGCATAGAAGTCAGTTTACCCTGCAAAATCACTTCCCTTTGTGCAGCGTACTGTAAATGTACCTGAAATCGCTGCCGGCAATCAAGGTCTTTTCTATCAGTCCGTAACATTAAGAGCCTCAGATTACGTGGAAAGTGTTCCTTTAGTTTGTGAAGATAAGGAGCTATTTCTCGCTGGCAGACATCCGCGCTGTATATTACTTCTGAAATAATACATTTAATGACCACTGACATCTCACTTTACACTCACCGCCGGAATGGGGAGTAATGCGCTCATTTGCTATCTACAAGTACACTTCACCACGTCTCAAAGGAGGAGGATGAGACTCCAAGACAACGGGCTTTAGAATTTAAATATCACCCCTATGAATGGGGCAAGCGAAATATTGTCAGGATATGGAGGAAAGTCTAATGTTCTAAGGTTACTGCACACAGACATTATGTATCTGTTCAGACCTGACCCAAGTGGTTTATGGGTAATCTGTACTTTGGAGTCCTTAATAACCGTAACGAATTAATTAATCATAGATTTCTTATCCTGTTATAGGGAAAAGTGTAAAGTGTTACATTAAAGTTAGTATACAATGTTGCTCTTGTCGCTATAACACTAGGTTCACATTAGCGCTGTTTTCCATGGTTCAGGTCCATCAGGGGACCCGAACAATGAAGAGACGGACTTCTAAAACAGTAGTTACACAAGGAGTCCAACGGAACCCATTGACTATAATGGGATCCTTTGTTTTCAAACTGAAACCGGCGGAGGAAAAAGTTGGACTTGCAGGACTTTACCGATATTTGACGGACTCTCCAGTGGAGACTGAGGTGCAGATGTGAACATACTGTAGCCATAGAAGGTTTAGCTGCTTTTGGCCTTGTTTTGGTTGTCATGTTCCGACTCTCATTACGTGATACTCTAACCCTATACTCACACAATCGTCTTTTTACCGTCCATTTCATTTTGTCCTTTTTTCACAGATTTCTCAAAGCGCTCAAATATGAGGGATCCATGAAGATGGGCGCCCCTCGGATGCAAAACACTCATGAAATATGTCCATTTTTCACAACCATTTTGCACCTTGGTCGTGTGAATGTAGCCTTAGACCAATGATGCCCAACAAGGGTGCCTTGGAAACCTGCCAGGGGGTCGTGACACTTTGGTTGCAAAGATGACTGCATGTAATATGATCTACATCCTTGGGACATATTTTGTCTTTTGGTAAAAAGTTTTGGTAGGGGTGCCCCGAGGAGATTTTTTTGTCCAGGGGTGTCCTGAGTCTGAAAAGGTTGGGAAACATCATATTAGGCCTTATTCACATGAAAGTGATAAAAAGCCATCACATGTTGTTTATAAAAACAATGGGAGTCAATGGGTCTATTCACATGCCCAGTTTTTGATGAATCGTTCTACATGGCCACAAAAAAAATGTACATGCTCTCTCTGTGTCCGTTCTGATGGATACAAAAATAGACATAAATACACCCATAGACTTTCAGGGGTTTAAAATGGATGTTCAAAAAGTGGCAGTCACATGGCATGTCATGTGAATAAGGCCAAAAATGGACCTGTAAGGCCAAACATGTCTGTAAAAAATGGAACTGTGCATAAGGTCTGTGGAGAGAAATGGACATCAAAATATGGTGAAAACAGTCAATTTGGCATTTGTGTAGGACCCATTTTTCGGGCATTAATAGACTTCAGTCTATTGAGGGATCCATGAAAAAGGGCAAAGATAGGAAGTTTTCTAGTTTTTGACTTTCTGAACCATCAAAAAAAACGGACTTGTGGATAGTCACATTGAAACCAATGGGAGACAGCTATGCCAGTTTGGCATGAAAATGTTGCAAATTTTGCAAAAATTTGTTTTTGCAACTTTTTCACTTTTGTGCTGCCCTCGCAGTTTCTGCATCTTCAGAAAGAACTTCATATAAACACTTATCTATCATTGATAGGACTGGCCAAACCATTGTAGTAGAGACCCTTCCGGCCAGCTCAGGATCTGACTCAACAATAGGTCCCTGTAGTCCCCATTTGGTTATGTCTTATACAGGATTGTGCAAAAATTTTAGGCAGGCAGGGGAAAAATGCTGCAGAGTTCAGAAATAGAAGGGTTAATCGTTTATTTTTATCAGCTAACAAATTTAAATGAATGAAGAAAAGAGAAATGTAAATCCCATCAATATTCGGTGTGACCTTTGCCCTTTGCCTTCCATCAGTTCTTCTCGGGACTTGCAGACAGTATTTGGCAGAACGGGGCAGGGAGGTTGTTCCCGCCGCCATCTTGGAGAACTAAGCACAGATCTTCTGTGGATATTGCTTGCTCCAATCCGTCTGTCTCTTCATGTCATCCCAGACGGACTTGAGTATGTTGAGATCAGGGCTATATCTGTGGGGGCCGGATCATCACTTCCAGGACTCCTCCTCCAAAGGGCAGAGGTCACACCAAATATTGACGGGATTAAAAATTTAATTTCTTCATTCCCTTCATTTTGTTAATTGACAAAAATAAACTATTAACCCTTCTAATTTTTTCAAGCTTTCTTAATTTGCAGCAATGTTTCCACACCTGCCTAAATTCTTTGCACAATACTCTATGTGACATCACCAGTGTCTATTGCCCTACCAGCTGGATCTCTACACGGAGAATCAGTCCCTTCTGAGAGCAGTTTCTGTTATGATACATAATTGCTACCTCATCAATGGATTCCGGAGAACCTACAGATAATGGGATACATTGTAATTCTACATAGATTTCCCATATAATAGCTGACAATTTGGCTCCAGACACTCTATGGGTGATTCTCCTATCGTCAGTCCATGTTTAAACCACTCTAGTCTAAATTTCTCTTATCGGTTTCCATGGCAACTCCTAAAAAATAAAATTTATTATCTCTACAATACATTTTTTCAGACTATTCCCTTGAGATAGTTCCAGTTTTCTTCTATTTCATTTGAATAGATTTTTTATATACAGAGGAATATAATTTATACTTCCCAACATTGCTCCAGAAAAATGATAAGTGCATTTATATGTCAAAAAGTTATCACAAACTTTTTTTTTTAAAACTTAAGTTTCAAACTATTTCAAAGGTTTTTTGAAGTTCTTTCCATGTATATTTTTGGCTTCCTTTATGTATTACGGCGTGTACAGTGTTTGTGTATTATTACAAAGTATCCACCAAGAAAAAAAAAACTTGAAACATTTACAATGCCCCTTACCAAAATTGTTTAGGGTGTTGCAAAATGTTACAGATGTTACATTTGGGATCTTGACCAACACCTTGCATTTGAATGGGCTTGAAAAGTGACAACCATGTTTCTAAATTATAGTAATTCTGTGTGCAGAGTTGTCACTTCCCCTCCTCCACGAGGATTACAAAATCATTGAAGGAACTGTCTACTCTGGTTATGACTCAACCCTGGTGTAAAATGTGAAAAAATTTTGGCACAAAACTCTGGCTAGAGATGAGGTTTGATCCGAATAACCCAAATTATTCAGGTGAACTAAAATGGCCAAAGCAATATGCTTTGGGGTAAATTATTGTACTCTGGAGTCTGAAGAGATAGGTGGAGGATTAGGGGCAAAAAATAAAAAAAATCTATGCTCACCATCATCTTCTCATCTCTTTTTGGCCTCCTCGAGGCATCCGGCGCTCTTTCTCAGCCTCCTCGGTGACATCATGCACCCAGGGGCACTGCTGTAATTGGGACACAATGGTCACATGGGCACGCCGAGTGTCATGATGTCAGGAGTCAGCAGTGACCCCAGGTGCATGACCTCACAGAGGAGATCGAGGAAGAGCATGGATATTTCAAGGAGGACCAAAAGAGGTGAAGTGAGTATAAGTGGTTTTTATTTTTTACATCTCCCCGAAGCCTCGACCTATTATACTCTGGGGTCTGAAGAGACTCCAGAGTATAATGACTTGACTTCTGGCTTGTATAGAATTTGCTCAACCCGAAATGAATCAGGTACCTGAGCCACCCAAAACCGATATTAAACGAATCTTGACAGGTTCGCCCATCTCTATTTCTGGCCCATTGTAACACTGGTGGAGCATGGCGGTTGACATTGCAATACCCAAGGCCTCCAGCTCATTTGCAGCCCTGCTCTCCCCTTACACCGTTGCCGACTCACCCTCCCAGCACACGGTGTCTCCTTCTCCCCGCTGCTCCCTCACCTGGCTCCTGCTTCTCCCTGCTCATCTGCGACATACCATAGGACACGCATGCAGCTCCCTCCGTCCTCTTGAAAGGCCACCTCCAGAGTCCTTTCCAATCTTCTGTAGTCCATGGTTATAAAAGGCATCCTTGCCCACAAGGCCACCTGAGAAATATTGGCTGAGCTTTGCTAGTTCCTACAAGGGTTTTGCGTTGACGGATGACCTTTGCCCTGATCTTGGCTAGCTTCCTGACTCCGACTTGTTCCACTAATCTCTTATTCAAGGCCCTGGCTTGTCTCTGAGCTCTGAAACCGTCCCTCCTACCCTTCTGTCTGCTATCAACTATGCACAAAGACCAGACCTTGCAAAAGACCAGGCCTTTGACCTCTACGTGACTACGCTTTTGCCTGACCTTTCAGTGCACACCAATGTTTCCTCTGGCCCGTGACCAATCATCACCTATACTAGGGCGACTCCAGGTGACCTGGTAGCTTTCCCGCTATAATGACCAGGTTGCTTTGGCAACATCCTTAAAAGTGGTGCAAAGTCAAACCAGTGAGATGGCACACTGAGTCCACCATCGGCTGAGTATTACACCCATCGTAAGACACCGAATAGGTAGTATAAAGTTAGACTAGAAGATTTACATCAGTTGCTGTGATGAATTGCCACATTTTATATGCACTGTATACCTATTAATGGGCCAATATCTGCCCCATCTTGAGGCTTGATGAACCTGGATTTTTGACCTCTAACAAAGGAGCCATGACCGTACCCCTGACGGTAAAAACAGTCGTGACCGAAACTGCTTTACAATAATGACTCACATGCCTATTGGGAAAGAAAAAACAGCCAAAGTCACGAGACTCCGTGTAATGTGTTCATTGCTAATTTAGCAGAAGCGGCTCCGCTGGGATCGCATGTTTTATTAGCGTCACAGTAAAGGAGGTAATGAGTTCTGCTAATGAAACACAGGGGGAGCCAAATTATTTTAACCGTTCTAGCGCTTCATTTAGGCAGGACTAGAGAACATTTGCCAGTATGTGGACCCCAATGTGAACGAATGACGCACGGAATATTATAGAAATAGTCCTTGAGATGATACGAAACATTACAGGCGGTCATTGACCAGAGCCTGTATGTACAAGGTATGTGTACGGTGCCATCGAGGTGCTATGTACATGAATGATAAGCCTAATAATACTCTCATAATATAAATCTATGGACTAGTAGTCTGCAAGTTGTGGCTATCCAGCTGTTGTGAAACTATACGTTCCAGCATGCCCTGCTAGTTTACTCCAATGACAAGTACTGTATATATGGAGAAGTATAGGCAATGCAAATAGTGCACTACTAAATATTCAGCTATAGGATGGGAGGTGGTGAAACCTCGCCAGGATCTTGGGTCTACTGAGTAGGGATGAGTGAACCAAATGACAAATTTTCCAAAAATTTCAGATTGGCCAAACCTGAAATGTTTGGGGTTTGCCACCCGCAAGGCCCAGAGGAGGTAGGTAAACATAACAAACAGTCATACTTACCTCTTCTAAGCGCAACACGTGGTGCCAGTTTCAATCCACCAACTCAAACTATTTGTAGTCCTTAATAGTCTCAGCTCCTCTGATTCTGTCACAGTTGGAATTTTTTCTCTAGCCCCCACCGTTCCCGAGCAATCAGTGCAGTCAGTTTTGGTGTCTGATATGCTAATTAGGCTCTCTACTGTCAAGTGGGTGGCCCTAAACTATTTGTTACACACACCTGGGTACTGAAACTAACTGCATTGATTGCTCAGGGATAGTGAGATCTGCAGAAAAAAATTCCTACTGTAAAGAATGCAAAAGAGTTGGGGTTGGTGGAGAAATGTCCTCTTTCCACTCTGTTCAAGCAGTATCCTTTTGAGATATGATGATCAGCAGACTCTTTATCTTATGTTTATTGGCCCTTTAAATAGATAATGTTTTTGAAGTCCAAAATTAACACCCTCCACCCCCAGCTTGGCAGCTGGAATAGGTCTGGGCACCCTGTGTGTTGCGGAACCACGGTTGGTCGCAGACTGTAACATCTACTCCTCTCCTGTTGTCTGTGTTTCCCAATTACTCTGCTGGATTTAATTATTTTCCCCGCGCTCTGAGCTGCGTCCGTCCACATTAGAAAAAGAGAACAGAGCGAGCCGCAACACTAATTCACAAATGATGAATTGTCCTTTCTGTGGATTCCACCCTTGGACTAATTAACAAAGATGGTAATTTAAAGTGCGTATAATGTATGACTCCATATTCTTTACAGATTACTGAGCTCTATCGATAGCACCATTACCATTCTTCATCATGTCAGGACGGATCCTAACACTTCTCTGCTGAACACTTTGCTTTCCAGCACTTTCCAGCTCACTCTACCTAGGATAGGAAAATTAACCCTAAGGTTGGTTGGAACTTTTCATAAGACTCTATTACAGCTTCCACAGGATAGGGTCAATGCATTGGGCAGGAACTTCAACACATTAGGCTATGTTCACATGTGCATGCCTCCATCGCAGAGTCTGTCTAAGATCACACGCAGGACTTTTTTGTCCGTCTGTTATCAGACAGATCCATCTTTACTGTTCTGTCCGTTCTATAACAGAACAGAAGAATGGACTACTAAGGCTGGATTCACACCAGCGATCGCTCTACTTTTGGGGATTCCATCCCTGAATCCGCTTGAAAAATGCCTGGACTTCATACTTTGTGCTCCAGTTTATGGCCCCAGCTGAGGATAGGCTATGAAGTGTGGCACCATTTTTTCTGGAGCCTGTCCACCCCATTTACCCCACTGCCTCTCCTATAGTACACTCACTCTGCCCCGGTCTCTTGGCTTCCGAGTCTGGCAGCTCCTGCTATGGTCTTACTGGGCTCCCTGAACCTTCACCCAGCACCCCACTTGCTCTTGCTGTTGGACCTCCTTGCAAAAACTCACCTACATAAGGCACCGATGTCTGGAGCACTTGCATTAGGTGGTCATGTATAAGCTCCACCAACCAGAAGTGACCCATTCTTTTCTATGGTCTCATGCACATGACTTTGTTTTTCCATGGGTCTGTGGGGAAAAACATGAGCCCTGATGCAACAGTCTAGACTGTCCATTTTGCGGCCTGGGCTCATTCCTTAAAATGTATGGGTCAGTGAAAAGCACGAAGAGCACACGGATGCCACCTATGTCCTGTCCGTTCTGATTTTTCAGGGCCCCGTACATGTGCACTGTCATGTGTATGTAGCCCTATAAGAAGCTTCAGGGTGGGTCCTACTTACCTTATGACATTGATGAAAGAAATGGAGGGCATAAGACAGAACTCGTAAACTAAACAAACAGGTAGCAGACCGGGCACAATTATACAGTTGAGTAGGCAAACAGCGCCGCCGGCACAATTACTTGTAATTACTTGGTTTGATTGTTTCTGGTAATTGTAATAATTAGCGGAATGAGAATAGAATCATGTAGTGTGAAGACCCCGGAGTCTTGTAGGGGTCATCCAGTTAAGAACATGTCATCCAAGCGTGTTAGGGATGTTGTTGAACTCAATGTTCACGTCCTGGTTTTCGTGATATCTTCTCATTGCTTTCAGTCTATAGTTTATTAAATAATGATTTGTTGGGATAATTGATTAGATTTATGGAGAATATCCTGTTATCTGTGGTGTAAATAACACTTCATGCTTATGTATTATTGATGCTATTTATACCCTGAATGAATCAATATTGTGTGACTATAATGACTGATAATAAGCCCTATTAAAGTACACAATGCCAGTCAGCTGCACCTAAAGCTAACACGATATTGTATAACAAACAGCATGACTTCTGACTATTGTTTCAACTCTTTATAACTCATTGGTGTTGACGTATTTGGAACATCCAGACATTTTTGGGTACCAGTCCATAAAAAAAGATACAAAGGGTTGGAAAAAGTCAGAAGAGCTGACTGATACTCTTTCTAAACATCTCTGCAACTCAGGAGAAGTCTTGGAGATGGGAAGTTGTGATAATGGAAGATGATCGAAGAGGGAACTATTTGAGTGGTAGACAGACATGAGGGAGGAAATATAGCAAGGTGCAATAGCAGTTTAGCCAAGCCACTGCCTGAACTTACTGTGTCATAGTGATTATATGTTACTGTGTGTTCCAGTCTAAACTTGGGTCTATTGTTCTCAACTCAGAGCATCACTTGAGTATGAACTCACCTTTTTACACCTTGTATAATTCTAACCTTCAACCAGCATCGCCTAAGTTCTCATAAACCTACAGTATTTTGCCTCGACTCCTTTCCCTTGGCATCTAAATGAAGGTCATCCCTTGCTTTCACCTATTATCCCATTAATCACCGCAGTATGTAAATGATATATGTACTTCAGCAGCCGTAGACTCCGCAGCAGGACATATTGGTTTATTGGTTTACAGCTGTAATTCTTATTCGTAGATCGTCACTTTTGAAGTAAGATCTTTATGTCTCAGCTCACAATGTGGCCTTGACTTGATGTCTAATGACCCAGAATCTCACTTTTTAGTTTTATTTTTATAAGACAAAATTACTTACATAAATCCTTTTAAAGCCAAAAATATTTGGAGAACTAAACGGCAGTAAATAAAGCAGATACAATATCTTCTTTCCTTTGATGATGTTGTGGGCTTGACCATCAAGTACAATTTTAACAAAATATTAGTTTAAAATTCAAAATATTTCTAAAAATTGTTACATTTCAAAATAAGAAGTAAAAAAATAGGTTAAAAAAATAAAAGAAGCAAAATTCATCTCGCTGGTCACCCATGGCTCATGTTTCAATGCTGTCTGGGTTTTTTTCCAGTTTTCTCTTCCTAGTATCTCTCGACACATGGAAAATGATGGCTCAGCCAATGACTGGCCATAGCGATGACCCACTTCAGCAAAGGTTTGACCAATTGACATTTCCTGTGTGCCGAGAGGGACCAAAAAGTAGAGACCAGAGGGGGACCCACACGGTGACGTAACAGGATCGGTGAGGTAAGTATTGATTCTTTTAACCCCTTAGAGTATTATGTTCAGATTACGGAGTGTCCTGTACCTTCCAAACCAAGTAGGGGAACCATATATACGTGTGAGCTTTACATGAGCATAGGTGATTAAAGAGACACTCTATCTGTAACCTGTAGTGTCTATGTCTCGTTTAGGTTTCTGACTTTATAACTGGTCAGTCGTAGAGTAGGAAAAGAAGTTACCCACACCAATTCTGACTTCGAAAATGTATTATTTGTAATAATATTATACAATTATTAATATTGTATAATTAATTAGATGTATAGTTTGTTACATATTTACTGTCATAGGAATCAATCACTGGATTTTCCATGAATTAGAGGATCTTTACTGCTTCTGACTGACCATGGCTGTCAGCCATTTATGAAAGAGATGGAGCAGGAGTCGGAGCCGGGCTTTGGAAAAATAGAATCAAGGTTGGTGGTTTGAGCCACTGACTTCACAACCCTGATAGCAACAACAGTCCCAGAATATATTGGGTGAACACCCCAAATCCTCATAACTTGGTGTCAAACTACTGGGTCACCCACATGGTGACCAATGAATCAATAGAATATCTGTGTTATGCATGGACAAGCCAGACCTTCCGAAGAAAGAGACATTCTTTACAATGCTCTAAATCTTATATAGTAATGTGCCATGTATAATTGCATATTTTTGGGAACTTCCATCTTATCCTCAATATTCCACAAATGACAGGTTTACCTGCTGGCTCACGTAGTCTTATTGTGATATAAATTTTCTTTCTTGTATAAGGAGCTTTCTTCTGAAAAATATTTTACGAAATATGTTGGAAATTACTTTATCTAGTAATTGGACACATCCAGATATTAGGTTCTGGGAGAAAAATGATAACTTGTTACAAAGAGCAGTAAGTTATCTAAGACGTGCAGGGTCATCGTAAAGAAATAATAATAATAATAATAGTCCTTTAATAGTCCCACAATGGGGAAATTCAGTGTGTTACAGCAGCAAAGATAAGCAGATACAAATACAAATACAACATGTACAGGAATGTTCCAAGGTGAGAGGCATTACATTAATAGCAGACAGACAGATAGGACGTAGCAGAGGGGGGGGGAGGATATAACAGGCAGAGAGATATTTCAGTTCTCTGTGTGTAATGATCTCCGCTTAGGTCGGTGTTGGTTGTACAGCCTAACCGCGGTGGGGAGGAAAGACTTCCGATAGCGCTCCTTCTCACACCTAGGGTGGAGCAGTCGGTCACTGACAGTACTGCTCAGCGCGATCACAGTCTCATGCATGGGATGGGACTTCTTCTTCTGCATGGAGCTCACCACGGACAGTATCCTTCTGTCACCCACCACCTGCACTGGGTCCAGTGGGCTCCCCAGGACAGAGCTGGCCCTTCTAATCAGCTTGTCAAGTCAAGTTTAAATGTTTAGTTAAAGAAATGGAACAATACAGCAACTAATTTATGCAAAAATACAAAGTATCCACTAAAGTATCCATCACTTTATAGAGCGAGATCACCTTTGGATAACCTTCACTTATCAATTAGGGAATTACATAAATATCAGTTCACTAGTATATTGTTTTTACTAGAATCGCTCTCTTTACAGGCACGAGTATTTCCATATAGATGGGAAGTCGTAGGCAGTAAGGAGAAGTCATAAGCTCATGATATTTTATACTGTAATATGTTCTCCAAATTAATGAAAAAGCTTCAGTTTACTCACAAAATCATTACAAACATCTGAAATTCCAGGAAATGTTTTAGTTTTCCTGAAATATCCTTTACTTTTATGAAAACATTTCTCAAATGTGAGGTAGAGAGGATGAAAGGAAGGGAGGAGGGAAAGAGGAAGGAAAGGGTTTAGGAAGGGAGGGAGGGAGGAATGATGGATGGAAGGAAGGTGGCAGAGAGAGAAGGAAGGAAGGAAGGAAGGAAGGAGGGAAGGAAGGAAAGAGTTAAGTTAATTAGACAGAGTGGGAAAAAGGATGAAAGTGATAATGGAGGAGGGGAAAAAGAGGAAAAGGCTGAATGGGAAGGAGAGCAGAAGAAAGGGTTGGCAGGACAGAGGAAGAGATGGAGATGATGCAGAAAAAAAGGGAAAAAGGAAGAAGTTAGTGAAAAAAAAGGAAACTGAGTGAAAGGAAGAAGTATGGAAGAAAGGAATAATGGTAATAACAAAGGAAAGAAGAGTAGGAAAGAAAGTAAGAAGAATAGGAGGAAGGATGAATGGAAAGTAAAATGGAAGGGAAGGAAGGAAGAAAATGGGAAGGAGGGAAATGAGGGAGTAATTGGATGGAGGATTAATAGGAAGGAATAATGGGAGAGAGAATGAAAGAGCTGGGGAGAAGAAGAAGAATAGGAAGAAGAAAGAAAGGAATTATGGGAAAGAGAGAAAGGAAGTAGAGGAGGAAATAAGAGTAAGATGAAAAAAAAGAGGAGCATAGAGTAGATGATTAGGAAAAGTGGTAAAATGGAGGGCAAGAAATAATGGGAGGCAGGAAGGATAGAAGAGAGAAAGGAAAAAGGAAAGAAGAGAGAGAGTGGAAAGAAACTGATTAGGAAGAGTTGGAAGAGATATAATGAAAGGAATAATGTTAGAGAGGGAGGAAGAGGGCACGAGAGATTGGGAAGGAAAGAAGAAAAAGGGAATGAAGATATGAGGGCAAAGAGGGGAGATGAATGGGGAATCTGCAAGAAAAGAAAAATACAACTCAGTAAAGTCAAGGTGGTAAAAAATGCATTAGACCCTGTCAATAGATTTGGGGTTGCTTATCCAGCAGACTGTCTTTATGCTCCTTAGATATAGAGCTCCAGTCCTGGTAATCTCCGTCACATCCATGGCTCCACTAGAGAGTCCCAGACTCAGACCGGCCATTCCCTGCACACGTGTATTGCACATGCACCTCACTTCACTGTGCATGAAAAAACTGGGGTGAGATTGAGGTTGCCACTTTGGTTTCCTAAAACCCAACAGTTTATGTACATGATACTAATTTAGGGGCCCCAAACCTAGTGACAGGTTCCCTTTAAACCAGATTTAAAGTCATGACTAAGACTGAATCTATCTAGAGTTTGACGGGTGATATGATGACAACTCTTCTATGGACCAGCTTTGTAAATTACAGGATTTGTGTTTATTTGCCAGTATGTCTGTCTTCATCCTAAATAATAAAAGACTTTTCCTTCAAGACTTCGTGATCAGTGGAAATGCTACAGTTCACTCATTGCTGGTATTATTTAGCTGTCAGGACAATGAATAAACACGGGGCTGTAAAATAATTAATCGCAGAAGCGTTGGTGTGATTTTCAGTTTTCAGCAAATCCTCTCAGTTGACAGCCCACTGTTCAGCACGAGCGTTTAGTACAGAGGTTTAGCAATGCACTGCATCTAAGGAGCCGGCATCACGCACAATGTTATCAACAGCCCTCCAATTAATATAATCCTCTCTGTTGTTTTCTGGTGATTTAGAGGTAGTTGGGATTTCTCCGCATTATTAAGATATTTAGACATTAAAATAATTATGGTATTAACTGTTACATGTTTCTCAAATCCTTATTTAAAGGAGTTTTCTCATCATTAGAAATCCCTTTATTATGGAAATGACTGTGCAAAAAGTTGATCTGACTTGAGATCCCCAGAAAACTACTAAAACTTATTCTGCAATCTGTCCGTCATTTTCATTGCAGTGGGGACAAGTAGTATTACTGTACATGCTGATGTCATAACATCAACATCCCTGGATTTGGTAGACCCAGTAGTCCTTGAATCTATAGCTTATGAATGAGATCTGATGTGCAGTACCTGGTCTGACCACTGCACAGAGAACAGCGCCGTCTGCTTCCTGTTCCATTCTCTGTATCAGCTGCTGAAAAAGGCTGATTGATGGGGTTGTCAGTTGTCAAATCAACCACGGATATCAGTCATCTATCTTTAGGATAGGTCATCAATATTTTTAGCCCAGAAATTACCTTTAATGCCCTTCAAGGACTATCTGCTTCCTGCTTCATTTTCTGTATATCAGCTGCTGAGAACAGTTCATGGGTGGGAGTGTTGGTTGTTGGACCCCTACCAATCTGGTATGTTATCCATAGAAAAGATACTCAATATTTTTAGGCTCTAATTTAAGTGTTTTTTGTTTTGTTTTTGGACACCCCCTCCCTGGCCTCTGATTATTATATTCTGGAGCCTAAAGAGACCGTGGAATTTAGTAATTGTGTTTCTGCTTTGGAATGAGCAAACTCTCTCTAATATGAATTTTCCCAGTGAACGTTCCTGCTCCTATGCCTTCCAAAACTGACATTCACTCTGAAACCTCTGCTAAATCTGTCTTGCTGGAGCAAGATGGACTGAAGCTCACTGAAGTGTCAGATTACAGCTTTGCATACGAATCTATAGAAGAAGTGGGGTGTAATAAGCAGATGTTGAGTAAGAGTGGAGAGACCAATTACAGTTTTACATAGGACTCTATAGAAGGAGTGGGGTGTAAAATGCAGATGTTGAGTAGGAGTGGAGAGAGAGGGGCACAGACAGAGGTTCCCGGAGAAAAATGGGGAGTTTCTATTTCTGTCTAAGTTCTGTATGCACACTAATACTGAGCAGTACATTTTTTATAATGTTCTATATGAACCTGCTGATGTTTCTGAGTGAAAGAGATTTAGCTGAGCAGATTCTCCTCTACATACTGTGTGCAGTGTATGGGAGACATCATTTGAGCTAGTCTCTACCCTCCAGCTCAAGGAGAACTGGATATTAGAGATAGTGCCTGCAGAGGGGAAAACTGCTAAAAGATGCAGAATACAAGTCATGTAATAGTCAGAAATGGTGTTACAGCTCATGTGCACACACTGTACTATTAAGTTTTGCAATGTTTGATAAAAGTCTAGGTGTGCTTTAAGCACTTTTTTGAAGATTTTTTTTACTTTTGGTGCCTATTATACAAATTCAGGTGATGAGCTCCATAAGCCAAGCGCCAAATGTAAGTCTATATAGATTTTTTTCTTACACCTACTTTAAAAACTAGTTAACTAAAATGACTCAGACCAAATGTTATTCCTTCAAATCAATGGCAATTCAATTTATTGCAAGACAATTAGTCGATAATGCTCATTTGCTTTTTATGCCTGCACGGTTTTATGGGAATGAGTGATATAATGGTAGCATCTGTAGCTTGGACGTCACACCGATGTAGTAAAAATAGACTGGAGGTGCGAAGTAAAAAAAAAAAAAAAAAAAAATTACCAGCTGTGATGCTTTGTTGAGTGCAATTAAATTTGGTTGGATTTGCCTTTAATGTATTTATCAGGAGATGTACAAATACAAATAAGATGGGAATAAATCAATTTCCATTCCGTCTGCAATTCTAAGGCTCGCCCAATCTACTTTAATATGTTCAATACTGGTGATTTCGGCCTCATTTAAGGGTGTCAAAAGCAACAATAAATTACCCGGACTTTCATGGATTTTGCACAACAGATGATTAACACACATAAAATACTCTTCTCTGCCTTAAATATCACAGTAATTATGGGAACATGAACAACATTTCAATAAATGTAATTGCATTATAATGCCTCGCTCTTCAATATCCATTAAGAACATTATCCTGGCTAATAATGGTAAATGATGATGTTAAATAGAGAAAGAAAGAGCTAACAGATTAGAAAATGACTACATTGCACTTTATGTCTTATTAATTCTATTACTTTTATTTGCAAAATCGAGGCGGCTGTCAATCAACCCTCCTAGGAATTGTAAACTTTAGCCCCGTAGCATTCAATGCATTGTCAGAAAATTGCCTATTTTTTAAATAAAGCATTTAGTTTATTTTTTTCATCAGTTCCTCCACTTCCCTGCACAGTGAGCTCTACACAGGTCACAGAGCACGCCCACTACATTCTCACATAGAAGTCTATGGTTATTTTTTGATCATATATTTTGCATGCTTGCAGCTGATGTTCACAGACTGGAGTAACAATTTAGGCAAGATGGTTGCCCCATAGTCACCTATTGGAAAGTGGACAAAAAATTATAGACTCATGAGAACATCATACCATGTAAATTCATCTCTATGGGGCTGTAGAACGGAAGTTCAATACAGCAATTGGCTGTCTCTGGCATCCCATATAATTGAATGAAGCAGCAAGTCTCACAAGCAGGGACACAAGACTTGCAATTACCAAAATACCCCTTTAATAGTTTGTTATGGACACAATATATTATGCTTGCTCCGTGCTAACAGAGAGCAGTGCATTACATAAGCCCAGACTATGGCATACTTGCCAGCATATTGGGAGTGGGCACACCCCTTACTGCAAGAACATGCCCATTTGGGGGCATATCACACCACCTTTGTCATGGAGCATGAGACATGCTGGCCACACCCCTTTTTGGTGACGTAACCGGTGTATACCAAGCCCACTTCGCATAGAAGATAATAGAAAGCTGCCTGGGCCTGGAAGATTGGCCAGTTCTTCCAGGAGCCAGGGAGGTCTCGCCTTATATCAGGAGCTTCCCAGGGAGAGTTGTCAAGTATTGACTACAATTACACAATTTTACCTAGCTCTGCCTTTATATATTAGAATAATGCTGACAATGTCATGTGCATGGCGTCCTCTCGATGGTCTATCAATGTCAGGTGTCAAGAGAGTCAAGGATTGGCCAAGTTGGATGTTAAAGGGGTTACCTGGCCATTGAAAATTACTTAGAATAGAATGTCTCAATGTAAGCCAACTATATGGTGGTAACAAATTTGTATGGTCAGAATTTCCTATTGTTTAAATAAAATTTTTATGTTTTATGTTTTTTTTTCTTTTTTAATCAGCTCCTGCATGACCTTGGACAGTGACCTTTACACAGGTCACAGAGCATGTCCACTACATTCTCCCATAGAAGACAATGGTCAGACATTGCTTAGTCCCCAAACCCCAAGATCTGTAACTGCCCCCACTTACTTTTATAACATCTTCTTATGAGGCATTTCTTTAGCCCCCCCCACCCCATCTCCAGGAAAGAGGGTCTGGTCCGAGAGCTACCTCTGCACCCCCTTCAGCACTCCAGTTGCTGTGAAACTATAACTCCATGGAAGTTCTAAGAACAGCAGAGCAACTATGCATGCTGGGACTTGGAGCTGGAGTGTCGAAGGTTGCCCACCCCTGCCTTATAGTTACACTTCTCTTACATTATAAACTAGATTAAGCCATTAGTAAGTGTAAGATTCTCCATCTTGGCTTGCCTAATGAAAGTTATGTCTTAAGCCGCACTACACACATCAACAACATACTGTACTTCTTTGCAAACTTTCAATTATTTGATTACTTTAATCCATTTACTTACCACCTCCTCCATTGGAAACACTCTCCAGCTTTAAGCCTCTCCACACGTCTCTCAGCTTCTTATAGGTCACGCACCCCTTTTAAGATACATTTTCATTCAGACTTCCCCTACCTCTAATTACCAGTAAAGTAGGAGTTTTATACCGCACCGTTATAGCGTTCCATTCATAACCTATTAATCTTTCCCCAGAGCTCAGGTAATTGCATGTTAGGGTTTTTACATTCCCTCACCTATACACCGGGTTCACCATTATTGGTGAATTGTTACATTAAGTTCTAGTATTTAAAACAATTATTCTATCATTTTTATTTCCTTCGAGCCGCTACCTGCCTCACAAGTAGGAACACTAAGT
The DNA here is from genome assembly GCA_947044405.1 of Leptodactylus fallax. Taxonomy (NCBI): domain Eukaryota; kingdom Metazoa; phylum Chordata; class Amphibia; order Anura; family Leptodactylidae; genus Leptodactylus; species Leptodactylus fallax. The sequence continues at coordinate 5,407,506 of CAMRHE010000068.1, read as the reverse complement.
GCCAGACTGCGGAGCTTTTTATAAATGAGGGCTAAAGTTTAAAAAATTAGAAAGGAAAGAGTTAAAGGGAACATGTCATGTTGAAAATAGTGGGAGGCATGTTATAGAGCAAAAGAAACTGAGCACATTGATATATAGGTTTGTGGGAAAAGATTTAGGAGAACTTGTTATTTATTCAGTTTATTCTCAGGTTATTCTGGGCTTTGGGGTCCAGTGGGCGGTCCTAGTACACACATACAGGGAAGACCAAAGTAGGACCGCCCATTGGAGTTGAGTAACGGATAGTAGACCCGCGGTAGTTCTATGATACAATGGGTTCGGTTCAGGAAACCTATGGTCAGGTCAGGAAATGTGGCCGTCGCATGGACCCTTTTTTCTGGCCTGGATATGACCTTGTTAAAGCATAAGTATTTTTTTTGTAAATCAATAGTGCAGGTGAAGGGAAAAAACTTTGCAATTTACTTCACTAAAGAAAAGTGCCTGTGTCTGTTACTATTGCTTTTTTTACTTCTTATAGGATTGATTTTGGTCTGTGTTCTATACACAAGCAGTGTCTGTTTACAATAAAGTCTACGGAGAGGGGCGGGAGAGAAGGAGAAGAAGACATACAAAAATATAAGGCTGTCTTAAGAGTCATTTTTATGTGGAGAAGGCTGGATAGCAATTCTTGATAATCCAGCCATGTTGTGAATGGCAACTGTCTCTCTACAGAAGTCTCTCTGTTTTGAGGATCAAATCTCTTCCGCAACCTCCCCTTACCATTGACTTCTACTATAAGCTGACACTGCTTATGTATGGAACACAGACCAAAATCACTTGATCAAAATTACTCTACAGATTTGATCAGCGGCAGAAAGAGGCAAACATATGTAGAATCAAGCACTTTTCTTTAATAAACTTTACAAAGTTAGTAAAATTACAAAGTTTATGATTTTCACCACGCTATGGATTTATGAAAAAGTAAATACAAGTTTAGTTATACTTTAAAGCACCCTCCCAATGGAGAATCAGGGCAGAATCTGCTGCCGATTTTGGAGTGGAATCCACTGCAAAATCAGCACTAGATTCTGCTGTGTGAACGAGCCCTAATGGAGTTATCCAGGATTATAAAACATGGCTACTTTCTTTCCTCTTTTCAGGAAGTGACATCATGTACATTGGTCACATGGCCATGCTACAGTACAGTCCCATTCTTTTGTTCTCTTTTTGAAAGAAAGCATTCATGTCTTATAATCCTGGGTAACCCCTTTAATGCAGTGATACGGACTGAGGCGATAAGCAGGGATCCTGAATACTGTGTTAGATCGATACACAAAGTATGTTACAAATTTGCATATCTTTTTAGTGCATTGGAATGTGCCTTTAAATTTTTATAGTATGCAGTCAAGTATAGGAAATCGGAGGGATTGCTGCAGAGTACAAAGTCTTCCTTAGTGTTTCTTTTATTGCACTCAAGTAAAATTGCTGACATAGTGATTTGTACTTCATCACGGCAGGCATTTAATATTCGGAGCCGTAACGTTCCTCTGCTGCTATATAATTTTAGTTTTTCTTTTCTACATAATAATCTTTAGAAAATAGAATGAAAATACTGCTGTAGTTTTATTGTGTATTGTCAGATATGGGACAATGCTGGCAGCGCCAACCTTCAGGCAAATAAAAGCCTTGTCAGATCATGGCAGAAGCATTAACTTCCCTTCCTCCCCCTTTCCAGAAATAGTCAAAGTGTCATTATCACAGGCAAATATGTAGATTCCCCTGACACTTGTTATAAAAACAATATCGAAAAGCCATAATTAAGTAATGCTGAAAATGTCGACAAATTTATTACTCACGGCTTACATACTGTAAAGTGCATGCAGAAGATAAAGACTGCGTCGGATGCTGGAGGAACAGAAATGTGCTTCAATATTTTGGGTACTGAACACTGTTGGAGACTTCTGAGGATAGGCTGACCGCCGGGTGACCTGCTGCAAGGACCCCGTCATCTGTAACCTGTAGGGGAACCTAGCAGCAAGTGCTCAATATCCCTGCAGTGTCCCTACAGTAAATATGAAGCATTAGGGTATGTTTACACTGAGGAATTTGGTGCTGATTTCGAGGTGAGTTCCGAGTTAAAATCTGCTCCAAATTCCACCCTGAATATAATAGAAGGCAGAGTTCGAAGCAAGGTGCTGAAAAAATAAGCGTCCTGCTCGATGTCTCTGTAGACACTCCATTGAAAGCCATGAAGGAAAACAGACGGGAAGCCATAAGGGCGGAAAGTGGAATATGCCATTGTGAACATACCCTTACACAATTCTTGTTGAAATCTATGGACTGACGGTGCAATGCAAATACAAGTTGCACCAGCTCTCTGCTAGCACCATGAGCATTACAGCAAATGTCTACTGTATGTAAACATACATGAAAATTAGGTTCTTGGTTTTTATTCTTTGATCAAACTGTATTTAAGCCCATCCAAGGCGACCTCTTTCTGATGGGTCCTTAATAGAGATGGTTGAATTAGCTCATAATAATATTTCAAAAGTTTTAGGTTTGTCTCGATTATACTCATCTCGCCCCGTCTCCTCTGGACCTCTTGCGGTGTACTCAGCTCTCTTCGGGTTCCTCCTCCAGGCTTCTGGTGGCATCATCTGCCCGGGGTCACCTCTGAGGCCTCTGATTGGGTTTTTGTGGTCTTAGTGGCAATAATTTCACTTCTGGTTCTATCTGAACTTGCTGAACAACATGAAATGAATCTTTAGAGATTCACCCATCCTTAGTCCCTAAATGACTCCCCTCTTATGGCTTTGGCCTCCCATGATGAAAGGGCTCAGACATTGATGTGCTAGATCTTCCAAAACCATAGATATTCGGTTTACTTGCTCTGTACTCTGGCTAATAGATATAAGGTGTAATAGCTATAAGTCCCCACTTTGATAGCACAGAATCCCTAATAGGGTGTCTAAACATTTTGGTTTGTTTTCTAGACCACACCACCCCCTCTAAAAATAGCAGTTTTTCTAGAGCCCATACATTGATAAACATCATAGCTGATATTATAGTAGCACGTCCTCAGATCATGGTGTAGTCTTACCTGGGTACAATTTATACTTTGTTCTTGAATTCCAATAATGACACATAGTTATGACATGGCTTTCAACTTTGGTGTTAGTGAACACTTTTAAGGATAGTGAAGATGGCAAGGAAAACAAAAGTTCTTGACTAGATAATGCCTATATTATCTATTATGAATAGACCTAGATTAATTTAGAGACAATGGTGCTTGAAAACATAAATAGTGTTGAGATGTGTTTGAGCTGCAGTATCAGACACAATCACAATGAGCTGGTTGGGTATTGACAGAGGAGTTTGACTTTTTTTTTGCCGATGATTTTGGTTTCCGAGAGTTGAACCCTCACAATCAGACATTGATGGTCTAGATCCATGATAGACCATCGATGTTAGTCCCCAAGAAAAACCTTCAAAAGGATTATCTCACTAAAGATATAAATGGCACATTGGGAGGATAAACCATCAACAGTAGATTGGTGAGAGTCTGACCTGTCAATTTCGATGGAGCCACCTGACTATCTGACTATACAAGAGGGGGAAAGAGTGTTGAAACATTGAATTTCATATGTCCAACCCTTTTGTTTTCAGGGTAGATAACCAAGACACCACCAAAGCTTTACTTGTCTCTTTCCATTTCAAATACATATATGGAGGGTCAGGAGGAATAGCTGTTGGCCAAAATAGCATGTGTGTTTCAACCTCAATGGAGGGGGTGTAAAAATGTTCTGCTCCTTTGACCTGTCAGTACCACTCTGGTCTTTTCGGAAGCAACATGGCTGACATAGTATAGACGATGTCTGATCCTGTTGTCTCCAGAGAGAAACTGCCACTTAATCAGCCTTAATACAGCCCCGTAAACCAGAAATAGATTGCATGTCAACACGTAGAAATGATGTTTCCAAACCTCTTTAAGGCAAGTACTCCGTAGGGAGAAGAATTTCCAACCAAGATACCCATTTAGCAATAAGTTAACAAATTAAGGCTCTGTTCACACTGCTAACAGAGGTTCTGAAAATACTTTTATTATATTCTGGGGTCTCTTCAGACTTAAGGCATTCTTTAAGGCATCTGGGGCTCCATTACAATCCTCTTCCATCATCTTCCAGTTTCTTGGATGACATCACGGGCTTCGGAAACTACTGATAGTGATTGAGCTGCAGTGGTCACATGGGGCACGCCGATATCATGTCATTTGCATCAAAGCATCATAACTTTCAGGGAGCCCAGGATTGGTGAGGGAAGGTTAATATCAGTAAAGGGACCCCAGAGTGTAAAAGTGGTTCATGGATGGCTAACCTCAAAAATTTTAGGTTCCGTCAAATCCTAGATTTTTGGAAAATTCATAATGAACACGTTGCTGATCTCTATTTAGATCCTGACATTTTGTAGGGCCAGGTTATCCCTCCCTCCAGTCTTAGTGCTGTAAGGCAGAATTACTATGTGATGTATCAAAAGTTCTACGGCAAGCAAACTTAATGAAACTTTTATTTCTTCAATGTTTTTACGTTTTTCACTCTTGTCTGTGTTTAATCCCATCTCGGTCTGGAAAGTTGCTGTTGTAGTCTCTGTAAATCACCATTAGTACAGAGCTCCTGAATTTGCTCATGCATAACAATAAACCTTCCCCTAGAATAACAGATGATAAAATTTAAGTGCTCTTCTCTGCAATAGATGAGTCACATTTTATCCACAGATAGTCGGCCATAATTACCCAGTCAAGGCATCGAATAAATAAAAAACTCCTGGGTTTTATTTTCTTCTCCTTATTTATTTATATGGGTTCAGAGATGAGAAGATCTCACCAACCATGTAAGGGGTTTTTGATACAAAAATATAATTTTTTCTATATTTTTTTTTGTTGCTATTTTGGATATTTATTTTTCCTGAAACTTTTCTCGTAGTCCAAAAACTTTGCTCAGGATCATTGACTTCCTATGACATTGACTCTCGAGCAGAACTTTTTATAGTGTGAGCCAGGTCAACTGGTCAAGTGTCCCTAGTCATTGGTCAAGTGCTGCTGTGATTATGGTAATATGTTACTGGGTTCTTAAATTTGGCATGGACCATTCATTAGGTACATATTAAGAATTCCACTTTTTTAAGGAATTTTTTAAAGAGGTCTCTTAGAGTCCATGCCTGGATAAGTCAAAGCTGGTTTAAAGGCAATGGATACAAACATGAAAATAGTAAAAATGGATCAGACTCGTGAGATTCGTTTTGTAAATATTCACGAGATTGATACACCTGTTTCATTTCAGTTTGGTCCTATTATTATACTCTGGAGTAGCTTCAGACCCCAGAGTATAATATATGGAGGCCCAGTGGAGGTGCGGAGTCATAATAAAGAATTATACTCACCTATTCTGGAGTTTCCTCAGGAACCTCTTTCAGCCCCCGGGTGACGTTACATGCCCCAGGGAAACACTGAGACGTAAGATTGGTTCTCAGTAGTCACATGGGGTGTTCTGATGTTCCTCAATTCCCCTTGAGCATATGACATCACCAAAAAGACTAGAAGAGGATCCCAAGGGTGCACCAGACACCGTGAGGGAGCCCAGTAAAGGTGAAGGAAATTGAGTATAAGTGTTTATTAAATTTCCGCACCTCTGTTTATTATACTATGGGGTCTGAAGATTCATGAGTGGCAAAATGTTCGGGTCTGGGTCGAACATGAATTTTTTGGAAAATTTGATGACTCCCGTTTGTTGTGAACTTTGCTCATCTCTAAACATTAGGCAAGAGGTTTTAATGCTATGGTTAATAAAGTGTATAATATTGTTAATAGAGTATTTTTAATTTATTGATTCTTCCGAAGAGTAAGAAGTCTTAAAAGCTTTGTGAATTAGCTTTTTTTCCAAGACAAAAGCAAGCTGTGCCTCTAGCACCAACTCTTGGAAATCAGCTATCCTATAAGTCATTGCTATCCTATAGGTCAAGGTCCAACCCTTTAAGAGCCCTTAATCCATGACAATGGTGTAATCCAAACCAGAGACTTGACAGATGTTTCTACCTTGTACTGATGTGGGGCAAACATTCGTGAACAACTGTCTGCCGATTATGTTTGGTTTGCCCAATATCTAGGTCAAGATCTGTCAAAGGTCGTCCATTGACTATATTATATGACTTATACTGTTTAATAGAATTTAATTAAATGACTTGCTTATTTGTCCTATGGAATCCAACTCCACTTTCTCGTGACCATTAGATGAGACCGGACCATCGCAGAGTTGTGTAAGTCATAAAACTGATTTACCTAACCCTCCATGAATAGGATATAAAGCAGCGCCGGGCTTTGTACCTTCCAGTATAGACGGACGTCTTAAACACTTCACTGTGCAAATAATTAAAAACACTGAAACCTGACAGGTTAATTGAATGGGATCCTTTTAAGACCTACACGACAGAACCCCGGGATAATCCTCTTACTTTAGATTTTATTTAATCCGGTCTCTTTTATAAATGAGTACTAAGGCAAATATCCTCCAAACACCTTCAGATTTAAGCACTTGAAATTCAGAATTATTCATGCATTTTATTGCATTTTGTGTGGTGAATATCACTTACTTCAAATGAATTTTCGGGACTATATTCTACTTCTGGAGACCATCTGGAAACCAATAACCGAAAACTATGCTTTTGGGGAGATTTTCTTAGAAGTTTTTTAAGGTTATAGGTTAGTTTTTGAGAAGTGCAGACTAGAGATGAGCCAACCAGATCGAACCAGATTCGACTCAAATTTTTCAAAAAGTTTTGGGTTCAACTCAACCCAAAACTTTGGGGGTTCGTCACTCGCAAACTGGACGTGAAATAATGTGTAGGACCAAGGAGGTGTAAAAAAAAAACAAATAGTTATATTCACCTTGCCTCACTTCTTATGGGACTCCTCACTGTGTTCTGCACTCTCTCTGGGTCTTCTTCTGGCCTCCTGGGTGACTTTTTGGCTAGAATGGCTAGAGCTGCGCATGTATGGCCCCTTCTCCATTCACAGTGGCCATTTTGCAAGGAATGAAGAACGCCATAAATGTCTAAGATGAGAGTACCCCTTTAAAACCAAACAAATCATCACTCAGTAATATAATCACCCCATCATGTCACCACATCATTGCTGGTAAAGACTAGTTGGGGTGATGTGCGGTAAAATAATTGGGGATTAAGAAGATGATGACTGCTTTGCTGTTTTTGTTGTTTCAGAGAGTTTACTGCTCCTCTTTTTTGTACAAGGAGTTGGACATCCTCTTTAAAGGGATTGTCTCACAAAATCAACCCTGTCTTAGGTCAACCATACACATAGTTGCAGCAGGTGGATCAGATTTGTTCAACCCTTTAAGAACGACTCGCTAGGGGGCAATGTATTCTGACATCCATAACTTTTTCACATTTTAGTTGACTAAGCTATATGATGGGTTTTTTTGCGGGGCAAATTTTAGTTTTTATCTATACCATTTTCTGATATGTACCACTTTTTTGGGCACTTTTTCTTGCTTTTTTGGGAGAGGTGAAGTGATCAGCACACATTAATTTGTGCATTGGAGTATTTTTTATTTAATGGCATTAACCGTATGGGTAAATAACATTATTTTTGGATATTTTGTACAGTTTTTTGGACGATACTTAATATATTTACGGATTTTTTGTTCACACTGTTACATTATTTATTTTTGAAATGGGATTTTTTTTTTTTATATTTATTTTTTTTTTCATTTATTTATTATACTTCTTTTTAAAACTTTTTACATTTTTTTTTTTACTTTCCCAAAAGGAAAGTTGAACCTGGGATTGCTTGATCCCTTGTACAATATACTGCAATGCTTATGTACTGCAGTATATGATATGTAAACTCCCTATATGTAATAGGTAAAAGGCAGCCTGGCGGCCATGGATCCCTCCATACACTGAAATTGGGAGCCTTTCGGGTGCAAGACGGACGTGAAAAATGGATGTTTTGCACTTAATTGCTGTGCATCTAAACTTACTACTGTTCACGCTAGAAAACTGGCATGAGTTATGCCTAAAATCTACATGATTCATCTTAATAATTTTGGCACATCTGCCCCCAATAAATTCTCCCCATTGTGTTTGTCTGTAAGGTCAACTTCAGACCACATTTAATAGGTAAATATCTGGGTTCACTTACTTTTTCTTGCAACTGTATTGACAAGTTAAACAACAATGCTGGATCTATTAAGATAACAAAGTCCTTGATCTGAGATTTCAAGCCCAATGGGTGAAGGTCTCAAAGTGGGTGCCGCATATGTTCGGTGCTTATGTCATATCCTGTGGATTTTCCATACAAGACAGGAATATCTCTGTAACAGACAGAGACAGTACACGGTATTTCAAGCTGATCCATAAACACTGCACAAAATTTCTCCTAAACTGCAGTCTATACAGCATAATGACAGATAAGAGTCATACAACTATTGTGATGATGAAGGGCATTAGTGCAAATAGAAGATTTAGAGGAGCACAGATGAGGTCCACCGATTGTTTGCCTGTGAAGTATTTTCTACTGTCAGGTCTGTTTTCCTTATATTTGTCCTCCAGTACTTGAGTTTTACTGTCGGGGCCGGCTTCAGTATATGAGAATTCAAGGAGTTGTACTGAAAGATTTACTGTTTTTATCCAGCTAATATTGAGACAGATATTCTCAATGCAATAAACAAGTGAGAAGAATGATGGATGACGCAACGTTCTACTGCTCTAATATTGTAATACAAGTAATACGGATATCATGGTGGGGAAACCACCAACTCTGGAGATCTGATCTGTAAGATCTAACCTGGACTGACCATATAGTATACAGAAGACCATTCATATGAATGATACCATCACTTGCTACATATCTAGTAGTGACCTTCACACGAGAGATGGGTGAACCGTTTCGTCACGAGCCGGGTTCTACATGAATATCGCAAATTTTTTGATTTTTAATGATATCGAACAATTGGGATTTATCTCGGTCAGACTAAAGTGGCTACCACATTCCGGTCTTCAGATCCCAGAGTAGACTAGGTGGAGGGCCAGAGGAGGTGAAAAAAAATCAAAAATACTCATACTCACCTTCCCTCACCCCTTACACATCACTTGGGCCTCCACATATTTTACTCTCAGGTCAGAAGAGATCTCAGAGTATAATAAGTTTACTACCTTTTCTATCCAAACTTGTTCGACCCAAAATGAACTAGGGACCCGAGACACCCGAAATGAATCTGGTGAGGTTCCCCCATCTCAGTACCTCACCAATTACTGCTGACGGACGTGGGTTAGAGAAACTCAACTCGTAACTTCAATCCAAAGCTGGGAAAACTCAATAGACGTATGATGGTTGAACCCACCAGTTTCAGTTGGGCCAGCAGACCCTCTAATGTATATAGGGGCCTCCTGACTCTCCCCCCGATGACAGATGTCAGGGTAGATAAGGATGGAGTTGGATTTTGGCATGCTGAACTTTTTGTCTTTAGGCATATATCAACTCCAGAGATGAATGATCTAACTATGCAAGTGCATGGAGGGAATGCTCAGTCAACAGATATCTAAAAACCCACATCATGTCGGCCAGTGCTGCTTTTGTCACCCATGACGTTGGAGCTTTGCAGTGCAATTTTTTGTATGCAATCTGATTTCAGGTCATTTTTGCCACAGTAGCTGGCAGAAAAAAATGCAGCAAAATTTCACGGACCGGCATTCTGCATTCCTGTTTGTATTCTGTGTCCCGAGCCTAAAATTGAGAGCAAGAAACCCGAACAGAGACTATCCTAGGAAAAAGATCCCAGAATCCAAACTTGCATGTTTTATCTGCCTGGAATGGAACGTTCTGAGGGCGCGGCCGGCTGTGAAGGACAAAAATTCATGTTATATTTATTTTAAACCACAAACAGCTGAATCTACAGAATGGAACAGATGAGAGAAGAAAAGGAAGAGAATAGAGAACACAAACAGACATGTCTATGACATAAAACAAGATCCTTGGCCAAGCTTGCCGTGTTTGCTTAGAAAATACTAGGACAAAACCTGTTGACATTACAGGAAGTCGAGGAAAAATCTGTTGTTTCAAAAATGGATGTGGACAGAGAACCACAAGCTCCTTAGAGGTCAGCGCCTCTTCAATAATGTGTCAGCCAAAACTAAGTCAGGGCTTTAGACTGATGCCAAGAAAAAGTATTTGTATTACTGTATAATGTTGTACAGGTGTAGTGTGGACAGACTCCGGAGATACTTGACTGTGATATATAATGGTTTATTTATTATTATTACTTATGTATATCTCTTACTTGTATAGCGCCAACATATTCCGCAGTGCTTACCAGACATTGTCCCATATAGGGCTCACAATCTAAATTCCTTATCAGTATATCTTTAACTAATACAGAAGCAAACAGAAAATCAGCAAATACAACAGCAGTACACCTGTGGGGAGGGAGTCTCCCTCTCTTCCGATGCGTAGTCTCCAGGGGTTACATTGCTATGATCAGAAATACTTAACTATCCAATATCTGGTATAACACGGGTACAAGAACACTTCACACTCAACACCGTAATGTTAGGGTTACCTAGCAACTCTCTCATGTAACTGTAATTAAAGTGAATTCTGAAGAGGGTGGATTTCACATGGAAGGTCACACTGCAAAACTTGCCATGTGAACTAACCCTTATAATTCATCACTATGTCCTCTCAGGGGATTTGGAGCTCTGCATTAGAAAAAAGGTGCCCGCTGCTATAACGATTAGTGTTGGGTGAACCTTGTGGGATTTGCATTGTGGATATTCGCAGGGTTTTGCTTTGGCACAAACTTGTTTGGTCAGAACCGGAACTGCAGTTTTTGAAGTGCTACACACAGAATGGAAAGCACCAGAGTATAATAGTGCTTCATGGGTGGCAAACCCCAAAAATTAGTTACAAAAACGACTTTGTTACAGATTGGTTCACTCATCCCTAATAGCGATCTATGACTCAACTAAAGACAAAAGTAAGACAATAAGAAACATTGTTATTACAGATTGACCGACATGACCAACAGTAGAAAGCCAAAGTAATTGGCACTCATGTCAAAAACACCTCTAAAACCATAAGCGTTCTCAGCTAAAGGGATGAACAAAGAAAGTAGGCCATGGAGTCTTAATATAATACTTTCTATGGATATGGACGACTAGCGTTGGCGGGAAAATCTTTGTTTGCTCAAGCATTTTCCACATGAAGCTTTCCCGGCTTCCTCGCTCTTATCAAGAGATACTGAAATAGTTTTTGAAGCTCTACACACAGAATGGAAAGCAGCGGAGAACTGAGCGGAATAACAAAATTTTACAACGCAAGCGACAAACCTCCATCTCTTGTCCAGGTCTCTCATTTCACGTTTGATCTATCATCAAAGGTTATGATATAGATTTTAATTTGAGGGCTGGATGCTTCGGAAAATAAATGTATCATTAGGGGTGCCCATTTTTATTATACAGATCATTGGGGCAAAGAGGAACATTCATAGAACCTTCAAAAACATAAATCATCGAATGTCACATAGATACCTGACAGTAATGTAATATTAGTGCTCTGCATATGCTTCCGAATGATAAAAGCAATATACAACTAGCTAGGCATTAAAATATAGACAAACCCGACTGTAGCTAAAATAGAACATAAGCAACATAGAAAATGAAATGTTACACACTTACAAAATATTGGAACACTAAAGGTATCCATACACATAAATGCACAGACAACAGAACCCCTTGATTTGGCCAGGAATGGATGACAATCTAATGTGGATGGGAGTGTGACAACTCCTCGAGACAGATTATGTTGGAAGAAGGAAGGCTCAGGCATGTTGACTCTCAGCATGTCCAATCTTTTCTTAGCTTATTCCCCATTGAAAACACATGTACAGTCAACTGAATTGATCATCTGTATGGAGAACTCTTGAGGAATAGAACTTAACCCAATAAGCATTCAGCTGTTATTGAATGTACATGGCCTGCTCAGCCCCATCCCAATTTGGGTGTCTTTCCATTTATTGGTTCCTCCTGAGAAGGTTTATAGAACTAATGGAAACAGAGGACAAGTCCTGGTTGTTCCCATTGTATTTGCCAATGAGTGTTGGGAACTGATGAAGGATTCCATTTTTAGAGAAAAAAAGGAGGGCAAGGAATTGGTCAAAGGTTTATGGTAAACCCAGACAGTGAACATTTAGATTTTTTTCATGAGCCCCACACTCTTTACATCATTGCCTGAGCCTTTATTTTTAGAGTGTTATACTTTTTGGTGGAGAATGCGGGCAGCAACATTATTGGTTTTATCCTTTATCTGTTTTCGTTAGAGATCTCTTTACTTAGAATTAGGACAGATGTTATTTTTCAAATTTCCAGATTTCCAGAAACTAATCATATTCATAATCATTTAGGTAGGTTCTCCTACTATTTTGGATGCTGGAAATAGATAGATGTGAAATGTAACAATATGATATGCGATTATTGACCTGGTGCGGTCAAGTAAATTGCTGAAAAACTAATGTGGGCTTAAGTGTTGGTGGTTTTACTAGAAACCTGTCCCTAGCAGAGACAGAGAAAGGGCAACACAATAATTCAGCAATATTATATTACAATTATTACAGACATAACTTGAGGGGGTGCAGAACATTCAGTTGAACCCAGGCCCTGGAGAACTAGGGATCCCAATATAATGAGACCAACACTATAACTGATACATTATAGTTGGGGGCCCGATACAGATTTTGCACAGCATCTTCTAATTTTTCTCCACTTTCTTTAATGTATAATGAATGTTTTTCAATGTAGCATGGTTGAGAGCTTATGGTATATTGTCCCATTTTCCCTCCCTATAATGTGACCCTTTGTGAGAGCCAGTCATTTTACCACCACAACCGGAATTTTTCAGGTTGCAAATTCTTGGAATATGGGATAGTCTTTAAAGTTTAGGGCCAAGAGATACAAAAACATTGAATACACAAAGATCGAAGATAAATTGTAAAACACAGGGCAAATTCCGTTTGCACCTTCACGCATTAGAAGACAGTAAGAAAGTCTACTCCACCAGTATTAGTCTATCACGGTATGTTATACATTCAGCATGTGTCCTGCACTACTGTACGGAGAAAATACAATCTGACACTTCAAGAAATGAAGAGGCTGAAACTTTAAATTTGCACTTTCAAGCACATTTGAAATACTCACTCAAAATAATGGATCTTTCAGCATTTCTTCATTCACCATCAAGGTTGACTGATATCCAGACTGAACCTTTTATAAATGTCAGCACTGGCCTCCCAATGCTAAAATGTCTTTTTCTTTCAACTTTTTCTTCTTACCAATGAGCTAATGCACTGACTACATTCTCCATCCCAATGTAGAAAATGTTGTATGAAGCGCAACTTCAAATAGGCAACAAAAAGGTCAGGAAAGAGTTATTAGCTCCAGGAAAGAGTGAACTGTACTGGTATTTCAGAGGGCAAGTGTTACAGAGTGGCAAACTAGGCAACTGACTAGGGCTCTCAGTACCTGAGACCCCTCAATACCCAAGAATAGCAAAGTCTCATGATCCCAACCCTTCCACATGACCCCTGAGCCCAATCACCGTCCTCAGTGATGATCCAGGGCCAGTAGTGTCATAGAGGATGCCAGAAGATGCTGGGGACACCCAGGAAAGAATACTGGACACCATGGCGGAGGCCGGGAAAAGTCAGTATGAGTGTTTTTGGATTATTTTCTGCACTTTCCCTGGACTTCTGATTAGCATACAAGCCCGGAGTATAATAGTAGTTCTAGTTTGGCACATTTAAAGCAAAGGCTCAGTTTTGCGACTAAACATTGTTTTTCTCAATCAGATGCATCTAAAATGAAAATTATTGAACTTTGTCTTAATAGAAAGTCTCAAATCCAGACATTTTGTGTCTACAGCTCCTTCATAAACCAAGATATCTCCATGGAAACAGACAACAAACAAACTGTATCTGGTAGTCTGATCCTGCAATTATGTTGCCATTCAACTCACCCTATGGACCTCAACGACTACAGACCTGTAGCACTGACATCCCACCTGATGAAGATCTTAGAGAGATTGGTTCTCACACATCTCCGCCCTCTAGTGAGCCCCGCTATGGACCCTCTCCAGTTTGCTTATCGGCCAGGCGTTGGGGTAGATGATGCCATCATCCACCTTCTGCACAGGAGAAACCTTCTCACCTGGAGAAACCAGGGAACATGGTGAGAATAATGTTCTTTGATTTCTCCAGTACTTTTAACACCATACAGCCGGGGTTACTGAGAGACAAGCTGGGCCTTGCTGGAGTGGACCACCACCTCTCCACCTGGATCCTAGACTACCTCACAAACCGACCTCAATACGTGAGAGCCCGAGACTGTGTGTCAGGTACCGTGATCTGTAATACGGGGGCACCTCAGGGTACGGTTCTCGCCCCTTTCCTCTTCACACTGCTGATTTTAGGTGCTCTCATCCAGCTGCTACCTACAGAAGTATTCTGACGACTCTGCAATAGTGGGTCTCATCACAGACGATGATGACAGGGAGTACAGAGAACTGAACCGGGATTTTGTGGACTGGTGCCACCAGAACCACCTGAAGATTAACGCGGGGAAGACCAAGGAGATGGTGGTGGACTTCTGTAAAGGCAGATGCCCTCCTAAACCAGTGGACATCCTGGGGATGGGCATCGAGATTGTGAACACCTATAAGTACCTGGGTTTGCTCCTTAATAATAAGCTGGACTGGGCAGATCACAAGGAGGTCCTGTACAGGAAGGGCCACAGCAGGCTCTACCTGCTTAGGAAGCTGAAAGCCTTTGGAATCCAGGGGCACTTCTTAGGACTTTCTTCAACTCGGTATTGGCATCAGCCATCTTCTTCGGAGTGGCCTGCTGGGGGAGCAGTATATCAACCAGGGACAGAAATAAACTTGACAAGCTGATTAGAAGGGCCAGCTCTGTCCTGGGGAGCCCACTGGACCCAGTGCAGGTGGTGGGTGACAGAAGGATACTGTCCGTGGTGAGCTCCATGCAGAAGAAGAAGTCCCATCCCATGCATGAGACTGTGATTGCGCTGGGCAGTACTGTCAGTGACCGACTGCTCCACCCTAAGTGTGAGAAGGAGCGCTATCGGAAGTCTTTCCTCCCCACCGCGGTTAGGCTGTACAACCAACACCGAGCTAAGTGGAGATCAATACACAGAGAACTGAAATATCTCTCTGCCTGTTATATCCCCCCCCCCCCCCCTCTGCTACGTCCTATCTGTCTGTCTGCTATTAATGTAATGCCTCTTACCTTGGAACATTCCTGTACATGTTGTATTTGTATTTGTATCTGCTTATCTTTGCTGCTGTAACACACTGAATTTCCCCATTGTGGGACTATTAAAGGACTATTATTATTATTATTATCATTATTATTATTATCTGTTCCCTACTTCTTGTTAACCATAACACAGTTTTTAATTAAAGGGGTTTCCCAGCATTAGGATACTGATGACCTTAGGATAGGACTTCAATATCAGGTCAGCTTTTAAAGAGGCTAAGAACCAAGACCCAGAGCCAAACATTGAATAGGGACTATGCAGCTCCGTTTCATTCACTTGAATGGGAATGAGCTACAAAACGGCTGTTTGAGCGATGACCATGATGTCACTGGTCTGTGAAGCAGAAGCGGCACCCACCCAAGTACCAGTGCCGAACAGTTGATCAGTGAGGGTGTCAGGTGTCAGACCCCATCTGGTCTGATATTGAGATCCGGAGGCCTCTGACATCAGAAAGGAACTCAGAAGATGTCTTGGACGCCCAAGAAAAAGATGAATCTGGTACGGATTTGGGAGCGGACTCCACCCTCGAATCCATGGCAGATTCCGTCCTGAATCTGCCTCCCATTGCAGCAGGACGCAAAAATAATCAGCATCCTGCTCGATCTTGCCATGGATTCTGCAGCTTGGAAAGCCGTGACGGAATGCCAACTCCATTGCGACTATTCCAAGGCTGAATACGTGTTTTTTTTATTTTTCTGCACCTTCCCGGATCCTCCGATTATTATACACTGAAGGATGAAAACATCCAAAGTATAATAATGATTTGTGGATGTCAAACCCAAAAAATTTCAGATTCATCAGAAATTTTTTTAAAATTTGTAATGAACCAGTTCTCTCATCTCTAGTTATATTATTGGTGTCATCTTACGTACACCCCTGCCTATATATACGTAATTGTATAATTGGTGCTAGAGAACGTTTCTTGATGCCAGAATATCTCAGGTGGCTTACCGTACGGGCGAAATATATTCAGTTATAACCTTAGGAATATAAAATTCTAAAACATTTTTCAGCTTTCTGGTTCGTGCCCCTTACAATAAGTTCCTGCTAAATCGCAGCAGTGGAACATTTTTGGTAATAGCATGTAATTCAATGAGAAATAAGCAGCTTTTGGGCTCATTTCACAAACCGGAGGCTCGGCTGCAATTTAAACTGCAATTTGAGCTCTGGAAAAATGACAATTTCAATGTAAGCATTATTATTATACGCATATTGATGATATACGGTGCGGTACCACGCTATTGTGCCGGGGCATGTGTACGCCACAATCTAACATAGCAATAAATGGAATTATAGATAGTAAAGTGCACACATTGCTCAACATGTGAGGTAGGTAAACATTGCTTTTACTATTATGGATACATTGTATTTATACAGATGGGTCAATCACAATATTGGAAAAGCAAAAATATTCCAAAAATCTTTCTGTTTGTCATGCTGGTTTATACATATAATGCTTGGGTAAAGAGGTTTGTCTAATACTTTTAAAGAATTTGCCCAAAAATACTATTAACTTATCATATAAATAACAAAGAAATAACACATCACAACTTTAAAGAGAACCTTTCACCATTTCTACCACCTCCTGTTTTTTTTCATCCTTCAACAGATGCCACTCCACTGATTCCGTCGCAGTTGGAATTTTTTCTCTAGACCCCACCATTCCTGAGCAATTGGTATTGTTAGTTTTAGCAATATGCTAATTTAGACCTCTACTGTCAGGTGGGCGGTCCCAGGCTGCAGCAGATAATCTGGGACCACCCACCTGACAGTAGAGAGTCCAATTAGTAAATTTGGTGCTGAAATTAACAGAAATGATTGCTCGGGAACAGTGAGGGCTAGAGAAAAAATTCCAACTGTGCCAGAATCGGTGGAGCGCAGACTTTTGAGAGATGGAAAGAAATAGAGGTGGTGAAAAAGGTCCCCTTTAAGAGGAGATCTCAGATCTCCTAACAAGTCCACAAAAAATACTTGTTTTCTTCATAAAATTAAGCTTGAGTATATTTTTTGTGTTGAGCTGTTCGCCTGTTATTCCTCCTGGAAATATATGAATAAAATGACAACTGGGTGCTACCATTTCCTCTATGTATATTGTATGTTTGGTTAGGTTTGGTCCTTGTTTTAATAGCGGGTAAGAACCTGCACAAGTATATGTACCTGAGTCATGAGAAATGAGTGGAGGCAACAAGATCCCATGTCCTGGGTAGTTAGGTGTGTGGTAGTGATAGGCATCGTCTACACGGGGCATCATTTTCCTCTTTTTCATGCTATTCCCGATCCTCTGCTCTACTTTTTATAACTATTTCTGAAAATAAAATATGATATATTGGAAATTCAGAGGCTACTTGTATTCATAAATCCTCAGCGAGGATTTTCATGTGACGTTAGTAGACCTTGAAGACTGGCCCATAGCTTTATACACTGAGCAGTTTCCTAGAGAAACTTGGCCAAGTTATTTTTGCAAAAATAAAAAAAAAAGATTTGTACAAAATCCTTATTAAAATACAATCTGGTGCCTTATACTCAGCTAGAGATGCTAAAGAATAAAGAGAAATGAAGTCTAATATTACACCATGCTATAGGGGTAGTAGTGGCTATTGCAGCCAGAACTATCGCATTTTTGGAGTATGAGACACACTAGTTTAGTTAAAAAAAAAAAAATCATGCATAAAATTTCCAATGTCTTATAGTCCATACTCAAGGTAGCTCAACCATGCCAGGGCTTACTTTTTGGACAGCTCGCTCATAATGTACTCTGTCGGATCCATAGGAGAACTCTGCATCTGTTCTTAACTCCACAGTTCTCTCCTTCACTACCCAGCACACATATAGGATGTAGGACACATCATGTGTAATTTCGTGACCCACCCTCCTGCACATAGTCTTCTATATGAGTCTCAACCATTGTGTTTCTGTTGATGATATAGGAAAGCTACATAAAACTTTAAATATTTCCTATATAACATGTAATCTACATGTAATAACAACATGCCTGCAAGGATTCCATAATTATTACCTTTATTAGCCCAATCGACTTTATTGCCTGTTTCCACTCTACCTGGCATAACAGGGAAATTGTCTACAAACAGATTGGAGACCCAGGAGAGGTGCGGAAAAATAATAAAAAGTCAGGCTCACCTTCCTTTCCTTCACCTTCCGAAGATGCCTGGGAATGAACACCAGACTGAGAGGAAGCCCAAGAGATGTGAGTAGAGATGGTGAAACTCTCAATATTTGTTTCTTGTTCAGGTTTCGCAGCTGGGGCTGAACAAATTGGGTTGATTTGGGTTGAACAAATTCGGTACATACCATACCTTAAATTGGCTTAAAACATAGTGTAAAACATTGCCAGGGCTCCTATGAACCTATCTATAAAACATAGTGTATGACACTGTCAGGGCTCCTAGGACTCTATATCTATAAAACATAATGTATGACACTGTCAGGGCTCCTAGGACTCTATATCTATAAAACATAGTGTATGACACTGTCAGGGCTCCTAGGACTATATAGCTATAATACATAGTATATGACACTGTCAGGGCTCCTAGAACTATATAGCTATAATACATAGTGTATGACACTGTCAGGGCTCCTAGAACTATATATCTATAAAACATAGTGTATGACACTGTCAGGGCTCCTAGGCCTATATATCTATAAAATATAGTATATGACACTGTCAGGGCTCCTACGACTATATAGCTATAATACATAGTGTATGACACTGTCAGGGCTCCTAGAACTATATATCTATAAAACATAGTGTATGACACTGTCAGGGCCCCTAAGAACCTATCTATAAAACATAGTGTATGACACTCTCAGGGCTCCTAGGAACCTATCTATAAAACATAGTGTATGACACTGTCAGGGCCCCTAAGAACCTATCTATAAAACATAGTGTATAATACTGTCAGTGCTCCTAGGAACTTATCTATAAAACATAGTGTATGACACTGTCAGGGCTCCTAGGACCTATCTATAAAACATAGTGTAGAATACTCTTAGGGCTCCTAGGAACCTATTTATCCAATTTCTAGCTCTCTAAGGCAAACACTGTTGAACTTGTGCCAAGGTGAAAGTGACATTATTGTACTCTGGAGTCTCTGTAGACATCAGAGTTATACTACAGTTATATAGGTGGAGTCCCAAGGGAGAAACAAACAAAAAAAAACATCCATACTCACCTTCCCTCACCTCTTTTGGACCTCCTCGTGGCATCTGGAGTTCTCCTGGTGACATCCTCCCACATCCTCTGATCGGCCTGGAAGTGACCGCTTAGGCCTGTAATTAGTCCCCCAACAGTCACATCAGCACGTTTAGCGTCATGACATCCAGAAGTGTACCGGATGTCACCAGGAGAGCACCAGATGCTGCGAGGAGGCTCAAAAGAGGTAAGGGAAGGTGAGTATGAAGTGAATGAGTTTTATGTTATTTTATATTTTTACTCTTCAGACACCTGAGTATAATGCGGCAGCCATTTTAGTTAACCCAAGACGAATGTTCATTTGTTCAGTACAAGCCGATTCGTCCATCTCTAGAGGTGGGTATAACTGGGTCTCTGATTATTGTCTGTATTGTAATAATATCACTTCTGATTCAGATGGAACTAACGAAAGTGGTGGCGAACTTTGCGAATGTTCATGAAATAAATCTCACAAGGTTCGCCCACCTTTAGCTAGTAAGAATAGATTATTAATTCCAACTTCCTTCCTAGACTTCCAGCCCAATTACTGACTTCTTTAGCCACTTTGTTTACTTTTACCACTGTTTTCCTCGCTATTCTACCTTATTGATTTCCTCCAGGTTTTAATATACTGGTCCCATTAACTTTAAATTCCGAAGACTGGGTGATATGCAGCAGGATCTTTCCACATGACCCACTATTTTTGTTATAGTAATGGTGTGGAAAGGGATAGGATATATGATTTGCCAACACAATACATTTTGAGAACTTATAGTTTACATTTTGGTGCCTCGGGCACACAGAGTTGAATTGACCTGCCTCGCTCTGCATTAAAATGACTATAACTGATTCCTAGGAATGGCTTTTACATTACTGCCGAGTGGCATATTTCCAGCTGTGATTTGTGTCCCCTGTGATGGGTTTAGTAAAAGTCATCAATGTTTTTCTTTTTTTTTTTTCTGTAAAATTCCATTTTATGTTCTTCGAAAGCGACTGTAAAGAAAAGAGACGAACAGCTTTATGATGTCATTAAACCAGCAATTATACACAATTACTTTATGTGGAAAGCAACAAATTATGTTTACAGAGATATTATGTTATTAATAGAATTTATGTGTGTCCTGCTTAGAAAGCACCACCATATTCTGCAGCCCTGTACGGGACTGTCATCACTCACACCAGTCTCTGTCCTTAATCGGACTAATTTTATGGAAAGCCGATGAATCTATCCGTCTATTCTTGAAGCGTGGGAGGAAACAGGAAAACCTGGAGGAGACTCACCAAACATGGGGAGAACATGCAAACTGTATACAGATGTTGGCACCGGTTAGAATCAAACCCAGGACCCCAATGATGTTGGTGCTAACCACCGAGCCAACATTCCGCCACCAGAGTGAATCCATTTGACGGTTGGCTGACCAATCCAAATTTGCAAGACTGAAATTGGTTTTTCCCCAACTTCTGTCTGGTACATAAAGCTATTATCCCTCCAGCAGCAGAGATTGCTGCTTGGAGAGTTCAGTTGAGTGACCTCCATGAGATGACTGCCAACTTCTGCTCCTGGAGGTGTATAGCGGACATAGCGGTGGGGGAATCAGGCTTTCTCCAACCACTATCATGGTGCTGCGGAGCCCTAGCCATCTCCAGCTGTCCGCAGGCCCCCTACCCCTCCGCACCCCCTGCAACCATGATTGTTACATCATTGCCACCAACATACTTGCCAACAGTCCTAAATTAGCCAAGATTGTCCTGAATTTTAAGAACAATCCCTGACAAATTGGCTTGACCCAGCTCAAAAAGGGTTGAGGCTTATGAAAACCTTACTCATTTGCAGCCCACCCTAAACATGTCCTTCCATTGTTGTGGTTCATATTGCACCCATCAAAGCTCCTAAAACTTTTCTTGGAGAGATAAGCATGTTTTGTGTATATGTGGGAGCTGTTCATGGTGGTTTTTATTATACCGTACACAGATACCGGGACAGAACTGTGATATGGCTTCTTTTGTATTCCCATGAACAAGTTTGTTATTTAGAACAAAGCGCCATTGTCAGAATCACACGGCTAATCCTCTTTTCTGTAATAACACCTCATGCTGATGGTTAATACACTGAGCAGTCACTATCCTGCCTCTCTACTTCAAGAAAACGTAAGGCGGATTTCGAGACGGTGCGCCAAGCTGCAGAGGATTTACCAATATAATGAAAGTATTTAGTGCTTTGAATATTCCATCTCGTCATTTAACCCAGAATTTTTTCTATCTGCTAAGTAAAATATTTCCAAGAAAAGTCACATGTTGGTGAACTAAACAACAGAACATGGGCTTATTTGCACGACCGAGAAAAATGGACATGTGACGGCCGGACATGTGGCGCAAAACATGTAGACAAAAAACTTACCTTGCAGGTTGTAAGGAACAAATATTTGGAGCACGCATCAAACCCCTATAATTTTTGGAATAACAGAAGCAGACACAAAGCATCACTCGCTTATTAAGAAGAGAAATATGTGGCGCATGGCGGGAATTTATGGTGCACGAAGTAAATTGTCATAAATTCATTACACCATTTTAAACTTGGTCTACTGTGGACGAGAAAATCTGTGCCATATTCGTTCTTTTCTGTTTAATAAATGTGTCGTAAAGTGAGACACTTCTAAACCACGGCCATTATAAACCACACTCATTATAAACCACGCCCTTTATAAACCACGCCCATTATAAACCACACCCATTATAAACCATGCCCATTACGAACCGTGCCCATTATAAATACACCCATTATGAACCGTGCCCATTGTGAACCGTGCCCATTATAAACACACCCATTATGAACCGTGCCCTCTATAAATCACATCGGTTTTTTGTATCGGTCAAACGGTTATAAGAAATATGATCTGAATGGAGCCTAAAATTACCCGGTGGTTCCAGAATTGCATTTTAACCACAAACTGCTTCACATAGACCACTATTTGGGGAGTGATGATAACTGTATTTGGACACTTAATACAATCTTCAACTATACAAGTTTTTTTCCCATAGTATGTAAGGCTGAGTTCACACCTGCATTTGAAGTGGGATATCTCTTTAAGAAATTTGACAATTTGAGGCATTGTATCTTTAAGGTGACATAGTACTCCTTCTGATCTACAGCTATGACCTCTCGCCCGGGCACCAAGGAGAATTTCCGCTAGGTTCACACTAGCGTTCGTCTCTCCTTCATTCAGGTCCTCAAGGGGACCCGGAAAACGGGAGCCTGTCTGCTTAAAAAGTGGTTACCTGTGGACACCACCAGATCCCATGGACTATAATTTTTTTTTTATCATTTTTTTTATCATTTTTTATCATTTTATTTTTTAGGGTAACGCCTCCTTATGGAACATATTAAACCTGTACCAGTTTTAATAAACTCACCCCAGTATCAATAAGAATAGAGATGGGCGAACCAAGTTGTATCCGAGCCACCCAAAACGAAACGAGGTTTCGTCCATCTCTAAATAGGAATAGAGCCTTACATCAAAGGTAATAGTAAAATATAGATGTAAATGTATCATACAAAAATCTAAAATATCAAGTTAAATATACATTGCATTTATCTTGTTTGCCTTGACTTTATAGCTAAATTTTGTTTTTCACCTCTTCCAATCCATTCTCCCGCTTTGCATTCTCACAACTTCCGATTCCAAAAACTATAAAGCAGTGATTTGCAGAACTGTCGCCATTCATTCCCCGCTGAGATCCCAGCAGCAGCTCCACCAAGGTGTGAGAACTTCCACGGTTCCTCCAATTTCTACCCATCGGTCAACTCATATCTTGCTATTGTCTTCTCTCTGAATCATTCTTCACAGTGTGAAAAGAAATCAAAGCAAAGGAAAACTAGTGACAAGGAGCCGCGATTTAGATTGTAATCCTCAAAGTGAAGGAACATTTTCTTTTCTTAATTATAAGCTCTTACATAGCTCCGAACAATGGAAAAAAGAAAAACGGTGAATTTGTAAGGTCTGGTAATAAATCTATCAGCTGGCGACGCTTCCTTCCAACAGGTAAGAAGTCAAAAAAGATAATAAAACACAATAAAAACGCCAAAAACTAGATTGAAGAGTGAAAATTTGTCTTGTTCTATTAGATTCACAATAATGTTCTCATGTTTGCGGCTGTCACATACGAGCTCCGACGATGGTTAAAATGAAATCTACACAATGGAGAGAACCTGGAGCTCTGTACAAGTGTTTACTTCAAATATTGTCGTAGATTCTATGAGTAATGTGATGTGATCGTGATGGGAAAGGATGGCAGAGAGGCAAGAAGAGGAAAAGGACAGAAGGTTATGAAGGCTTGGCCCTGAAATCTTCTAGAACAGAGGACCCCAACACGTGACTTTAGAGTAACATGTGGCATGTGACCACTAAAGAGGAGCAAAGTGGTAACTAACCAAATGAATTATTAATTTCTCCAAAAATTCTAACAAATCCAAATTTTTGGGATTAGATTTTCTCAAATCTAGGAATTTGGGAGCAAGCCAGACCTGAATGACCCTAACCCTAAACACCACTGTCCTAAAAAATATTGCTGGCTGAAACCCTAACCTGAAGATATGGTCGCCGACACAGGAAAAGAGCACCAAGACTAAAGATGGGCAACAGGACTAGAGATGGGTGAACCGCCCAAGATTCATTTAGTTTCGGGTTTGGGTGGCTCAGGTCCCTGATTCGTTTTAGGTCAAACAAGTTTAGATAGAGCTGGAAATTATTATACTCTCTTCTGACCCCAGAGATGATAGGTGGAGGATCAGGGGGGTGTAAAAAATAAAAAAACATTCATACTTACTTCCCCTTACCTCTTTTGGGCCTCCTGGGAGAGTCCGGTGCTTTCTCTCAGTCTCCTCAGTGAAGTCATGCACCACTGAGTCCTGTGATTGGGCCTCAGTAGTCACATGGTACGCCAAACTTCATGACATCATGACACTCAGCGTGCCTATGTGACCTCTGTGGCCCAATCACAGGCTTCCACCATGAGATTGCTGGATGAGTATAAATGGTTTTTTTTAGTTTCCAAACAATTGGAGATATGATCTGAAAACCAGCAACCAAAAAGGGAATCAATATCTTTGGGAAAACTAAAATAAATCAAGAGATAGAGCACTAGAAACAAAAGCTAGACTGGAAGTATACCGAGGAACACAGGAGGAAGTTTAGCATACCAAGCTGCTTAAACCAGGAGTGCTTAAAGGGACTGTGTCACCAGAACCAGCATATCACCCCAGTCCTGCAGATAGATAGGTTAGTGTCACCAGAACCAGCATATCACCCAGCCCTGCAGATAGATAGGTTACTGTCACCAGAACCAGCATATCCCCCCAGCCCTGCAGATAGATAGGTTAGTGTCACCACAACCAGCATATCACCCCAGCCCTGCAGATAGATGGGTTACTGTCACCAGAACCAGCATATCACCCCAGCTAGCCCTGCAGATAGATAGGTTAGTGTCACCAGATCCAGCATATCACCCCAGCCCTGCAGATAGATAGGTTAGTCCCCCCCTCCCCCCCAGCCCTGGGTTAGTGTCACCAGACCCAGCATATCACCCCAGCCCTGCAGATAGATAGGTTAGTGTCACCAGAACCAGCATATCACCCCAGCCCTGCAGATAGATAGGTTAGTGTCACCAGAACCAGCATATCACCCCAGCCCTGCAGATAGATAGGTTAGTGTCACCAGAACCAGCATATCACCCCAGCCCTGCAGATAGATAGGTTAGTGTCACCAGAACCAGCATATCACCCCAGCCGCATATAGGTTAGTGCACCACCCACAACCCCCCACCCTCAAATAAATAGGTTAGTTCACCAGAACCAGCATATCACCCCAGCCCTGCAGATAGATAGGTTAGGGTCACCAGAACCAGCATATCACCCCACCCCAGCCCCGGTCCCCCGAACCCGCTATCACCCCAGCCCTGCAGATAGATAGGTTAGTGTCACCAGAACCGGCATATCACCCCAGCCTTGCAGATAGATAGGTTAGTGTCACCAGAACCAGCATATCACCCCAGCCCTGCAGATAGATAGGTTAGTGTCGCCAGAACCAGCATATCACCCCAGCCCTGCAGATAGATAGGTTAGTGTCACCAGAACCAGTATATCACCCCAACCCTGCAGATAGATAGGTTAGTGTCACCAGAACCAGCATATCACCCCAGCCCTGCAGATAGATAGGTTAGTGTCACCAGAACCAGCATATCACCCCAGCCCTGCAGATAGATAGGTTAGTGTCACCAGAACCAGCATATCACCCCAGCCGCATGAGGTTAGTGTCTCAGAACCAGATACCCCCCGGTGCCCCCACCCCCCCCCCAGCCCTGCAGATGATAGGTTAGTGTCACCAGACAGCTATCACCCCAGCCCTGCAGATAGTAGGGGGGGGTGGCCGCCCCCCCCGCCCTGCGTGGGTTGGTCCTGGTTCACAGTGCTTCTCCCTTGTGAATTGCTGTCTCCACTGCCAAAATATTGCTGTTTTTGTCAATATACAAATGATCTCTTTGGAGCAATGAGGGTGTTGCTTCTCATTCAACTATCTGAAGCAACAGCAATGGTCTCATTGCTCAAAAAGCTAATTTGAATATTGATTAAAAAAAAAGGTAATATCTCAGCAAAGGAGGCAACGATTTACAAGAGGAAAACATCATATGATTCAGGTGACCTTAACTTATCTATCTGCAGGGCTGGGTTCTGGTGACACATTCCCTTTAAGGAAGAATTGACCAATAAGCTAACTCTCTCCAAATGAGCAGGAGGGCGTCCACCAATATGGCCATCTGTGAAGCAGTTATCTCAGCAACTGCCCCAGGAGGAGGCCATTGGAGATGACGAAACATCAAAGCGTCAAGGACCAGAAAGAGGAAATCACTGCAACTACTGATGAGTGTTTACTCTCCCTGCAGCGCCACCACAGGAAAAATAAAGTATTACAGGGTTCCATTGAAATGAGTGTACTGCACAGATGTATGCACATATGGTTCTGAGTCCCATGGGATATGTCTCTTTGTAGCCAATGTCTGGCTAATTCATGGAAGTTGGGCAGGAAAGCCCCTGCTATTCACTCAGAAAGACCTAATAAGGTATTTACCAATCCCTTTAAGGTCTATTAAAACTATCTACCATCTCCTTTTCCTCTTTTTTAGCAGTTACTATAGTACTTACAGCTCCATTTCACTGCCGCTGTGTTTCATAGCGGTATATATTGCCTATTTCATGCAATATCTATCATCTCTACGTTTCAATTATTGCTGCGCTGGACTGTATGTTCTTTTTCGCTACATGTTCTTTTTCTTTAGTTGTAACTATTTGGATATTGTTTCTGTTCCTTCTTCCTGATGTATCTGCTTCGTGTCCCCAGCTTGCAAACGATCTATTAAACACTTTTTCATAGCTGGTAAAGCCGTCTTACCCTGACTGTTCGCTGCACTTTACTTACACAAAAACCGCCAGATGCCAAGTTCCTGTACAAGTTCATCAAACACACAAAGAATATGTTGTCATAATCCTGCCTGATCCCCGGATATTTTCCCGGTGGACTCTATGTTAGATTGAACCAGACAAGCTTACAAGTAATAGAGACGGGCACTATGCAGCAG
The DNA here is from genome assembly GCA_947044405.1 of Leptodactylus fallax. Taxonomy (NCBI): domain Eukaryota; kingdom Metazoa; phylum Chordata; class Amphibia; order Anura; family Leptodactylidae; genus Leptodactylus; species Leptodactylus fallax. The sequence goes on along the minus strand of CAMRHE010000068.1, from coordinate 5,380,316 downwards.
TCTGTGGTTACCGGAGATCTCGCCCTTCTAGAAGAGTAAAACAAGTACTAGCAGAATGTGCGGAGAGAATATCAATAATTTATTCTACCTGAATAGACAAACATGTACTAGATAGGAGAGAGGATTTCAGGGCTGAGCAAAAAATTAAGTAACTAGACCTTAAAAAGAAAGGGGTCAGTCGCTATCCTAAGATCCTTTATATTAAAAAGATCCCTCAACGCCCCTGACAAGTCTGTTGTAGTAAATACCCGTATTCCCCATAATGTAACAATTCTGGAGAATTTATTTTTTTACTTTGTGTTGTGCCGTTCCTCTTAGAAATGTATGAATAAATCGACAGCCGGGTGTTACCAAATGGGGGGTTGTCCCTACACCCCCCTCTATTGTCAAGTATCAAGGTAAATAATAGCACCGAGTTGTCAATTTATTCATACATTTCTAGGAGAAATAATAGAAACGTTCTCCAGAATTTTTATTTTATGGGGTATAAACATAAAAAAAAATTCAAAAATAAAAAAATTTAAATCATCCTTTCTCTAGATCAGGAATAAAATAAATAAACAAAAACATATCAGGGATGTCTGATTATAAAAGTGCCCAAAGTATAAATTCATAAAAATATTTATTGCATAGCAGAAAAAAAAAATTAATTGGTTGAAATGCAAAAATAATAAAAATAATAAAAAGCAGTCAAAAAGTCAGACAATCCCCAAAATGGAATAAATAAGACCACAACCTGCCTGACAAAAAAAGACGCCTTATACAGTTCCGTGCAAAGAGATCTAAAAAAGTTATGGGTGTCAGAATATGGCAACTCAGAATTTTTTTTTTTTTACTTTTTCAAAATTATGGATTTTTGAAAAGCCAGTAAAACAGAACAATAACTATATAGATGTGGTATTGCCTTGATCCTACCAACCCAAATTATAGAGGTGACATGACATTTTTGCTGCATAGTAAATGTTGAAAATGCAAAACACATAAGAAAATGGCACAGATGCACTTTTTTTTCTAATTCTACCCCATTCAGAATTTTTTTGAAGCTTCCCAGTGCATCATACAGGATACTAAGATATTAAGGTGGGGAGGAAAAATTGAAAATGAAAAAGGAAAAATTGACTTTGGACGGAAGGGGTAAAAAGGGTTCCAAATGGAAATTTTAGAGTTATGCTAGGTTCACACTAGCGTTCCGGGACTCCGTCCCCCATTCCATTTAAAATAGGCGGAAATGGGGCGGAAACCCGGCAGACTACACTATAGTCTATGGGGTCCACAGGTTTCCGCGGGTAACCGCTTTTTAAGTGGATAGGCCCCACATGGAGTCCCGCAGCAAAAAAGCGCTGCGGGAAAAACCACAGCGGGAATGCATAGCGGTTCTTCCCGCAGCGCTTTAGACAGAAAGTTCGCAGAGGTTTCCTCAGTGGACTTTCTGTTTCAATTATACCTACTGTCGGCGTTTCTGTAGGTATAATTGACATGCAGCGATTTCCAAAACCGCGTCGGCTTTGGAAATCGCCGCGTGTCCACAGCGCGGTTTTACCGCAAAGTGGCCTGGGATTCGCTAGAATCCCATCCACTTTGCTCTGACTGTAAAACGCCACGCGGGGCCGCGGCCTTAAGTAGACATATTTGTCATGAAAGTATCCAGTAAAGTATCTAAAGGTCATCAAAAGTAGAATAAAGTCCTTTAAAAAATATAAATTACAGAAAATTCGGAAAATAAGATTTTTGCTGCCCACACAGTATATGCACATACACAAGAGATCAATGAGGCAGCACTTTTGAGCATAGTGTTTGTGTTTTCTGGATTGTGCAGAATCACTTACCAATGTGTTCAGCCCATAATATGTCGCTTCTTAATTATACTCCGTGGCCAGAGGCTGTTCCTCTTTGAAATCCTATTAGAAATACTACTCCTTTTTACTTTGCCCCATTACCCTCCCCAGCAATAGGCTGTATACTTAAGCAAAGCTATCCTTCTGTGAGAAATCAATAGACTTTGCCATGTGAATGTGCAATCAGTCCCATGGGAAGCCATTAGGCTCCTCTAAATGACCCTGATTGCTCCGCTGATAAGTCACGCTCTACAGATGAGCCACGCTCGGGAACTGTCAGAGGTTTTTTTGCAGCAGGTAATTCTTTATGGGACTAAACGTTAGCTGTATAGGGATGGGAATTTATCAACAGTTATTAAAAATGTTAGTGCAACACCCTACAGATGATAAAAAATGGCTCCTTTCTGAGGTGTTTTGGTATTTCCTCCTTATTTATGTAGGGTTTGTGACTGTTTTGCCGTAGTCGGTTGCATTTTGCCGTAAAAAAGGGTTCAGTCTAAACTGAGCATCTGTCAGTATAAATTTTGCAAGTTTGTAAAACTTTTTGCAAGTTTTTGGGCTTTCTTCACTCAGTCAGTAGCATATAAAATAGATATTACAGATATAAGAGAGAGGTCTATACAGGGAGATAGATTGTGTAGAATAGATTAAGGAAAATTGCACTTTATTGATACATTTGTGCAAATATGGGACAGTGCAAATAAGGTACATGCATAAAACCTGGAATAGATTTTCACTCCAATGAGAAATTTTTGTCACGATGTAGAAGAACTGAAAGAATATATGATCACTTGTTATAGGATTTCCACTGTGAAAGCTTCTACCTCCTCCTGTTGGAAGGTAGCAATCCTATAAGTCAATGTCTGACACTTTGACCTTGGAACGTGACCAGCAATTTCCAACCAGGTTGCCATATGAATCCCCTGGGGTGCCACAAGACTCTGGTGGGAATATGGACACATGTCTGCATTCAACTATATCAGGGATCTCGTACGCATCACCATTCAGGCTGCTCCCCCATTCAGGACGCTACTAGTGATGTCTTCAGTTGGGTGTAGACTACATCAAGCCAGAGATAAGAGGAGGAGAGCTGCAGAAAGATCTATGGGAACAGGGCTGGGTAAGTGTGACCTTTCTTATTTATATGGCACAACTACTGTGTGAGCTCAATGTGTTGCATTATAGTGTGTGTAGAGGCCACTAGGGGCCATTATAATGTTTGTAGGGGATACTGGGAACCATTATAATGGGTGTAGTGGCCACTGGAGATCATTATAATGTGTTTAAGGACCACTGGAGATCATTATAATGTGTTTAAGGACCACTAGGGAGCATTATAATGTGTGTAGGGGCCACTAGGGAACATTATAATATGTGTAAAGCCACTGGTGATGATTATAATGTGAGTAAGGGCCACTGGGGACCATTGTACTGAGTGTAGCAGTCAGTAGGGACCATTATAATGTGTTTAGAGTTTACTGGGGAGCATTATAGTGTGTAAGGGCCACTAGGGATCATTATGTGTGGGGGAAACTAAGGGAGGAAGGCAACAGTGAAACAAAATGCTGCTTTGATGCAGTTTCTCACTCTAAGTTTTAGAATAGCTACTGTTTGACTGATTCCAGCTCAGTTGGAATTTTCTCTCTAGCCTCCACCATTCCCAAGCAATCAATTCTGTTACTTTCAGCACCCAATAAGTTAACAAGGCTCCCTACTGTCAGTTCCAGCCTTGAACTGCCCACCTGACAGTAGAGAACCTAATTAACATATTGGGGGCTGAACGTAACAGCACCAATTACTCAGGAATGGAGGGGACTAGAGAAAAAATTCCAACTGTGCTGGAATCAGTGGACTGACGCCTATTAGTAGATGTTAAGAATTACAGTTGGTGGAGGTGGTGGAAGGTCCTCTATAAAGGCATCAGTTTTAGATCAGCAGGGGTCCACCTGTTGTCCTCATTTCACCCTTAGCTACTAATACATCCTCTGTACCATCTAGCTCAGCTTCTTGTTTCCATCCTTATAAAATGAATATTGTACTTGTACATTGTTGACATTTTAAATCAAGAAAAGTCAACCAAGTTTATACAAGAAAGTGCAAGAATGAGTCTCGGGATACATCAAAAAATGTGTTCCTTTTGAAATTCCCTATTTGTAAAACAACCAATATTGTTATTCTTCCCAACCAAACAGGAGGTTTTGAAATATTGCTCATATTGGATTATTTGTGTTCTAAACTCTGCGGATAAACCCCTTGATACTTAAGTGCCTGGAAAAAAACTGAAAATAACAAGAATTGTTACCAATAACAAGAAATAGACCATACAAAGTTTGCACTTCTGCTGAATTCCCTCTTGTTCCAACCTGATGACGTTTTCTCCCTTTCTGCAGTTCAGCTTTTACTAATATCTAGGACAGAAGTCTTGATTTTTGATCTTTATTGACTTGGCTACCTGTAAATTCAGCACTAAGCAGAACGTCCCAGGGAAAATGGAGCGGTAATAAAAGGGTTTAAGAGGTCCAAGATGGCGGCTGGTCTTTCCCTCACACTGGTCAGGGTGGCATTTGTGCCAAAGCCTATGGAAGGACCTAAGACGGCGGTGATGAGGGGGATGCACTGATGTGTTGATGATGGTGGTTGTAGTTTCCCCAGGACACACCCTAGTGTAGGTTCAGTTGTTAGATGGAAAAAATTACAAAAATAAGACATGACCATAATTTTCCCGAGCTACAGAATAAACTGCATAGCGAACCCTGTCATAAAAAACATAAACCTCCAAAATACAAAATCAGTTTTTTTCCCAGTCTATCCTCAAAAAATTCTAAAATCAGTCCATTATATGGACCCAAAAATGCAATTATAAATTGCAACTCATCCCACAAAAAACAAGCTACATTAACAGAAAAGTAAAAAGTTGTGGTGCTTGGAAGACGTGAATGAAAAACAAAAACTAACACTGAATCCTGTATCCTTAAGGGGTTAAATAGAGTTCCCTGTTATGTGATTTATGGGAATCCACCTAAAACTGCCAGGATAACTTAAAGTGAAGTATCCTATCTGCTGACTTACGGAGCGAGGTGGCTGACACGACTATTTTTGGGGGGCACTGGGTAACATTTTAATAGACGATTGTCTCGTTCGCTTCACGAGGATTTGAGTCATTGCTTCTCTTCATGTCAGGTCTGAGATGACAGCTGCTCGATCTCTAAGTAGGCCACTTTTTTTTTCTCTAGACCTTATTCATGAAAGCCTGAGAGCAATAGCATAAAAAGTATAGGCTGTCAGGAATATTGATAGTATGAAGCACTTATTCCTGTCCACTTGTTCGGGGAAGACAAAGCACTAGGTCAGTCTCTTCATTATGATCTCCGCACGTAGCGTATTCATGTCAATGGGAAATAATTATACTATACTATTACCATTTGCAATTACTTAGATAAAACGTTACTGGTATCCAATCGTGTGAGCAGCTGTTAGAACTTTTTGGGTAAAGTTTTCATAGAACGCCTGCTAGAATGAAAGGGGTTGTCCATATTCTCTATTAGGACATGTGGATATCATACCTGGAGGTCCTCTGCTCAGGATACCCAATATGAGCCTTGGTGGAGATCCTTACTGGAAAAGTGGAGAGTCCATGTATTATACGATCAACCACGTAAGGCATTGACTTACCCTTCTGCTAGAGTAGTCCTTCTCAACCTTTCCAAGAGAAGAACCCTCTGGTGAAAAAAAAGTCCCAGCCAAGTACCCTCAAAGTAGTCATCACTTATAAATGTTAACAAAATAAGGCTTCGTTTGGAGTCTCCTTCAACAGTTATGTGATAGCACTCGAGGTACTTCCAAATGTAGCAAAAATGTCACAATCAGGTCCCCCACATGTAGTAAATTGGTCCCCGTTGTCCCTCCTCAGTGCGACCACATTTAGTAAAATGTTCCCCTTAGTGCCACCTTGTAGTATAATAGGCCCCTCAGTGTCCCAACATGAAATATAATGCCCCCCTTTGTGTCAACACATATAGTATAATGGTCCACTCAGTGTCTCCACATTTAATATAATGGCCCCAACAGTGCCATCATATGTGGTATAACGGTCCCCTCAGTGTCCCCACATGTAGTATAATGGTCCCCTCAGTGTCCCCACATATAGTATAAAGGCCCCGACAGTGCCGTCACATATAGTATAATGGTCCCCTCAGTGTCCCCACATATAGTATAAAGGCCCCGACAGTGCCATCACATATAGTATAATGGTCCCCTCAGTGTCTCCACATTTAATATAATGGCCCCAACAGTGCCATCATATGTGGTATAACGGTCCCCTCAGTGTCCCCACATGTAGTATAATGGTCCCCTCAGTGTCCCCACATATAGTATAAAGGCCCCGACAGTGCCATCACATATAGTATAATGGTCCCCTCAGTGTCTCCACATTTAATATAATGGCCCCAACAGTGCCATCATATGTGGTATAACGGTCCCCTCAGTGTCCCCACATATAGTATAATGGCCCCGACAGTGCCATCATATGTATTATAATGGTCCTCTCAGTTTGCTCGGGAATCTAGAGGTGAGACTGAACCTCCATGCACTGTATAGTACACAAACAGGAGGAACCTCCAAACAGTTGATCCGTGCAGGGACTGGCATTCGGCCCCTACAGATCTGATATGTATGAAAAACAAGAAATCATGGAAAACCCATTTAAAGAGTTACTATTGTATCAACTTCTTTTGCAAATGAATAGATCAGGTGAATATAATAAACTTTGTAACATATCTTATCAAAGAAGAATGGATCTATGTCCTGTTATCGGCTCCTCTCCTGCCTGCTAAATTGCTCAATTCACTGCTCAGACTTCACTGCCAAGCTTGCATGTTTTGTCTGTGGGTAGAGGGGAGTGAGCTTCTGCCAGATACATCTGGGGGTTTCTTATCACCCCTGAAAAACTAAAGAATCAGTCTCGACCAACAAGCCCCAGTCTTTCTTTCCTTCGACATTAGCCTTCAAAGGAAAGTTGTCTGTTCTTGCCAAAATCGGTGGGTTCAGACAACTTTTCTCCAATATCTATAGGGGTCTTTATTCCTGCCCCCTTTCCAACACAAGTGACCTCCTCCTCCATGGCCTCTCGCTGTGTACTCACATCAGCACATGCAAGGATTACTAAGAAACTTCTTCACATTTATAGATTTCAATGGAGTGACCAGAAACGGTAAAATTCAAAAAGATCCAATTAGTACAAATAAAACTTTATTTCAATTCAGCCAAGAAAAGAGCCTGCCAGTTCTCATGTTAATTTATGCAAATGAGAAACTAATTTGAAGGAATGTTGCCCTAGCCATGGGTTAAGTAAATAAAGTTAAACTAAGAATAAAGAACTAAGATTTTTTTTTTTTTTTTTTTTTTGTGTCGAAAACGTGATACAAATGTGAATCTTAATTACGCATTCTAATGTGATCGTCCCTTGTTTGACTGATGGTATCCTCTTGTCACTCACAGCTGAAAAGGGCATGAACCTCAGCTGCCGGGATGACATTGTCAGTGCTAATGATGTAATCCCTCCTGTGTGAACAAACTCCAAATCGCTTTGGCTTAAATAAACAAAATGCTAAGGAATGGTGGGCACCTCCACCGTGCCAGACACAAAAGCTTGCTGCCTGTGGGGGGTCTTTTAGGCTCTGTCTGCGCAAGGTCTATAGAACATTCTAGTAAGGACAGAAGACTTGTCCAATAAATTTAGTTTCAAGCTTCATTTCATTTTTTTTCTTGTACTCTGCAGTCTTCTTTTTGTTTTGCCAAATCGCCGGAATACATCACACTGGAAGTGCGTATTGATTTCACAGTGTGGTCGTTGAATAGAAGAAGGTATTGCTCACTCTACGATACAGGATTCATAGCGGCTCAAAGTAAGAAAAAAAAAATCCATCAAAAATCCATCAAATTCAACCTTTTGCTCTCTGTCAAATATTTCACATAAGTGGAAAAAATTTAAATTCATTTTATTTACCTCATGGACCAAACTGCGCCATTTATGGAAAATATACATTTACTAAAATATGAAAAGAAGGCAAATACAATATTTTAAAATAACATTTTTTGCCAAGTGACACTTGTCATTGTAGAATTTACACATATCTGTCATTATTGCAGCATATTTTCCAAAGAAAGACACAGAGGTTGCAGTTTTACTTGGGCACTGGTGCATGAGAGGACCCAAAGGGTCACATAAAAAGGAAACAATAGTGGTTATCACTTCTGTATTGTGGAATATATATATTATTTTCCTGTACTGTTATGTGTATTACTTCTGTACTGTGGCATCATTGTGTGTATTATCCTGTTCTATGACATCACTCTGTTTATTTTCCATATACTGTGACATCACTGTGTGTATTATCCCTGTACTGTGACATCACTGTGTGTATTATCCCTGTACTGTGACATCACTGTGTGTATTATCCCTGTACTGTGACATCACTGTGTGTATTATCTCTGTACTGTGACATACTGTGTGTATTACCCTGTACTGTGACATCACTGTGTGTATTATCTTTGTACTGTGACATCACTGTGTGTATTATTTCAGTACTGTGACATCACTGTGTATTATCCCTGTACTGTGACATCGCTGTGTGTATTATCCCTGTCTGTGACATCACTGTGTGTATTATCTCTGTACTGTGCATCACTGTGTGTATTATCCCTGTACTGTGACATCGCTGTGTGTATTATCCCTGTACTGTGACATATCTGTGTGTTTTCCCTGTACTGTGACATCACTGTGTGTATTATCTTTGTACTGTGACATCACTGTGTGTATTATTTCAGTACTGTGACATCACTGTGTATTATCCCTGTACTGTGACATCGCTGTGTGTATTATCCCTGTACTGTGACATCACTGTGTGTATTATCTCTGTACTGTGACATCACTGTGTGTTTTCCCTGTCTGTGACATCGCTGTGTGTATTTCCCTGTACTGTGACATCACTGTGTGTATTATCTCTGTACTGTGCATCACTGTGTGTATTATCCCTGTCTGTGACATTGCTGTGTGTTTTCCCTGTCTGTGCGTCACTGTGTGTATTATCTCTGTACTGTGACATCACTGTGTGTATTATCCCTGTACTGTGACATCACTGTGTGTATTATCCCTGTACTGTGACATCACTGTGTGTATTATCTGTGTACTGTGACATCACTGTGTGTATTATCCCTGTACTGTGACATCACTGTGTGTATTATCTTTGTACTGTTACATCACTGTGTGTATTATCCCTGTACTGTGACATCACTCTATTTTCCATATACTGTGACATCACTGTGTGTATTATCCCTGTACTGTGACATCACTGTGTGTATTATCCCTGTACTGTGACATCACTGTGTGTATTATCCTGTACTGTGACATCACTGTGTTTGTTATCCCTGTACTGTGACATCACTGTGTGTATTATTCCCCTATACTGTGACATCACTGTGTGTATTATCCCTGTACTGTGACATCACTGTGTGTATTATCTCTGTACTGTGACATCACTGTGTGTATTATCCCTGTACTGTGACATCACTGTGTGTATTATCCCTGTACTGTGACATCACTGTGTGTATTATCCCTGTACTGTGGCATCACTGCGTGTATTATCTCTGTACTGTGACATCACTGTGTGTATTATCTCTGTACTGTGACATCACTGTGTGTATTATCCCCTGTACTGTGATATCACTGCGTGTATTATCCCTGTACTGTGACATCACTGTGTGTATTATCCCTGTACTGTGACATCACTGTGTGTATTATCTCTGTACTGTGACAGCACTGTGTGTATTATCTCTGTACTGTGACATCACTGTGTGTATTATCTCTGTACTGTGACATCACTGTGTGTATTATCTCTGTACTGTGACATCACTGTGTGTATTATCCCTGTACTGTGACATCACTGTGTGTATTATCCCTGTACTGTGATATCACTGTGTGTATTATCCCTGTACTGTGACATCACTGTGTGTATTATTTCTGTACTATGACATCACTGTGTGTATTATCCTTTACTGTGACATCACTTTGTTTATTATGCCTGTACTGTGACATCACTGTACAGGGATAATAGGAAGTGCATAATAATAGATAATAAGTACATAATGATAGATTCATTTGGAATTCACCATTTTGAATTTTGCCACAAATAGAATTTGATTCCAGAATTTGATTTCAGAATTTGCAAATTTAATTTTTAAGGTTGTATTATCTCCTTCAGTAATATTTAACCTCTGTGGGCAACAGAAGCCATATTCTGTAGTCTGGTATTCTGAATTTAAAGCCACGGCATAGAATATGTAAATCCTATTTTCAGCATTGCTGATAGTGGTAAAATGACACATTTCTACTGGGTGCAACAGATTATAATGTCTTAATACTGTATAAAGAATCTGCTGTGAATGTGACACATATTACATAACAGAAGGCTGGGGTTCCTTCCAGATAAGTATCACTTATATTTGCAGGTTGCCTCCCTTTGACGCATTCACAATCTGTTCATTTATAATTAGATATGACTCAACTTATGTCATCTCTGCTGTTATAAAATATGCCAATGCACCTTCATAGATATATTGAAATTCCGCAGGCTTCAGATTTGTCGCTGCTATACCTTCTACTAGCATCCTCCCCATCATGTTGGCCGCCCTGGAGGACTCCTGAGGCCTGTGTTTGGGCCTTAATGGTCACATAGGGCACGTTGACATCATGACCCTATGACACAAGCATCATGACATTAAGTAGGAACCCAGAAGACGCTGAGACAGAAGATCAGACATTGTAGTGGAGGACTGAAGAGGGGGGAAAGGTGAGTATGAGGTGTTTGCTATTTTTCCGCACCCCCCAGGTCCTCCAGTTATTATACTGTGGGGCTGAAGAGACTCCAGAATATAAGTACAGCCCTTCTGGTTTGGATAGAACAAGTTCAGCAGCCTCGTGAATAGAAACAAACCTTGCAAGATTTACCCATCACTAGATTTAAGCAGACACAGATGATGACCCTATTTAAATTTAGTTGTAAGCTAGTCCGTGTAATGCCTCATTTCTCCTGCGGAAGCGCTATAGGGAAACTGAACTAACTATCCCCCACAGATTACACCTGGTCACTGGGATCCCAGCAGCAGGAGGTTATTGGGATCAGTTTATCTTCATGGCATCTTTCTTACCTATAGGAATAGTCCAAAATGGTTAACTCCTCAAAAATTAAGACGATGACTATTTAACCCTTGAAAATATAATTACAATTTGATCATTTTGGACAAACAACATACACTGTGATGATGGGTTGACAAGGTATTCTCTTGTACTGTAAATTTTTATAGGTTCATACACCAGTAACAATGGCCATAACTGCAATCCTAATAAAATAATTTAGTATTAATCGAATATATAGCACTGCAGAATATATAATAACTGACTACACCGAGCGCACCTACCTGGACCAAGAAACTCTCGATCAGCAAAACTTGCTGGCACTGTTAACAATACAGATGGAGTAGAACATATGGCGCAATCTGGCACAAATTCCATATTTTAGGGGTCACCTTATGACACCAACTATCCCAAAGGTAAGTTCTCCATCTGTATGCACTTTATCATAACTATAGACAACCTGCTACTCTACAGGAACATAACCTCTGACTGCGCTATGCTCTGCATTAACTGGTGACAGATGTTTGACCCTTATATCAGTAGAAAAACATTGTAATTTTTCATTTACCTTTTCTATACAAAACATAACATACTCTGCAATGTTCCCTCTGATGTCAAGAAATAGAAATTGCAAAGCAATTTAGTTATTCTATCTTATCAAGGTAAAGGGGTTGTCCATTTTAGACTATCCTTTTTTGTTAGAATGGTCTTTCGATAAGAAAATGATCACAATGATCAGCTTAAATCTAGCGATGAACCTGTATCAACGCCTGCACCAGCGCCAGCCGCAAAGCCAGATGGACTTTAGGGCTCAAGCGATCACCACAGAAACTGGTATAAGAAATAAATGGTTGATAAACTTACAAGGCAAAACCAGGAGGATGAATCAGAAACATGTCCAAGACAAAAATCAGTCTGAGAGGTAAGATCAAAGCCAAAATCAGGAGATGAGTGGATTTCCAGTAACAAGCCAAAGGTCAGTCCGAGAGGTAATTGCAGAGCCAAAATCAGAAGACAATCAGATTTCCAGTATCAAGCCAAAGGTCAATATAGAGCAGCCCAGCACAAATGGTCAGGATATGGAAGCCACACTAAGCTCAACCAAATAGCAGGCACCTAACTCAGCAGGAAAAGGGTTTAAATATCCCTCCTTAGCTGCTGATTGGATCAGCATAGGAGAGGCCTGAAGACTGCAGAAGCTTCACAGGTTGGCACAGTAACCTTAAAGCAACAGCAGCTAAACTCAGATTCCTGACAGCTACACTGTTACCATTTAATTCAATTGCTTATCCATGTAATGCACAGATGTGTTGGGTCCTCCAGAGTGAGAGATGCTCTCTGTAGCCACCTTTTTTTCTTGTTAAAAGTTCAGAATCCTTATATACAAGACTCCAACCTAAAAAGGAACTTCATAAAAAGGCAATTTAGTATATTAGTTCATATTGACAAGTTAGAGGCTATTCACACTGACAAGTTCCCCAGCCTTGTGATGTCCATGATCCATGGAAAAATAGAACATGCTGTATTTTTCTATGGATGAGCCTCTTGGGTCCATTTTCACAGACCCAATTTACTAGAGATGAATAGGTCAGTTAGAAAAATGGATCACACACACCCATGAAAGACACTCAAGGTTCATCTCAGCCATGTGAATAGAGCCTTACAGATGTAGCAAATAACTATTCGGTATTCCACATGGTTACCTTAAACTGACAAAAATAAAAGGGTCACAACAAGTTAAATTAATGGGTAACTTGCTGACGTTCTGGGCTATGTTAGATTCTCGGGTTTGGACACCTATGGCCACAACTTGTCCCTACTGATGTAGAAAGTGTTAAAGGGATATTCAGGTCACAATGAGTTACCCCCTATTCACAGGATGGAGGGTAATTTGTTGATCGTTGGGAGTTTGACCACTGGGTCCTTCATCGATCCCGAGATCTGGAGGGGTTTGCACTCTAGTTAGAATGGAGTAGTAGGTTGCAAATGCAAGCCCCCACTGGGAACCCATTGAAATGAATGGAAGGGCAGCATGCATTTCTGCATTCAAACTGCAAAACAACTCCAGTTCTCGTGATCGTTGGGTATCCCAATGGTTGGTCAACAACAATGAGCAAGTTACCCTCTAACTTGTGTCCTGAATACCCCTTTAACAATTAATACAACAGTAAGGACAAGTGGCCATAGGTGTCCAATCAGGGATTCTAAAAAATCCCAAAAAGTCTCTCTGTTCCATATAACGCCTCAGTACTGTAAATTGTACATCATAGTTGGAGGGCTCTGTTATAGATTTTGCATTGGAGGCCCAGGAGCGTCACATTATGCCTCTGTCTAGGGATCTATTTTCTTCAATTTACAGTGCTTGAGGCATATAAGCGTTGGAGGGATATCATTATCAGATGCATTCTTGATCCCTTGGATTTTCTAATCAAAAAGACGGATCTGAAGAACAGAATGTGGAAGTTTATAGGTGAATAGGCATCAGCAGATAGGACGCGAATAGACAGTCTCTGTTTAGTTCAAAGATAACCCCTCTAGGATGAAAAACAGTTAGCAACACCATTATCTGTCAGTCCCATTGATGACTTTGGCTGTCTTCACTGGATAGAGATAAATCATGTGTGACAATTGCATCTGTCTCAAAGTTTAACTCATTAACCCTCTGTACATTTGCCCAGTCTAAAACTCATTTATCACGTTCTACTCATCGTAGCCTGCCTTCATCTAACAGATTGACTAATATTGTGTGAAGAATTCACATGGAAAGATTTCTAACACATCCATGAGCGGGCAATGCCTCAATGGTAGACAATTGCTTCTATTAATCCCAAACTTTAGGTAAATTACATACTTTATTCTGGTTTTAAACAAATGTATCCCCATTACTGAGAGTGAATTATTTATTATCTCATACATTTCTAGTTTGGAACTGTGGCAGAGATTTCTCAGTTTCTGCCGATGGCAAGAAAACCACATCACTCATTGTTAGGATTGTCTGTATAGACAGCATGCAGGGTGTGCATACTTTGGCTGCTGCCATGAATGGGTGTCCTTACACTAAAACAGTCTCCAGGAAGAGACAGAGTACAGTTCTTTCTCCCGGCGACCAGGAAATAGCAAGGGAGCTGCATACTAAGCCCTATCATTCATCATCTAGGCATCCAGCTGTCCAATACATTTGTCATCTGTCATTAAATATTCTGGCCTCCAATGTTAATGAGATGACTCTGCTGACCCTGTTCCAGTCACACTGCAAAGCTGCCAACGGAGCTGAAGAAAACAAGAAATGTAAGTTTATTGTATGTGCATCAGTGGCGTTTGTGCAAGCTGGAATATTCTAGGATTTTTTTTTAAAAAGCACCAAATATGTACTAATGGCCTCCAATGTTAATGAGATGACTATGGTGACTTGTTCCAGTCAACACGACAAAACTGGATAAGTGAGCTGAAGAATTCTGGGGATATAAGTTTATTCTAAACTGAAATATTTTAGCATTTTTTATATGGATGTTCACATAAAAATAAAGAAAATACTACCAAATATGTATTAACTGGCCTTCAATGTTAATGAGATGGCTCTTCTGAACTGTCCCAGTCAACACAGTAAATCTGGAAGCTGTATACAAAGCCCTATCATTTATTGTCTAGGCATACAGCCATCTAATACATTTGTTAGGTTATTAAATTCTGGCCTTCATGTTAATGAGATGACTCTGCTGACTCAGTTCCAATCATCAAAGCTGACAAGAGTGTTGAAGAAAATAGGAAACATAAGTCTGTAGTATGTATGCCAGTGGCTTTTGTGAAAGTTGAAATATTTCAGGATTTTTAATTGTATGGTCACCAAAAAATGAAAATGCTCAAATTTGAATGAAATGACTCTTGTGAGCTTGTACCAACCAACACAGCAAAGCTGAAGAAAATAGGAAATAAAAGTTTATAGCGTGTGTTCTAGTCTCTTTTGTGAAAGCTGGAATATTTTGGGATATTTTAGATGAAAATGAAAAACACCACTAAATATGTATTAACTGGGCACCAATGTTAATGAGATGACTCTGCTGACCTTGCACCAGTCAACACATGGGACAATCTGTTTAAGACATAACATATTTTCTTAATGAGGTTATTCAGATACACAGATCACCTTTGACATTGGCAATTACTTCCATACTAGATTTTAGCTATAGAATGCCAACGATTTCATTTTACTAGTAAAAAATTTTACACGACTGATCTCAAAATCCAAAGTATTCATATCATATGAATCCAAGCTCTCATCTTTTTAGCTATTTAGTAAGCTTAGTTCTAATACAGGTGAGAATATAAATTCTGAATCATAAATGCTGCCCAAATCTTAGCGGGGAACAGCTGGAAATATGAAGAAGATGAATTCTGAAATTGCTTAAGCTTGTTCCATGATCACGTTTTAATGTTACATTAATATGGATCTGGTGCGGCGCCTCCCGTCTATTCTTCACACATATCCTGAACTCATTAAATATTTGGAAGGTTTATACAGAAACAAATATTTTATTTAGCAAATTTCAGAAATGACTTTTCTGCATTAACCAAACCTGTGAAAGTTTCCTGCCCTCCAATGAATAATTGTCTGATATAACGTGATGGTGAATGCTAAAGATGGTGATCAAGATGCAGCACGAAGCCTGTCCCGACTCCTGTCAACTTTCAATTATTTTATAGGGAGTTATGGCTGAATTTTATAGGGCATGCCAGCTGCAGTCTATGGGACATCATAGGTAGATTCTGTAGGGCACTGTGGATACATTTTATAGGGAATTATGACAATGGTTTTTGGGGAACTGTGGCTGCATTTTAAAGGGAATGATGGATGTCTTCTATAGTGGCTGCCATTTATAGGATACTCGGTCTGTATTTTATAGGGTACTATCACTAGATAAAAACTGTGGCGACATTTTATCAGGCACTACTGCTACATTGACATTGGCACATTCAATATATTTTATAGAAACCTCTGATTTCATTTTGTGGGCACTATGACTGCATTTATTGGCACTTAGACTGAATTTCATAGGTCACTATGATAGCAATTTAAAGGGTGGTAGGGCTACATGTTATGGGGTACCATCAATAAATTTTATAGGTCTGATGACTACATTTTTGGGGGATTATATCTGCACTTTGTAGGGTATTATTACTGCATTATATTAGGACACTGTGGCTGCATGTCAATGTGAATTATGGGTGCATTTAATAGGGAACTATCAGTGGAATATATCATTTTGTTGGGCACTATGACTGCATTTATTGGCACTTAGACTGAATTTCGTAGGGCACTATTATTGCAATTTACAGAGCGGTAGGACTGCAAGTTATGGGGTACCGTAAATAAATTTTAGCTCTGATAACTTCATTTTTGGGGGATTATATCTTCACTTTATTGGGTATTATTACTGCATTATATTAGGACAAAGTGGCTGCATGTTATTGGGCATGATGACTGCATTTAATTGGCAACTATATCTTGAATTGTATAGGTACTATGACTATATTTTACTGTTTATTGGGCATCATGTCACTTTTTTGGGTTTGTCATGATTGTATTTTATGGGCATTATTACTGCATCTATATGGCACTATTACTGCATTTTATGGGTACCTTTGTTGCATTTTTGGGGGACACTAGTACTGTATTTTGCAGGGCACTATGGCTAATTTTATGTAGATTTTATAGGCCACTATGTTGCAATCTATAGGGTATAATCACATAGTGTTCCTATAGTGTTCAACACATATAAAATCTGGACTCTATCCCAAAAAATTCATCACCTTCAGCTCCCAATCACGATCAACTTCCATTTTTTGATCCTAAATAAAAAAATATTCTTAGCTGTAGCTTGGTAAAGTGGCGTAAATCTTTTGAGCCTAATATTTATCTGTAAAATAAGCCACAGTGAATCAGAATCGCTCTGCTTGCATTCGGGTTTCCACAAAGCTTCATTATTTTTTCTTTATGTTTTCGGGGAGATTTATGAATCCTGCGCTCCTCGGCATAATAAAAAGCACCTGTCTTTTCATAAAAACACTCTAGAAAACAAATTTATTTTTGTTTGCTTTTCTGCCTTGTTTGATTTTTTTTTTTTTTTTTTTTTTCATTCTGTGTTTGGATGGTCGGAAAACTTGAGTTTCCGAGTTTTTTTTCATCACAGCATCATTTGAGAAAGTAATTAGATAGTAGTGACTCTAAACACCTGCCGTAATTATTCCTCCCGGTCTCTCAAGTCTTCATTAACCAAGTGAAGCAGCCATGATTGCCGCCAGAAGAAGGAATATAGGCAGCGTGCGGATGGCAATTACAAGGCGGTTTTTCTCCTCTAACTTGTGGCTAGGCAGTAAAGGTCCCTGTGGGGAAAGGAGAGGGAACTAATTCTGCATTACTTAGTGCCACAATAGGATGCACAAAAAATTAATGTGTGACCTGGAGGTCCCAAGTGATACATGGATATTACCAATGGCAGCGGAATCGTTCCGGGAATCACAATTTACTTCTACTATTGATATTTTTTTGGTTTGCCGTCACTAGTACTGAACAAACTCCCAGTTTACGCTTTTTAGGATCATTCGATTCTTTTAATTTTTGGTTAAGTTTAAAAAAAAAAAAAAAATTAAATGTAAAACAAAAATTACAAATTTAATAATAAAAAAATGGTTTGTGCCAAAGCCCGGAGCTGATACAAAAAGAAAAAAAAGTAACTTCCTTTTTTTATACTTTTTTCTATTTTAATAAATTACAACCTGTGTTTAGGAGTAGATTTACACCAAAATACAGAATGTGTGAATTTACAACCGTACAGACCCACTTGGGTTCAGCATGTGGCCATTTGGTACTCCATGTGGTACTCTGTGTCGAGGATATGCTTATCTGTAAGAAGAAACAATTGTAGCACAGCTTTAGGCATTTCTTCACCCACAACAATTCAGGGTGTTACCTCCCCGTCCTCTTCTCCCCCAGGATGCAAACACCTACAGTACAGACCAAAAGTTTGGACACACCTTCTCATTCCAAGAGTTTTCTGTATTTTCATGACTATAAAAATTGTAGATTCACACTGAAGGCATCAAAACTATGAATTAACACATGTGGAATTATATACTTAACAAAAAAGTGTGAAACAACTGAAAATATGTCTTATATTCTAGGTTCTTCAAAGTAGCCACCTTTTGCTTTGATTACTGCTTTGCACACTGTTGGCATTCTCTTGATGAGCTTCAAGAGGTAGTCACCTGAAATGGTTTTCACTTCACACGTGTGCCCTGTCAGGTTTAATAAGTGGAATTTCTTGCCTTATAAATGGGGTTGGGACCATCAGTTGTGTTGTTCAGAAGTCAGCTGGATACACAGCTGATAGTCCTACTGAATGGAGTGTTAGAATTTGTATTATGGCAAGAAAAAAGCAGCTAAGTAAAGAAAAACGAGTGGCCATCATTACTTTAAGAAATGAAGGTCAGTCAGTCTGAAAAATTGGGAAAACTTTGAAAGTGTCCCCAAGTGCAGTGGCCAAAACCATCAAGCGCTACAAAGAAACTGGCTCACATGAGGACCGCCCCAGGAAAGGAAGACTAAGAGTCACCTCTGCTGCGGCGGATAAGTTCATCCGAGTCACCAGCCTCAGAAATCGCAGGTTAACAGCAGCTCAGATTAGAGACCAGGTCAATGCCACACAGAGTTCTAGCAGCAGACACATCTCTACAACAACTGTTAAGAGGAGACTGTGTGCAGCAGGCCTTCATGGTAAAATAGCTGCTAGGAAACCACTGCTAAGGACAGACAACAAGCAGAAGAGACTTGTTTGGGCTAAAGAACACAAGGAATGGACATTAGACCTGTGGAAATCTGTGCTTTGGTCTGATGAGTCCAAATTTGAGATCTTTGGTTCCAACCACCGTGTCTTTGTGTGACGCAGAAAAGGTGAACGAATGGACTCTACATGCCTGGTTCCCACCGTGAAGCATGGAGGAGGAGGTGTGATGGTGTGGGGGGGCTTTACTGGTGACACTGTTGGGGATTTATTCAAATTTGAAGGAATACTGAACCAGCATGGTTACCACAGCATCTTGCAGCGGCATGCTATTCCATCCGATTTGTGTTTAGTTGGACCATCATTTATTTTTCAACAGGACAATGACCCCAAACACACCTCCAGACTGTGTAAGGGCTATTTGACCAAGAAGGAGAGCGATGGGGTGCTACGCCAGATGACCTGGCCTCCACAGTCACCAGACCTGAACCCAATCCAGATGGTTTGGGGTGAGCTGGACCGCAGAGTGAAGGCAAAAGGGCCAACAAGTGCTAAGCATCTCTGGGAACTCCTTCAAGACTGTTGGAAGACCATTTCAGGTGACTACCTCTTGAAGCTCATCAAGAGAATGCCAAGAGTGTGCAAAGCAGTAATCAAAGCAAAAGGTAGCTACTTTGAAGAACTTAGAATATAAGACATATTTTCAGTTGTTTCACACTTTTTTGTTAAGTATATAATTCCACATGTGTTAATTCATAGTTTTGATGCCTTCAGTGTGAATCTACAATTTTTATAGTCATGAAAATACAGAAAACTCTTGGAATGAGAAGGTGTGTCCAAACTTTTGGTCTGTACTGTAAATGTGTCCCCACCACAATAAATTGTAATGTAATGTACATACCGCTATTATACACACATTCATAAATTCATCGCTCCCCTATACCACACACATACTACCACTATATGATACATACATTCCCTTACACATTCAGCTAAAGTATACTGAATATACACTACACAAATATGTATACACATTACAAACATATACACAATGCACACATACATATGCATTACTTGTATGTAATACACATATATATACATTACAGGTGCTTGATAGATACATATTATATATCCATACACAAATACACAAATTATATACACATTACATACTCAGACATACACATTACACACATATCTACACATTGCACACATACAAACTCATATCCATACACATTACACACATGACACATAATGCAAAGTTGATAAGGCTGAAAAAGGGAACAGATCCATCATATTTAATCTATATTCTTATTATCCAGAGGAAAGCAAACAACTCCCTATGAGATGGATAACTATTACCTATAAGCATATGATGTGGGTGCCTATTGCTTCAGATTATGTTAAATATGACAGAATAAGCAACATCCTATCTTGAAAAATGTAACTTTAATATTATATTTGTCAAGAATAGTATCCACATGTAAATTCATACACATTACACACATGCATACACATATATATATAACAATATAACATAATCATATATATTACATACAAACACTTGAGCATATTAATACAGATTGCACAATGTATATTACACACTTATACACACATAGAACACACACATATTTATACACATTACACACATACACATTCCTATTACACATAGTTACACACATTACACACACAACACTTGCACATATTTATACACATTACACACATACACATTCTTATTACACATAGTTACACACATTACACACACTTACCTCTCTTGCAGGGCTGTTACGTCCAAGCAGTAAAGAGGAGCCATAGTGAGCAGAGCTTTATCTCACCTGTGCTGGTCTCTGCACTTCTTTCTATTTAATCTTCTGTCCCTGCCCAGTTGGTAAGAAGTTCCAGCTTATACATGGACCAAAGAGGGAAGATATCCTCATCCTAACCCCCTTCCATCTCCCATCTAACTGCTCCTGGGCCAAGTGCCCTGCCTGCCCTCTGCCCCAGCTACACCTATAAGGTTCCACGGTTACAGACTACAAAGAATCCATGCCTTTATTTTACCCCCTCTTCTCACTACCCTACAGACAGTAGAAGAAAAAAAGGTAGGGATAGGGACTAGTAAATGTGCATTGTGCATGTAATCCAAACCAAAAAGTAACATTGTTAACTGAACTTTCCTATGTATCGAAATTTCGTCACTAATATAGTCAGATATATACAGGATACTATCGAGCCTAAGATCTTCATGAATTATCTTTGATGGCAGTTAGCATTGCCCACTGCTAGTTTTGATGAATAACCCTATTAGTGTAACAGTATCTGGGTATGTAACGTTTTGACACATCATTAGGTTTGTTTGGAACATAAAGTTCAAGGGGTATATGCTAATTCACGAAGTTTCCAAAGATAATGCATGAAATCCAGTTCTGAAAGCGTTTGTGTTCTAGTATTAATGCTTCATTAAATATAGACAAGAAATGGAGAAGTTGCTTAAAGAAGAGGTAAAAGCTTCACAGATGGAATATCACAGTAATGAATAGAAGGAGACACAACTTCTTGCAATGTTTACTTTTTACTAACTTTTTAGAATGCTGGAACCACACAAATCATTAAAACATATTCCAAATCACTGTCCAGATGGTTGTTCAGATCCCTTCACCTATGTCAGACAAGGGTAGGACAATCTGTCTTGGAAGGGTCAGACTCGGATTCCTGGGGTTCACCAAAAGGAAATGCATTTGCACCCTGTAGTTGTACTTATAGTTGTACATATATATTAGGAAAACATTGCGGAAGTGGCCATGTTGAGTAGATGCAATGAATTGTCGAAAAAGGAGTTCAGAGTTGACTGCTGGAGTTCCAACATGACTGCAACCTGGAAGTATCGGGAGAAATGTTGAAGCATTGGAAGGGGAAGAAGAGCCATTAAAGATAGAAAGAAATTATTAAAAGGGTTGTACCAACTTTAGAAGTTACCTCTATTGATAGGGTAAGGGATAAACTCATGATCTGTGGGGTCCAAATAGAAGTCCAGCTATCCCATCCTGATGAAGCGGCTGAGAATGTGCCATGGGGCTCCATTCCTTCACGATAGGCGAGTGCTGTCCTAGGTTATCTCCAGCTCCCAGAGAAACTGAATGGAGTAGCAAGGCGCACGCTTGGTCTGCCACTCCATCCGGACAAGGGATTGGTCTAGGCTTGAGCAGTCAGACCCCACTGATCATAAAGTTATCGATTCTAAAATTGATGCAACTTCTGTATTCAGTAAGTTCTTTGATTTACAGATTTAATATCATGTTCTCCAAGTCCTGGATAACTCTTTATAAGTCCACAACTATCTATACAGAAACAAGACCCAAATGGCAAATTCTCAGCTCCAAAATTAGCTCCAAATGGATTGTCTTCTACCGAACCATTGAGACTCATTACTGGGTCAGAACCTAGTGGATCCTCTGGGATCTGTTGGACAAGTCTAATTCCATTCTTTGGTGCCCAAAGTGAAGAGTTCCAAATATGCCTCTTCCCCAATCTCTGAAATGTATATCAAAAAGTATCAAAGTGTATCTGTTGTTTCAGGATAAGCTGCAAAGTGTGTGCACGTGACAAGTAACACTAATTTTGGCCATTATATTTAGTATTTTTTGAAGCTTTCCTCTCTGCAGACTCTGTAGTTTGCAGTTCTCCCTGAGCTGGTGGACTGAGACTACCTGATATATATTGTTCACAGTAAGTAGAGGAGAATCTGCTCTAAAACTTTCTCTTACACAGAAACAGCCCTGGAATCGTATAGGACATGATAGAGAAGCAAAGACCTGTTGTACTGACCTTTTATCTTGTTGCAGAGAAAATCAATTTATAATCCGTACGCAAATGAGCTTTTCTGCCCCCATTTTCACCTGTAGTCACTGCACATTGGGAATTGTCAAGTTTTATGTTAGGTGGCAGCAGTGGGGGGAGATCACAAGTAAAAATGGGTGCTCTGGCCGAACCAGACTTGCCCTGAGTGTACCAGATACCTTGGATTAAAAAGTTGATACATAAAAGGAATGTTCTGTATGTCGCTGACCAACCATATATGAGTTGATTTTGGTGGTGGCCGTTCTGACCATGGACAGTCTTTTTGTCCCCCACCCCATTTATGGCCTTAGGCATGACCACACCCATGGGCGCTGTATGGTCTCCATAAAGATATGGCGTCATTACACATAGTCATGTATACTCATAGTCAGGCTACTAAAATGCTACAGAAATGGAGAAATGCCTTCATGTTGAGTAATCTCCAGACACAAGGTGTTTTTCGTAGTGAGCTGTAAAATAAAACCAAACTGTTGCTGAGCAGAACATAATTCAGGACATCAGCGCGTTCCATAAAAATAAACTCGCAGAGATTCACCTGTCTGCTACAATTTGTGAGAGCCTTTCACTACAAGATATACTGCAATAGGAGGTTTCATGTTCAGGCTTTTTAATGGGGCAGCGGAGAAGCGGCGTGCGATCATGTGCATCTCTTCTTTAGCAGAATTCAGTAACAGCCGCTTTATGAGCTGTATGCATTTCCTAAGAATCTTTAGTGCTTGCAAATAACAGCGGCATGTGCTTGTATTTCCTCATTTCTTAGTCGTATTCACCTTCAAACTCTCTAAGATTATCCGAGCTGTTAAATACTTCCCAGTGAAATAACAATTCTAGAGGATTCATTCCAATAACTTTGCCTTGTGGCGTTCCTCAATTGTTCTTCCTGGAAATTATTGATATTTCCATAACTACCAACAAAGCCAGACTGTATAGAGACATGTCCCATTGACAAGGGGTAACGGTAACAGGCAGCTGACCTTTATTTTACTACATTTCCAGGAGGAATAGCAGAGGTACAACACAGAGTTATAAACGGATGGTCCAAAATTGTTATTTTATGGTGCATATGAGTATTTTCTAAAACCGACATGTTAGGTGAGCGAACCCTTTGAGTCAAGTGCATACAAAACATCTATGTAAGAAAACATGCCGTCAAACAAAGTCATAGAATAACATTAGTGACAAATGGAGATGATACAAACTAAACTCATAATCCTGCGGCCTAAGATCACTTGTCTTCTAATGTTCTGCAGCTCTGCAGGAAATTTCCAAAATTATTGTATTAGGCAAATGCTCTCGAAGACATTTCCTAATATATGTTTCATGTATGTTTAATGGCTACATACAAGTGCACAGTCACTTTATTGCTCCAATTTGTCAAAAAAGAATATGCATACATATGTTTCCTTGGTTACAGACTACAAATAAACCCCATGTAGTCTGATCCTGCAGTCATATTGTGCATTTTGCTAACATATACTAAGTAGGTTAACGTAAAATGCATGGAACAAAATAAATAACATATATTTTGAGAAATTGAATTTATTTTTTAAAGCAGTGTTCCCAAACCAGGGGCTGATAGTCACATATGGCTCTTGTACCAAGTGGCAATTCCGGATATCATTGTGCACCAGGCAGTAACAGGCTTTTTCCATTTTTAATGTTCAGTGTGACTCAATGTCATGTGTCATGTATGGAAGTGCCCGCAAACCAGAGAAGGTTGGAGGCCTCTGCTTTAAATGGAGTCTGTCATAAGAACCAGCATATCACCCCAACCCCACAGATAGATAGGTTAGTGTCACCAGAACCAGCACATCACCCCAACCCTGCAGATAGATAGGTTAGTGTCACCAGAACCAGCATATCACCCCAACCCTGCAGATAGATAGGTTAGTGTCACCAGAACCAGCATATCACCCCAGCCCTGCAGATAGATAGGTTAGTGTCACCAGAACCAGCATATCACCCCAGCCCTGCAGATAGATAGGTTAGGGTCACCAGAACCAGCATATCACCCCAGCCCTGCAGATAGATAGGTTAGTGTCACCAGAACCAGCATATCACCCCAGCCCTGCAGATAGATAGGTTAGTGTCACCGACCAGCCTTCCCCCCACCCTGCGATAGATAGGTTAGTGTCACCAGAACCAGCATATCACCCCAGCCCTGCAGATAGATAGGTTACTGTCACCAGAACCAGCATATCACCCCAGCCCTGCAGATAGATAGGTTAGTGTCACCAGACCCAGCATATCACCCCAGCCCTGCAGATAGATATGTTAGTGTCACCAGAACCAGTATATCACCCCGGCCCTGCAGATAGATAGGTTAGTGTCACCAGAACCAGCATATCACCCCAGCCCTGCAGATAGATAGGTTAGTGTCACCAGAACCAGCATATCACCCCAGCCCTGCAGATAGATAGGTTAGTGTCACCAGAACCAGCATATCACCCCAGCCCTGCAGATAGATAGGTTAGGGTCACCAGAACCAGCATATCACCCCAGCCCTGCAGATAGATAGGTTAGTGTCACCAGAACCAGCATATCACCCCAGCCCTGCAGATAGATAGGTTAGTGTCACCAGAACCAGCATATCACCCCAGCCCTGCAGATAGATAGGTTACTGTCACCAGAACCAGCATATCACCCCAGCCCTGCAGATAGATAGGTTAGTGTCACCAGAACCAGCAGATCACCCCAGCCCTGCAGATAGATAGGTTAGTGTCACCAGAACCAGCATATCACCCCAGCCCTGCAGATAGATAGGTTAGTGTCACCATAACCAGCATATCACCCCAGCCCTGCAGATAGATAGGTTAGTGTCACCAGAACCAGTATATCACCCCAGCCCTGCAGATAGATAGGTTAGTGTCACCAGAACCAGCATATCACCCCAGCCCTGCAGATAGATAGGTTAGTGTCACCAGAACCAGCATATCACCCCAGCCCTGCAGATAGATAGGTTAGTGTCACCTGAATCAAATAGTGTTTTACCCTTATGAATTGGTGCCTCCACTTTTGTTAATATGCAAATGAGCTATTTGGAACAATGGCGACACCCTTGAGCTCATTTGTACAGTATATTGACAATAACAGTAATATCTTGGCAAGGGAAGAATGGATTCACAAGGTGAACACACCGTTTGATTCAGGTAACCCTAACCTATTTATCTGCAAGGCTGGACTGATATGCATGGTTCGGATGACAGACTCCCTTTAAGGATTAATACAATGTAATATCCCCTGCTGCATAGACTATTATAAAAATGCTATTGAATATATTCAGAATCTCTGCTTTTATTTATTTTACTAGAAGACAAAAGACCACAAAGCTTTTGAATGTTCCGGAATCCAGTCATTTATCATTGTGTAGAGGGCACTCAGCCGCTGTTGAAGATAAGAAATCAGTCACCCGTTCCTTCTGGTCGTCATTACAATAGACAGCGGGAATAAATCTACTTTTTATTGTTAACTAACACAATAAACAAACAATGTTGCAACAAAAGGTTAAGGTTACGGCGCAGTCCTGCCTGGTCTAAAAGGGAAAAAAAATCCATTTTTTGAGAATCGGCCTTGTACTTTATGAGGCTGTATGAATGCCGATAATCCTTTTAACATTTTATTTGGTGAAGGTAAGATTAATTAAAAGTAATGAAGTGTTTGTATAATAAGATCGAGCGATTCATTTCTTTCTGTTTAGTTTATTGTAATATCCCACAGCTTATGCCGAATGCTCCACGGACTTGTTAGACCGACTGTTATCCGTTTATTGTTCGCATCACTCATGCTAATTTTATTCATTTTCGGGATTTAGAAATTTTAGATCAATTATTTCTTGTGACTTTTTTTTTTTAACAAACTTAGCAGAGCAAATTATTAGAATTGTAAATTTTCTTTGAGTTATTTTAATTTATTGTGGGATTTTTGTTTCAATAGAGCATTGATTTCCATAATAATTTTATGCATAGACATGGAAGGAGATCAAAATGATAAAAGTGTTGTAGGTGCCTGAAGAATTTGTGTATTTCGACTGAAAATTCTAATTGGTAATAGGTCACACCGATGTGTAGGTTATGACGGTTAGAATGTCCCATCAGAGTGGCCTCAGACTCCCATACAATGATGGCTATGTGGAGTAGTAGACAACCCTATTTGGAGCTGACCTTGAAACCAATAAGTTGCCCCTTGTATCTAGCATGGTGGCTCAGTAGTTAGCAGATAGCCACTGACTCCTCTATGCAGACTCATCTATACAAATTCCTATATGTAGACTCCTCTATGTAGACTCCTCTATGCAGACTCCTCTATGTAGACTCCTCTATGCAGACTCATCTATACAAATTCCTATATGTAGACTCCTCTATGTAGACTCCTCTATGCAGACTCCTCTATGTAGACTCCTCTATGCAGACTCCTCTATGTAGACTCCTCTATGCAGACTCATCTATACAAATTCCTATATGTAGACTCCTCTATGTAGACTCCTCTATGCAAAATCTTTTATGCAGACTTCTCTATGCAGACTCCTCTATGTAGACTCCTATATGCAGACTCCTCTATGTAGACTCCTCTATGCAGACTTCTCTATGTAGACTCCTCTATGTAGACTCCTCTATGCAGACTCCTCTATGTAGACTCCTCTATGCAGACTCCTCTATGTAGACTCCTCTATGTAGACTTCTCTATGTAGACTATTCTATGTAGACTCCTCTATGTAGACTTCTCTATGTAGACTCTTCTATGTAGACTCCTCTATGCAGACTCCTCTATGCAGACTTCTCTATGCAGACTCCTCTATGCAGACTCCTCTATGCAGACTCCTCTATGCAGACTTCTCTATGTAGACTTCTCTATGTAGACTATTCTATGTAGACTCCTCTATGTAGACTCCTCTATGCAGACTCCTCTATGTAGACTTCTCTATGCAGACTCCTCTATGCAGACTTCTCTATGCAGACTCCTCTATGCAGACTCCTCTATGCAGACTTCTCTATGCAGACTTCTCTATGTAGACTTATCTATGTAGACTCCTCTATGCAGACTCCTCTATGCAGACTCCTCTATGCAGACTTCTCTATGTAGACTTCTCTATGTAGACTATTCTATGTAGACTCCTCTATGTAGACTCCTCTATGCAGACTCCTCTATGTAGACTCCTCTATGCAGACTCATCTATACAAATTCCTATATGTAGACTCCTCTATGTAGACTCCTCTATGCAAAATCTTTTATGCAGACTTCTCTATGCAGACTCCTCTATGTAGACTCCTCTATGCAGACTTCTCTATGTAGACTTCTCTATGTAGACTATTCTATGTAGACTCCTCTATGTAGACTCCTCTATGCAGACTCCTCTATGTAGACTCCTCTATGCAAAATCTTTTATGCAGACTTCTCTATGCAGACTCCTCTATGATAGACTCCTCTATGCAGACTCCTCTATGTAGACTCCTCTATGCAGACTCCTCTATGTAGACTCCTCTATGCAGACTTCTCTATGTAGACTCTTCTATGTAGACTCCTCTATGCAGACTCCTCTATGCAGACTTCTCTATGCAGACTCCTCTATGCACACTCCTCTATGCAGACTCCCTATGAGACTTCTCTATGTAGACTTCTCTATGTAGACTATTCTATGTAGACTCCTCTATGTAGACTCCTCTATGCAGACTCCTCTATGCAGACTCCTCTATGCAGACTTCTCTATGCAGACTCCTCTATGCAGACTTCTCTATGCAGACTTCTCTATGTAGACTTATCTATGTAGACTCCTCTATGCAGACTCCTCTATGCAGACTCCTCTATGCAGACTCCTCTATGTAGACTCCTCTATGCAGACTCCTCTATGCAGACTTCTCTATGTAGACTTCTCTATGTAGACTCATCTATGTAGACTCCTCTATGCAGACTCCTCTATGTAGACTTCTCTATGCAGACTCCTCTATGCAGACTTCTCTATGCAGACTCCTCTATGCAGACTCTCTACACTCTATGCAGACTCCTCTATGCAGACTTCTCTATACAGACTTCTCTATGTAGACTCTTCTATGCAAAATCCTCTTTGCAGACTCCTCTGTGTAGACTTCTCTATGTAGACTCTTCTATGCAGACTCCTCTATGTAGACTTCTCTATGTAGACTTCTCTATGTTCATTTCATATTGTAAAATGTAATCACAAGTTCTCCTTACAGTCAGTTTTTATACTTTAGAAATGGACAAAATTCTGTGCAAATTAATTTTTTTAATATAATGTTATAGCAGTTGGAACTTTGTTTTTTTTTCTGCTACACAGCTCCAAACCTACTGCAGATAAGTGTAACATTTCTCACTGGGTGCAGCGGCCTCTAGAGGGAGCTCACTACACACCGTTGAACAATTCTGCTCCAGACATTATGCCATAAGCTGCCTCTACAGTCAGCCATACTGATATGATCTAAATCCACATCTATGTGGAAAATTCCGACAGCTATAAAGATATATTAGGAAAATAATCAGCCCAGGATTTTGGAACTAAAATGACATGATCTTAAAAGATAGGCATGCACTTAAAAGTTCTCTGCGGAACTTCCCAAGGTCAGGCCTTTCATTTGCTCATTGGTCTGGAGGTTGTGAATGACTTCATACAATTCTACTTGTGGGTAAAATAGCCTAAATCACTCCAATTGATGTCTCTGCCTCAAATTCTTTTCAATTATTACATTTTTTGGATTTTGAGAGAAAGTATAAAAAAGCTTTTTATTAAGGTTAGATTATTATTATCAAAGACGAATGCTAAAAGGGTTTTATTATTGTGTATAGAAAAATCTGCTTAGCTGTATGTGCCCCATTATTCAGAATTACAAGAAGTCAGGTATGTTATGTTTGTTCCTGTGCAGAAAACATTAGGTCCAGTAAGTACAGCAGATTGTCAAGGCTAAAGCAGGACATTACATTCATGGATTATGATGCTGGAGAGATAGATAGATAGATAGATAGATAGATAGATAGATAGATAGATAGATAGATAGATAAGATAGATAGATAGATAGATAGATAGATAAAAGATAGATAGATAGATAGATAGAAGGTAGATAGATATGAGATAGAAGATAGATAGATAGATAGATAGATAAGATAGATAGATAGATAGATAGATAGATAGATAGATAAATATGAGATAGATAGATAGATAGATATGAGATAGATAGATAGATAGATAGAGATAAAGATAGATAGATAGATAGATAGATAGATATGATAGGTAGATAGATGAGATAGAGGTAGATATGAGATAGATAGATAGAGATAGATGATAGATAGATAGATAGATAGATAATGCAAACAATGGACAGCACTCCAAAAATGTGAATCAAATGGGTGAAGATTTATTCCAATGCAACATTTCATTCCTAAGGTTACAAGACCTTTCTCTAGTCCTGTAGCCTTAGGACCGAAACGTTGCATTGGAATAAATCTTCACCCATTTGATTCACATTTTTGGAGTGCTGTCCATTGTTTGCATTACATACCTGGGATCATATGCTGGATCTTTAGGATTTGCACCCACCAGCTGAGTCAGGCTATTTTTTGGTGCTGCTCTGTACTTGGAATTTGTAGATAGCTAGATAGATAGATATTTATGATTATTATTTATTATGCTTACTTATATAGCGCCATCATATTCCGCAGCCCTTTACAGATATTGTCAGTCACTGTCCCATATAGGGCTCACAATCTACATTCCCTATCAGTATGTCTTTGGAGTGTGGGAGGAAACCGGAGGAAACCCACGCAAACACAGGGAGAACATACAAACTCCTTGCAGATGTTGTCCTTGGCAGAATTTGAACCCAGGACTCCAGCACTGTATATATATATATGAATTAGGTGACATTATAGTCCAGGTGTCCGCAGGTAACTGCTGTTTTAGCTAACAGGCTTTCCATTGTATGGGTCCCCTGGTGGACCCGAGCAACAGAGAGCCCAGCGCATGTGTGAACCTAACCTAAGTTCAGGAAAAAAAGTGATGGGGTCAAAAAAGTGATCACGTCCCTAGGTCACTTACAGTTTTCAAAATGGGGGCAATTCTAGGGGTCTTCTATCATTCTGGAGTCTCTTCAATGACCTCAGTCCCTCCACCAACTCCGTGGCGCCAACCAGTCCATCGTGAGTCCCCATATAGTTTCACTCCATCCCACCTGAGAGTTTGGTGCCATCACACTATGAGCAGCAACATCGGATGTCAAATAAGGTTGAAGTTTTTCATGATTTTTTTTTCCCCTCCAGATATTCTAGCTACACAATAGCCACCAGCATCAGTATGAGAGTGGCATCTGCAAACAACTAACTTTTCGCAGAACTTTTCTTTGGGTTTGCTTCAGGTCATTGTTCATGCCGACTTGGTTTTGACATCCCTTTCAAAGCCTGGAGACTTTTCCCTCGGAGCTGTTACTGCTGGGAATGTTTCAGAACTTCTCATTCAGCAAGAACATTGACAGATCCCGACGTTTGGTCTACAGTGCTAATTTCTGCAGATCCTCTCCAAATGTACAGGTCACCACCTTTTATGGTTTCAAGACACAAGAGCTGAAACAAACACATCCGAATGAGAAGTAAAGAATTTTTTAAAAATTATTACATTTCTATGTCCTGGATTAATAATCTCTTTACGTTCATTCTTTAGAATTTTAATAACCTTACAGGTACTTTGTTACAATTTTCTCTATGCAGAGCCCAGATTCAACCTGTAAAGATAAAATAATCCAATTTTTTTGCATTTTATCTTTGCAGAAAAACTTTTTCTCCTACTCTCTGCCATGCTGTACATGATCAATGTAACAGGTTTGTCCAGGATGGCCGCTTTCTTCTTCTAACGTCCATTGGTCACATGGAAAGAGGATCGGAAGGATAAGCATTCGTGGTGAATTTTCAAAAAGTTTCAGGTTTGACCCGAAACCAAATCCTTTGGGGTTCACCATGGATGAAGAACTATTATATGTGGGGGTCTCTTTATACCCCAGAATATAATAAGTGGAGGCCCAAAGGAGGAGCAGAAACATAATAAACACTTACGCGGTTTACACTAGCGCGGCTCTCAATCATTCCAGTCCTTCAGAGGAGACGTGGACCACTAAAACAGTAGTAACACACGGAGGCCGTCGGGTGTCCATAATGGGGTCCGAAAGTGGCAGAGAAAAAAGTGTTCCACACAAGACTTTTTTCTCACCCAAATGTTGGCAGTCTCTGTGATGGAGTCATTTTGCCTTTCGGCATCCGTTGGTCTCTTGGTGTCCTCTTCTGGCCTCCAGGGTGCCTCAGTGGTCACATGGAGAAAGCCAACGCCATACCACTTGGGTCGGGAGATGTAGCTGTCAACCACATGCGCATTCACCCACCAGTTATCTTGTGTATAGCCGGATATAAAGCATTCGATAAAAAATCAAGTGGGATCTTATTTTATCCCAGCGACCTCCACCAACCTTAACCCTGCCTTGAGTGTACATGTACTTGCAGATATATAATTCATATGAATTTCGTGTTTTTCTATCATTTTCCCATTCTTGGCTCCAGCCAGTTAGGAAATAAAAGTCTTCTCAGGAACTTTTTGAATGGGCGTCGCTTCTTATCACTAAGCACTCAGTACAGACGAGGGATATTTATTCGCCCAGACTCATTTCACTAAGTTGCTATCAAACATATCAGAAAAGACTTTACAAGCTCCACCATCTGCTTCCAATACTGTCGGCAGCGGTTGGGGAATATCTACGTTGAGGAACTGTGGCATTGCTTAAAAAGGAATGCAAAGGAATCTCAAAATTCTTTGACATTTCAAGTTTTGCTGAGAAGCGCAAACTCTTGGAGGAAAACATTAAAAAGACGTGTGCCTAACAAGGAGAGGATTATAAAGGGCTTGTTAAGATGAGACATCTGACAGCATGAAAAATTTACAAAACTTAAACAAGACTTCTTCCCTGGCCTAAATCATTCAAAAGAGATTAAAATTTGCTTCTGTTTTCACTGTTATTTTTTGGCACATTCCCCAAAGAGAATTTCATTTAGTCTGTTGCCTTCTTTGAAATACTTAATCCTTTCTAGTTTTCGCCAGGGTGTTGCTAGATTTTTATCGCTGTAGCAAACTTTGGCCGAAAGAAGTTTTTGAAAAAGATGAATGTTCAAAAAAGCAGAGTCTCGGTTTTCATGTGGACATGTTGAATTAGCTACTTTTTTCACTGAAGGTTTATTGCCCTTGACGTAACCAGCTCTTGGGGGGGGAAATAGTTTAAGAAGTAAGAAAAATTTTATAGGGCTTTTTTATTTTGGACACAGAATATTCCACCAGCGCCACAGATGGAGATTCTTTACTGTAAGAGCAGTGAGGCCACGGAAATCACTGCCACAGGATATGGTGATGGTGGATTCATTGTACAAGATCAAAAGGGACTTAATCTGGATGTCTTTCTTGAGCGGAAAAAAATTACCGGTTACAGGTTTTAGATTTTTAGTAAAGTTAATCCAGGGTTTTATACTGATTGCTGGAAGTCGGGAAGGAATTTTTTTCCCTGACGTGGGGCAATCAGCATCAGCCTCATAATATCGCTACTTTTGTAAATATGGAAATGGAAAATAGTCTCTTTTTAGCAATGAAGGTGTTGCTGCTTACCTCAATGACAATGCCCTTGTTGCTCCAAAGAGCTCATTTGTATATTGACAAAATGGCAATATCTGGCAATGGAGGCAGCAATTCACAAGTGGAAAACACTGTTTGATACAGGTGACAGTAACCTATCTATCTGCAGGGCTGGGTGATATGCTGGTTCTAGTGACACTAACCTATCTATCTGCAGGGCTGGGGTGATATGCTGGTTCTGGTGACACTATCCTATCTATCTGCAGGGCTGGGGTGATATGCTGGGTCTGGTGACACTAACCTATCTATCTGCAGGGCTGAGGTGATATGCTGGTTCTGGTGACACTAACCTATCTATCTGCAGGGCTGGGGGGATATGCTGGTTCTGGTGACGCTAACCTATCTATCTGCAGGGCTGGGGTGATATGCTGGTTCTGGTGACGCTAACCTATCTATCTGCAGGGCTGGGGTGATATGCTGGTTCTGGTGACACTAACCTATTATATCTGCAGCGCTGGGGTGATATGCTGGTTCTGGTGACACTAACCTATCTATCTGCAGGGCTGAGGTGATATGCTGGTTCTGGTGACACTAACCTATCTATCTGCAGGGCTGGGGTGATATGCTGGTCCTGATGACACTAACCTATCTATCTGCAGGGCTGAGGTGATATGCTGGTTCTGGTGACAATAACCTATCTATCTGCAGGGCTGGGGTGATATGCTGGTTCTGGTGACACTAACCTATCTATCTGCAGGGCTGGGGTGATATGCTGGGTCTGGTGACACTAACCTATCTATCTGCAGGGCTGGGGTGATATGTTGGTTCTGGTGACACTAACCTATCTATCTGCAGGGCTGGGGTGATATGCTGGTTCTGGTGACACTAACCTATCTATCTGCAGGGCTGGGGTGATATGCTGGTTCTGGTGACACTAACCTATCTATCTGCAGGGCTGGGGTGATATGCTCGTTCTGGTGACACTAACCTATCTATCTGCAGGGCTGGGGTGATATGCTGGTTCTGGTGACACTAACCTATCTATCTGCAGGGCTGGGGTGATATGCTGGTCCTGATGACACTAACCTATCTATCTGCAGGGCTGAGGTGATATGCTGGTTCTGGTGACACTAACCTATCTATCTGCAGGGCTGGGGTGATATGCTGGGTCTGGTGACACTAACCTATCTATCTGCAGGGCTGGGGTGATATGCTGGTTCTGGTGATACTAACCTATCTATCTGCAGGGCTGGGGTGATATGCTGGTTCTGGTGACACTAACCTATCTATCTGCAGGGCTGGGGTGATATGCTGGTTCTGGTGACACTAACCTATCTATCTGCGGGGCTGGGGTGATATGCTGGTTCTGGTGATACTAACCTATCTATCTGCAGGGCTGGGGTGATATGCTTGTTCTGGTGACACTAACCTATCTGCAGGGCTGGGGTGATATGCTGGGTCTGGTGACACTAACCTATCTATCTGCAGGGCTGGGGTGATATGCTGGGTCTGGTGACACTAACCTATCTATCTGCAGGGCTGGGATGATATGCTGGGTCTGGTGACACTAACCTATCTATCTGCAGGGCTGGGGTGATATGCTGGCTCTGGTGACACTAACCTATCTATCTGCAGGGCTGGGATGATATGCTGGGTCTGGTGACATTAACCTATCTATCTGCAGGGCTGGGGTGATATGCTGGCTCTGGTGACACTAACCTATCTATCTGCAGGGCTGGGGTGATATGCTGGTTCTGGTGATACTAACCTATCTATCTGCAGGACTGGGGTGATATGCTCGTTCTGGTGACACTAACCTATCTATCTGCAGGGCTGGGGTGATATGCTGGTTCTGGTGACACTAACCTATCTGCAGGGCTGGGGTAATATGCTGGTTCTGGTGATACTAACCTATCTATCTGCAGGACTGGGGTGATATGCTCGTTCTGGTGACACTAACTATCTATCCTATCTATCTGCAAACTCCCTTTTAATCTGCTAGCTATATATGTTGCCATGCTACTAAACTTTTATCTTTATCTTGTATACTTCCCTGTCATCACTGTCAATGCATCATATAATGTAGTTTATATATTTATCCAAAAGGGAGGTGTTCGTCTAGGTGTGGCTTAGCCTGGTCATAAAACTTAAAAGAAGTGTGCTGCCAGAAAATAACCTATTTTTTTTAATCAAGTTTTATGTTAAATATATTTTTTTAAACAGAATTTTTGGTGCTGTTTTTATTTCTGCTGTTTTTTCCATGTTATTACCTATATCTAGAAAAAAATCCTAAAAATCCTGCAGTTCTAACTTTGTCCTCTAGGGCCTATAATATACTGAGACTTCCTGTTTTCTGTAGGAGATTTCTTTTCAGCAGTCCCCTCACTTACAGCACCCCGATGATCACAGTGATCATGTATATTTAGATAAGATGTAGAATCGACCAGTCACAACAGAGGATATCACATCTTATCTACTCCCCCCTCTACACAATGACCTCTGCCCAGGTCACAGAACATGCCTAGAAAACTCCCCCATACTGCTCCAGTCCAATGTGTCTATGTATCTATAGGAAACAGGAAGTCACAGGCTTAGTGGCAAAACTTGGAACTGCAAAATTTTTAGGATTTTTTTAAAATATGGATATTAATTTGAAAAAATAAAACCATCACCAAAAATTCTTAAAGAATATGTTTAATATAAAAACGAAATTTAAACAATAGGATATTTCCTGGCGACACATTCCCATGGATAGGTCATCTATATCAGATGAGCGGGAGTCTGACACTTCCATACCAGCTGTTGGAAGAGACCATGCCACTTGCAAGTGCTGCCAAGTGCTGATGACATCACGTTCATTGGTCACACGGTACAGCAGCAGCTGCATCCCATTCAAGTGATGCAATACCAAGCACGGCCACTATAAAAGAGGCAGCACTGTGCTTGGTATTCAGTGAAGAGACCTCAGGACTCACCCAAACATTGGGATAAGAAAAGTCCCAGTTGTTGGATCCCACCGACCACATATGGGTGACCTATCCTCGTAATGGGTTCTTAATGGACAACTCTCCAAAAAGCCTTTAGTTCAAGATATCTCCGATGTGTCCGAACTACTCACAATGAGAATTCTACATTTGGGAAGTCGTCTTGTTTTTGCTATTCCGAACATATGCCCAACTCATTCCTAAATAATAAATATTCTTGATGTTCCCGTACAAAACAGAACGATCCATCCTCTGCCGGTATAATGCGCGCAAGTACATCACTGATTTATGGGTTACCATGCTTGGAAAAATCACTCATCAGTTTTAACACACAAACATTTCCTTTCTTTTTTATTTTGTGACATTCTGTAAGAATTAGGGAGCTTTTTACGAGACGTCTTCCTTGAATAATGCATGCACCCCAGTGCACTCTGTGCATCGGGATCCCGTCTTCACATACAATGTTTGTGTTGTGGGCGCTGAATAATGAGACCGCCGCCTTTGTCACTTTCTGTACCTTCAGCTATAAGGTCGAAGGTTTCGCTTAAGAAAAAAAAAAAAATTTCACCCCCACCCCGTTCCCCCTGGAGGGTGCGAGCAGCTGAAGAAAGAAAACATTTCCTATAGAAGGTCTAGTCTCCCGGGTTAAGCATTCACTTGGAGGGGGCGACGTACAATGGTTCTCATGCCAATTACAAATAAGGGCCAATAGGAGGGATCCGACATAAAGGAACGCGCACAAAACCCTTTTTAATTTGAGACTGATGGTGTCTGCATTCAGAATAGATCTAATTGACCTAAGCAGTTGTTATGGAAACCATGAATATGTATAGTAACTTTGTAACTACATTTCCTTGACGATGCTTTAATTATTTACAGTGATTGACAAAACCTACCAGAGACCGGGTCACTTCTTCTGGTGGATGCGCCTTCATTGATATATTGCTAATTTTTTTCTAATTATTCTACATGATTTTTTGATTTGTTTTTCTCATTTGTATTGGGCGTACGCATCCCGCAGAGCTGTACAGTCATGGCCAAAAGTTTTGAGAATGATACAAATATTAATTTTTACAAAGTCTACTGCTTCAGTTTTTCTAATGGCAATTTGCATATACTTCAGAATGTTATAAAGAGTGATCAGCTTAACAGCAATTACTTGCAAAGTCAATATTTGCCTAGAAAATGAACTTTATCCCCCAAAACACATTTCAACATCATTGCAGCCCTGCCTTAAAAGGACCACCTAACATCTTTTCAGTGATTGCTCCATTAACACAGGTGTGGGTGTTGATGAGGACAGGGCTGGAGATCAGTCTGTCATGATTAAGTAAGAATGACACCACTGGACACTTTAAAAGGAGGCTGGTGCTTGCCATCATTGTTTCTCTTCTGTTAACCATGGTTATCTCTAAAGAAACACGTGCAGTCATCATTGCACTGCACAAAAATGGCCTAACTGGGAAGAGTATTGCAGCTAGAAAGATTGCACCTCAGTCAACAATCTATCGCATCATCAAGAACTTCAAGGAGAGAGGTTCCATTGGTGCCAAAAAGGCTCCAGGGCGCCCAAGAAAGACCAGCAAGTGGCAGGACCGTCTCTTAAAAGTGTTTCAGCTGCGGGATTGGGCTACCAGCAGTGCAGAGCTTGCTGAGGAATGGCAGCAGGCAGGTGTGAGTGCATCTGCACGCACTGTGAGGCGGAGACTCTTGGAGCAAGGCCTGGTCTCAAGGAGGGCAGCAAAGAAGCCACTT
Organism: Leptodactylus fallax; assembly: GCA_947044405.1. NCBI lineage: Eukaryota > Metazoa > Chordata > Amphibia > Anura > Leptodactylidae > Leptodactylus > Leptodactylus fallax. The sequence goes on along the minus strand of CAMRHE010000068.1, from coordinate 5,342,316 downwards.
CTCTCCAGAAAAAACATCAGGGACAGACTGATATTCTGCAAAAGGTACAGGGAGTGGACTGCTGAGGACTGGGGGAAAGTCATTTTCTCTGATGAATCCCCTTTTCCATTGTTTGGAACATCTGGAAAACAGCTTATTCGGAGAAGAAGAGGTGAGCGCTACCACCAGTCTTGTCTCATGCCAACTGTAAAGCATCCTGAAACCATTCATGTGTGGGGTTGCTTCTCAGCCAAGGGAATCGGCTCTCTCACAGTCTTGCCTAAAAACACAGCCATGAATAAAGAATGGTACCAGAATGTCCTCCAAGAGCAACTTCTCCCAACCGTCCAAGAGCAGTTTGGCGCTCAACAATGCCTTTTCCAGCATGATGGAGCACCTTGCCATAAAGCAAAGGTGATAACTAAATGGCTCAGGGAACAAAACATAGAGATTTTGGGTCCATGGCCTGGAAACTCCCCAGATCTTAATCCCATTGAGAACTTGTGGTCAATCATCAAGAGACGGGTGGACAAACAAAAACCAACAAATTCAGACAAAATTAAAGCATTGATTCTGCAAGAATGGACTGCTATCAGTCAGGATTTGGTCCAGAAGTTGATTGAGAGCATGCCAGGGAGAATTGCAGAGGTCCCGAAGAAGAAGGGTCAACACTGCAAATATTGACTTGCTGCATTAACTCATTCTAACTGTCAATATAAGCTTCTGTTACTCATAATATGAATGCAATTCTATTTCTGTATGTGATAAAAACATCTGACAAACACACATAAAAACCAGAGGGCAGCAGATCATGTGAAAATAGAATATTTGTGTCATTCTCAAAACTTTTGGCCATGACTGTACAGAGGTTGTCATCAATCCCATCAGTCTCTGGTCCCATTAGGGCTCCCAGTTAGAGATGAGCGAACTGAATCGTAACTAGCTGAGTCATTATGAATTGTCCAAAAAATTTGGGTTTGGCCATGGCCAATATATACGGGGTTTGCCACCCACGAACCCCAGAGAATAATAATTGGATGTACAGGGAAGGTGCTGAAAAATAATAAAAAGCACAAACTCTACTTACGTCACCTCTCCGGGACTTCGACACAGCATACAGTTTTTGCATCAGTTTCTGGCTTTCTGGCTGACATCAACATGTCCCACATGACTGCAGAGGCCCATTCACAATCCTCAACAGTGACCCAGGGCCGCTGACATCACCCAAGACACTGGAATAGAAGACAGAGTATAATAATATCACTTCCAGTTTGGATCAAACCAAAACGCGTGGGACACTTCACGAATATATGCAAGGTTTGCCCATTATTACTCAGGACCCCTGCTAACCACTGAACCAAGGTATGACCAGGCTTGGACTGGCCCACTGGTAGTTCCTTCAGTAGGCTGAGACACAACTATGAGGCTCAGTCACAACAAGAAATTTGAGGATCAAGATGCCCAAAAAAGACAACTACTTGAAATATTTTTGGGTTATTTTTGTCTTCCTGGTGATTTGACGTATTATAGCAACAGAAATAACGCATTTTACAATGCAATAAAAAATTACTTAGTAGACTCAATGGACCCCATCTGACACCAAAGTTTATGTTGCCATCTTTACATGGAAAAATGCACAATACCATAAGCATATATACTAAAAGACCAAAATCTTATCTGACTGTCCAAAGGTATAAGTATAGTGGGTGGGAGGCTGTGGTCATATCTAACCCATTGTTTCTCAGAGGTATAAGTGGTGTCTCGGTCCCAGAGGTGTGACTTGAAGTTCCTGGGCACCCCAATTGCCATGTGCTACGTATAACATTGGTGTTTTCTTATGTAGCAGAGGAGCCTTAGGGCCCCTTCAGCCACCCGGACTACTATCTCAGCACTCCTTATGCCTCCTATATGAGAAGAACACTGCTTTAAACAACACACAATAGTTGAGGCCCTTTTACAGATTTTGGGATAGTGGAGTAAGTCAGTGCCAAACATCTCTGGCAGCAGCTTAATTCCCTTGAGAACTAAAAGATCAGGCATGTTGAAATCCATCTGCCTGATCCATATGTCCCCCAACTCTCAGGAGAGTCAGGTGGTCCCTGAAATCGGCAGGTTTGACTTTAGACAAAGAATGTGATAGATGACTCACATAAGCAGGGATATAACTAAAGGCTCAAGGTCCTTGAGGCAAAAGCTCAGTTTAGGCCCGCCTGTGCAGTTTCTCCATCCACACATTTTAGCAGCTTTTACATTTCCCTTTTCATCTCTATCTGGGCCCGGACCACCATGAAGACATGTTCACACAAGTCGGTGCCCCTCCACTTAATAATCATGCCCCTTTTGGTCACAGCCTCACCCACAGAATCTCTTTATAGGCTGCTGACCAATTGCTATTTTTGCCATGACTCCTTTCTGACAGTAGAAGGCTGTGTATCATAAATCTCCTCAATCCAGCTCACCAGGGGGCAGGAGTCATAAATTTACGATTCACAGACTGACGGCCATCAAGGGAGGATAGAAAGGAGATTACATAAGTTTAACCTGCCATTGTGTGTTGAGGGCGATCTGTGGGCCCCCCTGGCATCTGGGCCCAGTGACCACTGCATTTCCTATAGTTACACCAGTGCACATAAGGGTAAAGTAATCTGATTAAATTAGGGTGAATGGGAGTGACATTGTATAGTGAGGCGAGATACAAGTGAATTCTGACTCATTAAACATACAGAATGTTATACACTAGGGAATAAATCTGTAATATGGCTCCAAATGGTAAACCATATGGCGGTACACAACATCCCTGCAGCTCCGTAGAGCGCCTCCGTACAGCCTCCAGCATGTTACGCTGACATGTACATGATCTAAACCCTGCATTGAGCAATGTAACTATTAAGTTACCAAATGGCTTCTAGTCCCTTGTGTAAGAGTATACTGGTTATACTGGGATCGCACCAGTTAAGTGCGTTTGTTACCCTATTTTCCTCCTTAGATAGGCAGATGTGATTTATACCGCCATAGTAATTGCATCAACAGTTTGGGCAAATGTTTTATCAGTTTCCCAAGGTGAATGATTGCGCCGCGCCGGCGATCGCTCCCTCGAATGTCTCGGTATAATATCTCTTTTATTGTTATTGTATTTTACCTGAGTATGTAAATTGACTAATCCATCATCAGCATTTTGGCTACAGTTTGTACTTATGAAATATGAGATACATTTATTCTCGCGCTTCGGAGAATTTAGATTTTTTTTTTCCTGTCCAGATCTTAGAAATATGTAGTGATGAAAACAGATATAATTTTTATGAACCTGCAGGTCAATCAGAAATATTAATTTGCATAAAGAATAAAAAAAATGGCGAAAAGAGAAAAAAAAAGCGAAACCTTGTTTAATTATTATATTTGCTACATAGACATAGATGGGGTTAAAGGGGTTAAATATTGATGACCTGACCTTATCCAGGGTGTTTGATATCTGGAACACCCACAGATCAGCTCAATGTAGCAGCCAGGGGGGCCTACAGTTAACCCTCACCACACTAGGGCTGGCAGTCTGTGCATTGTAAATTTATCCCCCCTGACCTCTGGTGCACTGGATTCAGACTATTTATGATACACCGCCATCCACTGTCCGAAAGGAGAAAATAAACCCTATCATGGCAGTAGCTCAGCAGCCTATAGTCAAGGAGGGATTCTAGATTAGAGAATGTGACACAAAAGGGGACATGATTACTATGTGGGGGGCGCCGACGGGGATGGGAATGACGGGAAGCTTGTATGCGCAGACAAATGTAGCACCGCATGAACATTTTATTACTATAAAGCAAGAAGTTTTTGTAAGTTTGTCTCTGAGATTTCTCATTTCTTATAACTAAGTGGATAAACAATATTTCAAAGGCAGTTCGGAGCTGACCTTATAACGTGACCGTTCCCACCGCAGCACCCTCGGCTCCCGGGCGTCTCGCTTAGTTTAACATTACCGTAGATTAATGAGAAGGTTGCGTTCTAACATTAAGTAATTAAGCTCAAGCCATTAAAATAGTGAATTTTCGTTGGACTTTTGGGAACAGATCGCTTTGTATATTGCACATGGGGTCACCATTAATGGGAAGAATTGGTTCTGTAATACTGTAATATAAATCCGCTGTATCTGATACCTCTATAATCTACACCGCTGGTATCCTAACATAGACTGCTATGGGGCTATGGTGAGGGGGCACTGAGCTGCTTCCCCTGCCTCCTGTCATAGTGTTTGCCAGCCACTAGGGGGAGCTCATTAAATGCATTTTTTCTTAATTCCGGTGCTAACTCACCTGCAATGTTGTAGCCATGTAATTTGTTTCATCCCAGCTCAGTGGCAGCCATACATTCTGAACGGTTTCATTAGGGCCAGCTGCTTCATGGGACCCCCAATCTACCTGTTCACAGCTTGCACTCCTGTGTGCAGGACTTCCGGTGGACTACAGAATTGCATCAGGCTCTATTAAATATCTTTTGTCAAATCCATAGTCATTGAGCTCCCCCTGCTGGTGGCTGCAGGCTGTCAGAATAATATAACTATGACTGTATGGAGGTAAGCTCTTTGTGCGAGACATGCATCTTCTCCTTTAACTCCTTCATGCTCTTTCCCATACTATTAAGTTTACATGACATAACTAAAGTCTTGTTGGCCCCCGGTGCCAAATTTGACTGGGGCCCCCAACCCCATCCTATGGGGTATTTTTGATATGCAGTTATGGGTGCTGCAGTGGCATCCCATAGACTTGAAATGGATACAGATATAATACCCACAACTGCTGTTATCAAGAATATGGTGAGTAAGCAGCACCCAACATATAAATACTGGGAGATGTGTGATCTGGGAAACAGCTGATCTGCAGGGGTCCTAAGAGATGGACGCTCACTAATCTAAAATTGATCTCCTTTTTTAATAATAGGGCAACAATTTTTAAAAGGAGGATCTTCCCTTTAAAGGGTCACTCCAGTTCCTTGTTGTTGATCAGTCTTCAGGATAGATCATCAATAAGGGATCAGTGGGAGTCCAACACATGGGACCGCTACCGATCAGCTGTGTGAAGGGATAGTGTCATGTGACTATCCACATATAATATCATTTTTCCGAGACAGGGAACACCCGTGAACAAATTAAATACTGCAATGAACAAATGAATGGTTTGGTCTCAAAAAAAAAGACAATAAAAAGTGATCAAAAACTTGTACAAAGCAGAAACCGGGACCAAAGAAAACTTCAACTCGCCCCACAAAAAGAGAGTTCTTCCATCTCCATACAGAGGATTTTCTTACCCGAAACGTCTGACAAATAATGTTTTCAAGATCTCTATCTTGTCTGTGTCTATAAGCTGCAACTTTCTCGAGTCTAAGATATCACTTAAAGATCTCCCATCCTCCTCCGGTAATAGATCTAAGCAATATTCTTAAACGGGTCCACTAGCGTGCGGTATTATTACAGGATATGCTCTTGGGGAAACAGAGAGCGAGATTATTCTACTTTATTTTGATTAAGGTTCATTGACTGCTTTTATAATTGCTAAGTCTGCCGGTCCATGGGAAGGGAAGTTGAATGATACTGATCTCGGCTCTCATGTGCATTCATGTGTTTCTATTGATCCACTTCAGAATTAACCGGCTTAAGGTGACACTTCTAACTACTTATTCAGTATTTAAGTCATTGTTTCAACTGCCCAATGATCCAGCAAGAAAATAAGACATGGTGAACGCTTTCTTCTGTGCGCCGGTAGAGATATGATGAGCGCTGATGACATCTGGTGGACACATGTCCTAAATACACCCCTTCACTATAATGGGTCTGCACAGCCATGAACAACGACTGATTACAGTAAATTATATTGAAACAGTTACAATTAGATTGTGAGTAGATGTTTTGGGGGACAGAATAGGCCCACTTGCTGTTGTATGGTAAAGGGCATGCAGTAGGCAAGTCGTAGTCACACAGGACCTGCATTGACGTCTACGATGGCAAAGTTGTGTGTCACTTGTGCTCAACAATCCATCAGGTTGGAAATTTTTGCAATAGAAGGTTGCATGTCGCAACATAGACAAACATTAGAGGCAACGTTAATTAGATACAATAATTTCCTGCAGGGAACAGCAAACAGAGGCAAAGCTAGCAGGAGGGCAGGGGGCACCCCTGACTTTGTGGGATCCGCCACAGGGTTGCTTTCATCTGTATCAGCGTCTGACGGATACCGATATCATTGTTATACAAGGTAGAGGAGGAAGCTATTAGCTTCCTGCTCTACCATTCTGTAATTTGTAGCCTCAAGCCACAGCCTACAAGGTGCTCTGACCAAAGCTAAGACATCTGTATCCTGGCACAGGCGGGCGCCATGACTTCTCTGCATGGCGCATTGTAGGTCATAAACCTAAAGAGGCGGTAGCGGTTCCATACATCAGGGGATCAGATAGATGAGTATTTTTATTATACACTTTGGTGGACATTTTAATACAAAGGGGCGTTATTTATATGAGAGGGCAATTGGGGGCAGTATAAATACAAGGGGCAATAACAATATAATTGGCAGTTTTAATACAAGGGGCATTAGGGGGCAATATTTATCTAAGGGACATCAGGGGCATAATTAATACAAGGGGGTATTACGGGTTAAAAGGGGGCATTATTTATACGAAATGGCAATTGGGGACAAAAAGAATATACTGCATTGGGGCGGTATGAATACAAAGGGGTTATATAAAGATGCATTATTAATACAAGGGGGCATAAGAGGAAAATATTTATGTAAGAGGCATAATTAATATGGGGGCATATTAGAGGGGCAATTACCTTGAACCTGCATTACTAATAATAAAGTTCTGTTGGGGTAAGTATCTCAGTGCTGGCATTGCAGATGGTTCATAGGGAAATGGAATTATGTAAACCTTGGTCAACATCTCCTGTATATTGAGGTTATGTAAAAGGTTTTTAATGTCTTAATTTCTCTAGATAGATTTTATATGAAGTGACTGCGATACAAAATGGTGCAATTAGAAATAGAATAGAAACTAATATTTAGATTGTATAAAAATAAGGATGAGATGTCATAATTATAGATTGTATAGTAAAGAAGAAGTGATGTCATAGTTATAGATTGTATAGTAAAGAAGAAGTGATGTCATGGTTATAGATTGTATAGTAAAGAAGAAGTGATGACATGGTTCAAGACTGTATAAAAGGGAGGAAATGATGTCAAGTTCAAGAATGTGTAAAAAGGAGGAAGTGATGTCATGGTTCAAGATTGTATAATAAGGAGGAAGTGATGTCATAGTTATAGATTGTATAGTAAGGAGGAAGTGATGTCATGGTCCATGCCCCAGAAGAAGTGAGCAGGCGAAACTTGAGTTGGACTGCAGACTGGCACCTACTTATCTAATTCAATTGGACTTTATTTAATATCCCTGAACTGAAAGTGTGTTTGTGGGTATAATAAAGCTGTGTCCCTTCTTTTTAACCAGTTGAAGCTGCGCCCCACTACTAATATCGGTAGCTGGAACAGGCCAGATCAAGCTGTGAGAAGTTCCCTGTGTTTCCCCTGCACACCGACTGCTCCCCCTCCCCCTCCTGAGCGCTGAGGTAGTTTTATGTATATACAGTATATGATCCCGGAATAATACTCAGTCCATAGGCCTGACCACATAAGTGGTGTATACAACCTCTATATCTTCCTTACTAGGATACACCCCTATCCATTCTATACATTGCCCTTATGTCTGCTGTATAGCAACAAATAATAAGCTTTGGTTTATCGGAAAGCTCGGAGTGCCTCCTCCTCTTCTTTTATGGTATGAAACCAATAAAGGCAGATTGGTCCTCATCTTCTTCCACTGCTCTCATCCTTTATTACATCCTGCGTTCTGCACAGTAAGCGCTGGCTGGTTAATAAAGTGAGAGCAGCTGCGTCACAGGATATAGAGCTGCAGCCTCCAGCGTCACATCTGATCGGCCCCAAAATAACAAACAACATATGGGACCGATCACAAAGTGTACATGGTGACATGGCCGAGACAGCAGAGACACTAGATAAATTCTTCCCATAACTTCAGGGAATATTGGGGGCCAAAAACGCAGGGGCATTAACAAATATCATAAGGCTTCATAGTAACATTTAACTATTCCTGTTCATCTGAAAATTTATGGGGTCCTTCTCTTTAACTGGGTCAAGTGATCTGCTGATACTGACATGTCTTTGTGTTCTCTCTAAAAGTCACAATCTCACTTCCTGTGTGATGAATCTGTATGGACACTAGGGGGAGACAAACGCACAACACAGTTACTGCTAATGACTAGTCTTTCACACAGCTGTAATGGAGAAGATAACAGTCCATCCCCCTCGGCTTTAGTCTTATGGTCTCCTGGATTATTGACCAGAGGGAAGGATAACAATATTCTCCCTCAGCAGGCAGAGACGGCGCTGTCTCTAGCTGCAAATAGGATGCTGTGCTATGGTAGCAAAGACAAAGGAAGAGAAATCTAAAAACCAAGATGGTGTCAGAAGCAGAAAGGAGGCTGAACTGCAGGGAAATGGGAACAATATCCAGACGGGCAGGGTGTGCAGTTTTTATAAAAAAGTTCCTGCTGGTCTGTTTTCAGACTTCCATGTTGAGAAAGGTGGAGCAGGTGCTTTAAGTATATGGAGCGTATTCCGAGCACTGTATTTCTCAATGCAGTGACACCCAACAACTAGACATTTTGACAATTTCATCCATGTAGCCCTTCCCTCCAAACTGTACACGATAAAACCATCTGCCTGCAACTAGCCTTAGTGTATGTGAATTTCTACCGTTACCATATACACCACGATACCCCCCACCCCGGCTACAGTAAATCCAAGGTAAGTCATCCAGCCATTCACTAACCCTGCTCTGTACCAATGAGGGAAACTAGACCGAAACATCAGACTACAGATGGCTGACAGGTATAGTCACCAATGGACTGTATATCAGGTGAAGCTGGGACAATCTCTATGCTCTGAGCTCCCCCTTGTGGCGGCTGCAGGAAAATGCATTGGATCTGCGTCCGCACATGGGTTATTTGAGCAATACGTCCATCCAGAAATGTACTCAGCTCTCAAGAATGGAGTCAAATACAGACTTACCAAATGTGCCGCAACCTTTGAGAGGTCCCAAAAAAGGTTGATCGCCCGGGGTCACCGCCCAGGACCAGCGGAATGTTCACTGTTTGTACATGAAATGTGTCAACATCATAAAAAGGGGCGTATTCCACCCCAAAGAAGGTGTAACCCTAAGTATTAGGGGCGTGGCATACCATACCACCAATGCAGCGCCCATATTACCCCCTAGTATTAGACATCCCAGGGCAGCACAAACACAAACACCAGACTGCAGCACAAAATACCGCCATAAGGGTAAGTTCACACAGAGGAATCTGACACTGATTTTGAGACGGATTCAGCCTCAAAAGCAGCTCCTGAATCTGCCCCTCATTGTTTCGTCATCGGACGTTGAGCACATACGCGTCCCGATCGTTCTTCCCACGGATTCCACAGCTGATTCAGCTCCATTGTGTCTGGGACTGTCCATCAAGCTCACTGATCCCGCTGACGACAGCATCTCCCAACCCTGACTGCGGGCACAACTGTTACTGTATATGTATTATATATCCCAGAATCACCAAAATGTATCAAAATGGTTACAATCGAGAAACCATCCAGCGGCCACTACTGGAGAAATGTAGTACTGCATGGCGACCATTAAGATTACTGCTTGTTATTGGCTTTCAGCATTGACTTGAGACCCCCTCTATAACAGTTATATGACTTTACTGGGTTATAGGGGACAATCCCTTATATATATAACTCTCTTTATAGCCACTATTCGCACATCACAGCAATGGTTAAATAAGATTTCACATCTTAGAATTTAGCAATCCAGATTCCCTTTTGTAATGGACAAGTAATTTCGTTAATGGCGTACGTCCATTTCTACATTGTATGGCTGCGGATATTGATTCTTCTCATAAAGTACTTTAAATGAGACTTTGCCGATATCGGATTTTCTGAGCTTGAGCTCCATTTTATTTCCATTAATTATTCCCTAACAGTATAAGAATGAATTATATTCCAGCCCTTCATAAAGTGATGTACAGATGGGCCTTGTATCTGGGATGTAAAAGGCCCTGCCTGGAAACCCTTAGAAGACCATGGGAGAAGGAGAAGGTGGGGGACACGTGGAGGAAGCTAATGATGTGACCCTGACATAGTGTCCTTGATCATGGAGTAGAATCGGTGCAGGGCAACATCTTTATCAACTTCAGCATCCTCTTGAAGCCTCTTCCAGGCCTCTCGTTGACCTTACATGCCCAGGGGTCACTGCTGGGCCTCAATGGTCACGTCGGGCTGACTGAAGTCATGACGCTAGGTCATGGCGTTGGCGAGACAGAAAAAAGAGAGGTGAGGCAAGGTGAGTATAACTTTATTATTTTTACTCGCCTCTGCTGGGCCTCCATGTATTATACAGTGTGAGGAGACCCCAGAGTATAATAGTATTTCGTTGGTGATGAGCCCCAAAGAGTGGGTGGAATTCAGTTCTATCTGAATCAGTTTGCTCATCCCTATCCAGAAGAAGGTACATAAAACCCCATTTGTTGCCATGTACAGTTCACTTGGCACAGAGAGGAACAAGACTTACAGAGAACCCTCACGGGTGAGGAAATCTACTGGAGAGAAACCAGTCAGCAGGGCCGTGAGGAGTCTAGAGAGCCCAAGATGGGGACAAAGTGGAAACCGGTGAGCAGACAGTGGGGTTCATCTAGTGCAGTGATTCCCAAAGTGGTCTAGGTGGACCCCCAGGGGTCCACGGGAGACTCGACGGGGGTCTACGTTAGATCTAATCTTCACATTTTTGGACGAGTTTTGGGAATATGGTAGAAATGTAGCAGCAGGGGGTCCACCGAATCCAGTAAAATTTTGAAAGTGGTCTACGTGAAAAAAAAAAGTTTGGGAACCTCTGATCTAGTGGAAGCATCTCCAATACTAATACCCATGTCTCACCCAAGGAGGAGGTAGACTCACATGGTGTCTGCCAGGTGGCTGAAGACCAGTAGTGAGCGCTACAATTCCATCGATGGTTCAAAGAGTTGTTATTCCTCTTCCAAGTTTCGGTGATGAACCCTTTCCAAACCCAACTTAGTTGTTGCCACTATGTCCGGCATGTTACCTGCTTCTCGGCACACACTAGGCTATCTTGTCTTTGGTAACAGTCTGGCTTTGTTTCAGTAATTGGATCACACAGATGGACGGAACTCGAGATGGAAGACCCGGAGACGCGGGAAATCCTCCCTTTTACTGTATATTGACACTTTCCTGCTGCCATGACTACAAGGAATTTATGTAGTCTGTACTGCAGATGGACTGAAAAAGGGTACCCATGGCAAAACCAATAGGCGCAACTGGGTTCCTCCCATTTGCTTAGAGTAATCGCTACACCAAATCCATCAAAAATCCATTAAGAATCCAACTGATTTCGATGGGATTTGTTCTGTTTTCCTTTCGTGATCATTTTCATCAAATCCAGCCTAAGGTTGGTCCCCAGTTGCAACCAGATCTCTTGGGCTAATCCACTTGCAGGACTCTCTCAGTCACTCTTTCATGGTATTCTGTGTCCTCCAGCAGTTTGATAGTCAGGTGCAGTCTATTGACTCTTCAACAAGCTTGGCTACACACATGAGGGTCTCCCTGGGTGTTTCTCAGGGTGCACAGTGATGTTAAAGGGGTTGTCCAGGATCTAGCAAAATTGGACAATGATGACCTATCCACAAGATAGGTCACCAGTATCAGATCGGTCAGGTTCTGACACCCAGATCTTGCGCCAATCATCTGTTTCACCCGCTGGAACCCGTATACCAGGTATATGGCCGGAACAAAGCTCTGCCCCTATTCAAGTAAACTGGAGCAGAGCTGCAGTACCCCGTGCCACCACTACACTGTGCGGATCTCTGTACACTGTATACAGCTTCCTGCCCGTACACTGCAGCGCTGCTCAAGTTCACTTGAATAGGAGCAGAGTTGGTTCCAGTTATATACCTGGTATACGGCTTCCAGCAGGTAAAGTATCTGATCAGCGCAGAGTCCACGTGTCTGACCCCAACCGATCTGATACTGATGACATATCATGTACATGGGTCATCAGTATTCAAGTATTTGGTATTTTCTAGGTCATAGATTATGGGCACAGTGATGTCACAGTGCAGGGATAATACACACAGTGATGTCACAGTACAGGGATAATACACACAGTGATGTCACATTACAGGGATAATACACACAGTGATGTCACAGTACAGGATAATACACACAGTGATGTCACAGTACAGAGATAATACACACAGTGATGTCACAGTACAGGGATAATACACACAGTGATGTCACAGTGCAGGGATAATACACACAGTGATGTCACAGTACAGAGATAATACACACAGTGATGTCACAGTACAGGATAATACACACAGTGATGTCACAGTACAGGATAATACACACAATGATGTCACAGTACAGGGATAATACACACAGTGATGTCACAGTACAGAGATAATACACACAGTGATGTCACAGTACAGAGATAATACGCACAGTGATGTCACAGTACAGGATAATACACACAGTGATGTCACAGTACAGGATAATACACACAATGATGTCACAGTACAGAGATAATACACACAGTGATGTCACAGTGCAGGGATAATACATACAGTGATGTCACAGTACAGGGATAATACACACAGTGATGTCACAGTACAGAGATACACAGTGATGTCACAGTACAGAGATAATACACACAATGATGTCACAGTACAGAGATAATACACACAGTGATGTCACAGTGCAGGGATAATACATACAGTGATGTCACAGTGCAGGGATAATACACACAGTGATGTCACAGTACAGAGATACACAGTGATGTCACAGTACAGAGATAATACACACAGTGATGTCACAGTAAAGAGATAATACACACAGTGATGTCACAGTACAGGGATAATACACACAGTGATGTCACAGTGCAGGGATAATACACACAGTGATGTCACAGTACAGAGATAATACACACAGTGATGTCACAGTACAGGATAATACACACAGTGATGTCACAGTACAGGGATAATACACACAGTGATGTCACAGTACAGAGATAATACACACAGTGATGTCACAGTACAGAGATAATACACACAGTGATGTCACAGTACAGGGATAATACACACAGTGATGTCACAGTACAGGATAATACACACAGTGATGTCACAGTACAGGATAATACACACAGTGATGTCACAGTACAGAGATAATACACACAGTGATGTCACAGTACAGGATAATACACACAATGATGTCACAGTACAGGGATAATACACACAGTGATGTCACAGTACAGGGATAATACACACAGTGATGTCACAGTGCAGGGATAATACACACAGTGATGTCACAGTACAGGATAATACACACAGTGATGTCACAGTACAGGATAATACACACTGATGTCACAGTACAGGATAATACACACAGTGATGTCACAGTACAGAGATAATACACATAGTGATGTCACAGTACAGAGATAATACACACTGATGTCACAGTACAGGATAATACACACAATGATGTCACAGTACAGGGATAATACACACAGTGATGTCACAGTACAGGGATAATACACAGTGATGTCACAGTACAGGATAATACACACAATGATGTCACAGTACAGGGATAATACACACAGTGATGTCACAGTACAGGGATAATACACACAGTGATGTCACAGTACAGGATAATACAGTGATGTCACAGTACAGAGATAATACACACAGTGATGTCACAGTACAGAGATAATACATACAGTGATGTCACAGTTCAGAGATTATGGACACAGTGATGTTACAGTACAGAGATAATACACACAGTGATGTCACAGTGCAGGGAGAATACACACAGTGATGTCACAGTACAGAGATAATACACACAGTGATGTCACAGTACAGGATAATACACACAGTGATGTCACAGTACAGGGATAATACACACAGTGATGTCACAGTACAGGGATAATACACACAGTGATGTCACAGTACAGGGATAATACACACAGTGATGTCACAGTACAGGGATAATACACACAGTGATGTCACAGTACAGGATAATACACACAGTGATGTCACAGTACAGAGATAATACACAGTGATGTCACAGTACAGAGATAATACACATAGTGATGTCACAGTACAGGAATAATACATACAGTGATGTCACAGTACAGGGATAATACACACAGTGATGTCACAGTACAGGGATAATATACACAGTGATGTCACAGTACAGGATAATACACACAGTGATGTCACAGTACAGGGATAATACACACAGCGATGTCACAGTACAGATATAATACACACAGTGATGTCACAGTACAGGGATAATACACACAGTGATGTCACAGTACAGGGATAATACACACAGTGATGTCATAGTACAGAGATAATACACACAGTGATGTCACAGTACAGGGATAATACACACAGTGATGTCACAGTACAGGGATAATACACACAGTGATGTCACAGTACAGGGATAATACACACAGTGATGTCACAGTATTGAGATATGTACAATGCAGATATGATCTGTAGTACACAATGAAGTTCCAATGTAAAGAAATGTCAGTTTACATGGATAATAGATATAATGATGTCACAGTTCAGAGATCATATACACCATGATATCACGTGCACATGGTGACATCAAAGCATATTATCACACAATGACATCACAGTACATAGATAATTTAGTATTGTCACAGCACAAGGCCTTATATACACATCATTGGATTTTCTGGTCCTTCGCTGGCATATCCCGATGCAGTATAGGAGAGAAGCAGTAGGTGGCGACATTTGACTACATTTGTTACTAAAGAGATTGTAACAATACTTGTAAAAACTGGGCCAAGTATCAAGAGCCCATATACAGATGTAACCTAACACTTAACACGTTATATACAATGTTGCAGTAAACCTGAAATTGACACTTAAACAAAAGTCATTATACAAAAAACAAATTAACATACAGAAAAGTTGGAGTCGCTGCGATCACATCTGTTCTTCTGATCCGTCGTAAGATTCAGCAGTGAAGTCGATCCGTCTAGTGATGGACAACAAGGGATTTCGAGGGCCCCCATTGACTATCATGGGACCAGTCTGATATCTGTCATTGTCTTCCTGTTTTAGGACTTTTTTGCCCACTAGTTCAGGTGGACTCTGCACCAAACAGAAAACTGCACAGATATGTGAACGTAACGTAAGCCTCTCTATGCCTACAAGACATTGTACCACATCAGTGTCCTCTCACTTAGCCAACCAGTACCCTAATTTGCCCTGACCAGGGGACAAGATCCCCAAACTAACTGGATGGGTGTCTCTTCATTTTGGAGTAGAGATTTCTGATTTGGCCAATATCCCAAACTCATGTGGTAAGACCTCTATAAGATTTGGACAGTGACTTGTAGGGTGACTTGTAGGGTCACCTCCTCCACCAACTCCAACTTTGCATCCTTCAATAGGCCTCGTTCCACTGATTCCGGCGCAGTTGGAATTTTTTCTCTAGCCCTTACCATTCCTGAGAAATCATAACTCTTAGTTTCAGCACTAATATGCTAATTAGGCTCTATACTGTCAGGTGGGCGGTCTCAGACTATCTGCTCCAGCTAAGGACTGCCCTGATTACTCCGGAACGGTGGGAGCTAGAGAAAAAATTCCAACTGCGCCAGAATCAGTGAAACAGCAGCTATTGAAGGATGCAAAGAGTTGGAGTTGTTGAAGGTGGTGACATGTCCTCTTTAAAGTGTCTCTGACTATGACTATCACACAATATTGTACATTATATTGGTACCTATAGTTCATTTATGATAAGATGCCATAAAATAACATTGCAGAGCTCGGGGCTTAGATTTCAGCTTAGAACCATCACTTTTACATGTGCCAGGGTTATTCAATCCTCCAAAATTGTGGGATTTCACACAAAAGGCCGGAGGATTGAGCAGATTATTACCTGTAAGAGATACAGACAGCGCAGTGTTTGTAGCTCAGCAGGTTTTAATGAATACAGAGCTGAGGAGGAGATGAAAACGCGGCCTACATTCTCTTCTGTCAGCGACGCTCATAAAGCCAAATGTTCATTATTGCAATAATTATTGGGGAATACGTTGGAAGAACTTCAAAAACTTGGAAAGAAGAAAAATCCTGAAGATTAACCCACCATGACACCGTGTGGGCACAACGTGTGGGCACTGGGCACGGAGCGGAGGGTGCTGGACATTAGGAGTGGAATGTAGAGGAAATGTAGGCTACAAATAGGGGTGGGGAACAATTTAGAGATTTTACAAAAACATCAACCAAAATCAAACAACCAGCTGGATGCTTTATCTGAGCAGCTCCCATGCCATACACAGGAGGAAATAAGTTCTAAATAGTGTCAATTTTAAGGAAATGATGGTAAAGAGTTCATGAAGAGTCAACATGGATGGATGGACCTGGGTGGTGGCTCTGTCTAGGCTTGGTCTCTCGCTGTCATAACCAGACACCTAGTGGTGTCATGTTATAACACTTTGCATGCCATAGTCTTATGGTAGATGCTAGAATGGAGTGGTTAAAAGTAGGTTGTCCTTGGCTTGGTGTGATTCCAGAAGGTGTCCACACCGCTTCTTGCGATTGTTAGTATGCGACACCACCCCCTGTTTCCATGTCAAACCAGACAGGCAAGGGTTAGGGTTGCATTTAGGAGAAGCATATTGAGTGGGTTAGGGTTACTTAGTTACCATGAGGTGCTGCAACAACAAAGGCCAAGGCTGAGGGTGTTTTAGCGTTGACTGGCTGGAGGGCAACACAGCAAACACACCCAGAGTCAAGACAGCGCCACCTATTGGATCCACACCATGCCAGGGAAAACCTACTTCTAACCACTGCATTCTTGCATGGACCATAGTCTTACAGGCAAGTCTCCTCTCATTGTCTCCTTGCTCCACCTGCCCTAGGCGTTACATATACTGTATGCAACAGTCCTTGTCATGGACCTTTGCCCAGTTGCGATTGTTCAGTAGACTATCTTGGGTCACAGTCCTGCCCTGGTACCTTTGCCATGTCATCTTAACTGTAGACAGAAAAGCTGCTCCTTCACTCCCTGGGTTTGTCACCAGGGTTGCGCAACCCAATAGTGCCAATAAAACTTGTCCTGCCCTGATACAGTGTCAGAGTGGCCCACCAGAGTAGTAGAGGATCCTCCAGGGGACCAGGCTCTAATACAGTAATGGTTCAGCAGGAGGGTACTCTGGTCTATTTGATAGAGGTTGTTCTAGGATGGGCCCTCAGAATCATTTTGGTCTGGTGGGCCCAAGATTATTGAGTCTGACATTGCCCCGGCAGACTGTACATGATCTGGAGTTCCAGGCTGACCTTGTTGCAGTATTGGACACCATAGGTGTACACCCTGCACCTTTTGCCAGGTTTCATTGGCAGCCTTCATGACATTTGTTTGCACCCTTGTCTTCCTCTCTGCCAGTGCCCCAGAGCCTACTACCACCCATAGTATACATAGGATGATAGGAGTTGTCAACAGCCAACTTATAAACTATGTTCCACTAGAAAATAACCCCCCTATTAATCTTGTGAAGAACAGGAGTCGGGGCTGTAGCATGGCAGCACGCCGGGGCTGTAGCTGGCGCACTGGCCGGGGCTGTAGCATGGAGCGGCCGAGCTGGGGCTGTGCATGGCAGCACGAGCCGGGGCTGTAGCATGGCAGCAGGGCCGGGGCTGTAGCATGGCAGCAGGGCCGGGGCTGTAGCATGGCAGCGGAGCCTGGCCGGCTGGGGCGGTAGCATGGCAGCAGGAGCCGGGGCTGTAGCATGGTAGCACGGGCTGGGACTGTACCACGGCAGCACAAGCTGGGACTGTAGCATGGCAGCAGGAGTCGGGGCTGTAGCATAGCAGCACAAGCCGGGGCTGTAGCATGGCAGCAGGAGCCGGGGCTGTAGCATGGCAGCACGAGCTGGGACTGTAGCATGGCAGCAGGAGCCGGGGCTGTAGCATGGCAGCAGGAGCCGGGGCTGTAGCATGGCAGCAGGAGCCGGGGCTGTAGCATGGTAGCAGGAGCTGGGGCTGTAGCATGGCAGCACGAGCTGGGACTGTAGCATGGCAGCACGAGCTGGGACTGTAGCTGGCAGCACGAGCTGGGGCTGTAGCATGGCAGCAGGAGCCGGGGCTGTAGCATGGCAGCAGGAGCCGGGGCTGTAGCATGGTAGCACGAGCTGGGGCGGTAGCATGGCAGCAGGAGCCGGGGCTGTAGCATAGCAGCACAAGCCGGGGCTGTAGCATGGCAGCGGAGCCGGGGCTGTAGCATGGTAGCACGAGCTGGGGCTGTAGCATGGCAGCACAAGCTGGGACTATAGCATGGCAGCACTGGCCGTGAGGAGATGACATCTGGTCTCCTGCACTGGCTCCAGCAGTTGGTTCCGTTACACTGGTGTTTCTCCACAGCAGAAGTTTTGCTCAAGACCAGACCCTATCCTAAAATGGCCGCAGCTAGGCCAATCTACTTCCCTTCCCTGTATGACAAGGGCATCTTTGATTCTCCAGGGAGTCACTTTGATATGTGGATGAGACAAGGAATGACTTTTCCTCAAAGCTCTAACCCCTACAGAGGAGAAGTCTCACGCTGGCCGCCTGGGTTAGCAGATCTTAGTTATATTCCAATCTGGTTCTTCACAACACATTTCCAGGAAGACCTCAGACCCCGGACAGGCGTCCATGACAAGCTCTGCGAACTGGAGATCCAAATCAAGGAGATAGAGCTCCTCAGTATAACCGGAGATTGGTATGATGTCCGCAAATGTGAGTAATCTTCAGGGGCTTCTTATTTTAGGGTCAGATTCCTTAAGGGATACTAGTTTTAGGGGTGATTTGCATTGCTGGTTACCTGCCGTCTTATTAGGGAGATGTGGTCGGGCGGAAATGTGTCAGTTGGAAAATTTACAATGTTACATACAGTATATATATATATACTGTATACTCTATGGAGAAAAGTACCGGAAATCCCATTCTAAAGCCATAGACAATATGGGGTTGTCCCTGCTTTTCTTCTTCTGCTTTCTACAAGATTTTGGAGGTGTCTTAGTGAATTTTTGCCCATTCACCCAGAAGAGCATTTGTGAGGTCAGACACTGAAAAAAATGAAGCCTGGACAATACCTTTAAGATTTCCTTTCACTGGAATTAAGGGGCCAAGGGCGATCCCTGAAAAACAACCCCATAGCATTACCCCTCCTCCACCAAACTGGCACAATGTAGTCAGGCAGGTAATATTCTCCTGGTGTTCACAAAACCCCAAATGACCCATCAGACCGCGTAGCGAATCCCATCCACACTTTGCAGTACGATACACGCAGCGGACATGCTGCCATGTCCAAAACCGTTGTGGTTTTTTGGAAATCACAGCATGTCAATTATACCTGCGGAAATGCCGTCAGTTTCCCTAAGGGTATAATGGAAACAGAAAGTCCGCAGAGGAAACCTTTCTCTGAAAAGCGCTGCGGGAAAAACCGCCATGTGTTGCCGCCACGGTTTTCCCCACAGTGCTTTTTTGCTGCAGCCCGTCGAGCCTTAGCCTTAAAGGCGTTGCCCAAGAGTTCACATTGATGATCTATCCCTTGGACCCAGAAGCAGACAGCGCCACCCACTGTGCAGTGGCCATGTCACGCTATTACAGCTCAGCCCCTGTGCAAGAGCAGAATACAAACTACAAGCGCTGGTACGGGTTACTATGGGAAAACCAAGATAGTTTTTCTTTTAGACAGTTTCATAGATTCCCTTTATAGTACGTAAGTCATATAATATATTCAGTTATTGGATTCGTTTAGAATCTTACAATGAGTTGGATATAATAACCTAGTAATGACCTAGTAATGACCTAGTCACATCCATTCGCAGCTTCTGTCACAATTTCTGTCAGATTTGATGGAAAAACTAAGTTTCTTTAGCACTTTTTGGCTGACAGCTCGGCAGAACCCTGACAGATCTCATTATAAGTCAGCGCCTGTCGTATGTCATAACCATTGTTATAAACAGACACCACGGGACACATGTGAACAGAGGCCAAGAGAAAACTTCTACGGAACTTTGGTAGGGTATCTCCAGAAAACAGCGGGACCAAGAGTTGTTACCCAGTATAATGGCTCCCTCCAGCTGCCCCCAGTTTAATGTTCCTTTCCATCTACCCCATAGTTTAATGTTCCCCTCCAACTGCAACCATGGTTTAAGGTCCCCCTCCATCTGCCCCCACAGTTTAATGTCCCCCTTCATCTACCCCCATGGTTTAAGGTCCTCCTCCATCTGCCCACAGTTTAATGCCCCCCTCCATCTACCCCCAGTTTAATGGCCCCCTCCATCTACCCCCAGTTTAATGTCCCCCTCCATCTGCCCCCAGTTTAATGTCCCCCTATATCTGCCCCATAGTTTAATGTCCTCCTCCATCTACCCCCACAGTTTAATGCCACCCTCATCTTCCCCCACAGTTTATTGTTCCTCTCCATCTGTCCCCAGTTTAATATCCTCCTCCATCTACCCCCAGTTTATTGTCCCCCTCCATCTGCCCCCATAGTTTAATGTCCCCCTCCATCTACCCCACAGTTTATTGTCCCCCTTCATCTGCCCGCACAGTTTAATGCCACCCTCATCTTCCCCCACAGTTTATTGTTCCCTCCATCTGTCCCCAGTTTAATATCCTCCTCCATCTACCACCAGTTTAATGTCCCCCTCCATCTGTCCCCACAGTTTAATGTCCCCCTCCTGGTAACAACCAAACATAAAAACCTAATCCTCATCTGGCCCCGTTCCCTGCTGATCTTCTTTTCTGTCTCTGTTCCCGGAGTCTTCAGGGATGTGAGTGACGTCATCATATCGCGCGTACAGCTCCCGGAGTAGAGATAGGGCCCGAATGGTGAATGCAGAGAGCGGACAGCTCCATGCTTTACCATTCCTGTATTCAACTCATACCTTCCACCGACCGGGCCAATGGGACTGGGAATCCGGGACGGTTGGGAGGTGTGCAATTGCGGTTACATACGGAGACCGAATGACCCCATTGACTGTAATGGGGTCCATCGAGTGTCAGTCTTTTAAAAATGAAGCCGGCGAACGAGAATGTGAGCATAGCCTGACATGCTTAAATCTCATCCACTTTACAGATACCATAAAATGCTGCCGATTTTCCATATTTCCATATAAGCTGCAGTTTCTCTGCCACATGTGAACATTCCCTTACCGGAAAGATGAGTTAATTTTAGGAGCTTTCTTAAAAATATTGGAAATTACACAGTAACGACAATCTCCAATTCCCTGTAATGTCCTCCTCTCCGCCATGCAGAAATCAGGTTAACAAGTCCCCTTTGTCACAGAAGAAAGATGATCTCCGAAGATGTCAAAAAGGATTTCCGCGTGTCTGGCCCAGTCTGTTACATTGTACAATAGACGGTAGTTACGGCGAGGTTGAGCAATCGGGGTATAATCGGTTAAATGACATAACAAGGTCTTTGTACCAAAAAGTACAATTTTCATTTTCTGTTTTTGCTTCCAGATTACTTTTTGACGGCCGTCAGAGCGAAGATGATCCATGATATAAAGGCCGCGCAGGCTCACGGCAAAGCCACACAGGCGTCTTCAAGAAAACTTTTTTAATATAATATATATACATCGGATTGTTATATTCTATAAGAAGATTGTGAAATAAAATTACATTGTATTGACTTCCATTCTTGAGTTATTTCCTCCTTAGTTAACGTAATGTATATACTGAATTAGTGTTTAAAGGGGTTCTCCAACCTTTGTCATAACTTGCCACAGAGCAAAGGATCCTTAAAAAAACAAAGGAAAAAAGATGACTTACGTACTAAGACCTCATGCACATGACCTTGTGCACAGGCCGAGGGCGCTCCGATGTTGGAAGGGACAGATGACATTGGATGTTTCAAAGAATAGGAGAATAATCCCCCCCCAAAAAAAAAGGGTTACCGGCACTGATACGGTTAGGTGTTTTTATTAGGCATGTGCACAACGCGTTTCGGGCATATATAGCCTGCTTGATTACAATGGGGGGTTCCATTCTGTTTCGTTGTGACAGAGCTGGATAGGACATGTTCCTTATTCCACAGAATGGGTCATCGGAACCCTCCTTGGTAGTGTTCATGGGGCGTAAGGTCTCACTTGCGCGGCTCTGGTCCTGAGGCTTCTGATCCCCATCAGACTGAAAGTGATGATGTCATGTTCACAGTTTATTGCCCTCATCCTCTTCATAAATCTCTTGGACCCTATGTCAGTCGGGGCTCTTTATTAAGTCTTGGGTACAATATAAATTTGCCCCTTTGTCTAGGATTAAAGCCAAACCAGAACATTGTTTCCAAAGGTTAAAGAGACCCATCCACCGACATCTGTTTCTGGGTTATTGTCCTTCATCAGGTTCTGGGTTGGCTGACTGTGAGGTCATGGTACCCCTTCTGAACCATGTCAATGACCTCTACATATCATATCCTTGACCTCTTGTCAAGGCATCTCTACCACAGCACTTTCTCAGTCTCTCAATTTTTTGTTTGACCTTTAAAAGATCCTCTTGTACTGAACGTCTGAGGCCAAAAACACATTTTTGGACCAAAAATGTGCGGTCAGGTTGGGCAGTTGCCTTATGATCGGCCTCCTGCCATTTCTGTCCCGGGCACTTCTGACTATATAACAACCTTCTTTGTAAAAGTCTTAAAGTACTTTTTTAAATTAGTTTGCAAACTGATAGCAACTCCGGCTGAGGCTGCAAGAAGATAGCAGATAATATCCTCCGGTT
Source organism: Leptodactylus fallax (assembly GCA_947044405.1). Classification (NCBI taxonomy): domain Eukaryota; kingdom Metazoa; phylum Chordata; class Amphibia; order Anura; family Leptodactylidae; genus Leptodactylus; species Leptodactylus fallax. The sequence continues at coordinate 5,319,419 of CAMRHE010000068.1, read as the reverse complement.
ACGCTCGGACCACAGCATTCCTTCCAGACTTTGTACAATATACAACACAAGGCCCGGGGCCCAACGTCCACAAGATCTGTCCTTGTGAAAAAAGGGATCAATATCTCATTAAGAGATGTTTTTACACAGAGAGCCGGGCTGTGGACTCGGACTTGGAGGACTTGGGAGAGGAGACGCAATCCTTCCAAACAATCCCAGCTTTCATTAACAAAAGGGCCGATGATAGGAAATGCACGAGGCGTTGCTGAAGCTCCTGGACCATGGCATGCCGAGAAATACAACTTGGAAATACAACGGTTTATTCTCTATGCAATTCATTAAGTACAGATATTTGCAGATGTGAAAAAGAGTCCTATCAGAATTATTATTCCAGGGTACAGCGAGGAGGGGGCTGGTGATACATGTGCCCCGGGTGCTGAGTGCTAGAGGGGGTCACTGTGCCTTGGCCAGAGAATTTACATACAGGGCCAGGACAGCAAACATGCTGCTACTATAGCTCTGATGTGAGGGTTTGACTCTTGAGTCCAGATAGGATATAGTCACAATGCAGCCAGTGCCATAACCATGGCCACTTCAGAAACCACATCCTTGGCCAATGGCTGAACAATGCGGTAGCTAAAACATGGCTTCAAACATAGAGCTGGCCATGTTATGTGTCCTCCCCTTAAAGAGGACCATTCCTGTCCTCTAAGGTAGGGATATTTAAACTCTGTTCCTCCCCACCCAGGTGCCTGCTATTAGTTTGTACTTTTGGAAGGCTCCTGAACTCAGACCGTTTGTGCTGGTTTACTGACCATTGGCCTGCTACTTGAAATTCACTTGTCTTCTGATTTTGGTTTTGACCGTACCTCTTGGATTGACCTTTTGACTTGGACACATATACTTTTCTGATTGATCCCTCTGGTTTAGATCTGCCTTGTGAGTTTGTTGTGGGTTCTGGTTTGACTTATAATTTTGTATGGAGATAACTTGGGTCCATATGGCTTTGTGGGTGCCCAGGATCGATCTCTCTGCGTCGTGTGAGATTTAGATCGCTTATTCCACTACTCTCTGTTGTCAGCCACACCCTGCAATTTTTGATATTTGCTCCAGTGATATCATAACAGGCAGCCTGAATTAAAAATCCCCGTATTGATTGGTGTATACAGCTACTATACAGACTATGGGTCTCCATGGTTACAGACTACAGTTTAACTCTGTGTAGTCAGATCCTGCATTTCCTATTTCTAGGATGTATAAACTTGCGTCAGTTTTTATTTTGCAGAAAGTAGTCACATATGATCAGCTCTTTGGTTTGGGCACTGCTCAGATTTATTCGCTGCCTTCTTGTTGTTCATCGCTACAAAAAAAAAAAAAAAAAAAAAAACACACACAATTTAAAATAGCGACATTTCCTAAACCGTGTTGCGCTGTGTTCCGATGGGTTGCCAGGCAACACTATGTAGAAGAAATTGATTTCTTTGATGTCGGGCAGGTTACTAACCTTTTGTTACTGAGCTGACAGGATCTAATTGTTCTACAGATGTTTCTTGCTCATTCACATCTTACAAAGATGGAAACACATAAAATAAGCGACTTAATTATCATCGATTAAGTATAAATGTGCTGGGGTGAAGCAGCGCCCTCCATGGTGGATTTTATCAAATTATATCACATCTCTTTAAGAATCCAGGAAAATGGGAATTTTTTGACATCAGGAAAGGGATAAAAACACCCTGGTATAATTTTGGTTATTTTGTAACAATTGTGGACAATGGGAATCTATTTATGCAAATTGTGTAGATTGTATCAGAGTATCAGAGTATCCATCTTACCTTCAGTAAAACATAAATATTAAGAATAGAAAAAGACACAACAAATTTCTGTAGTTTATTAAACTGGCTCAAAATGTTACTAAAAATTTCCTATTTATTAAACAGAGCAATAAATAATAACCAAACAGTAAAATTACAGTTAAATCTTCCTCATCTTAGATTCAGATTTAGGGGATCGAATGTGCACCATGCACACACATGCACCCCAACTAGAACTCACGGGGGCCCATTGAAGGCAGAAGAGCGAAGAGGAGGAGGCCTCGAGCAGGAGCAAGGATCGGTAAGTGATGCTGACAGTTCTCCCCGGTTCTGCCAAACTGGTTGTAGAATCGGATCACAGAACCGGGTAGAAGTGGGGCCCGACCCAATTCTGCTCCTATTAGAGCAGGAAGCCACAGGAATTATTGTCAATTATTAACCCCTTATGGGCGGCTCCCACAATTATTAATTAATATTCAATAATGGTCAGCGTTCTCCATACATAGTCCATGAATTAGTTGACAATTCACTACACAGGCAGGTTGTGCTGACATAATAATTTGCAGGTACGTGTACAGGAGCTTGAACTCCTCCTAGGCAGGACGCTGCAAACATTATTCTGTATATAGGTGTAGGGAACACTCTGATATCTGCCTCTGCATAGGGCTAGTTTTCTGGCCGGGTTACGCAGTGCTTACAGTTCCATAGGAGCCGATGAGGTATCATCAGGCTATGCTTATGCCTCGTATGTGCGCCAGCATATAGTCACCTCTTATCAATTCTATCCATCATCTTATAAGGCTTAGCCCCTCCTCCTTGTCTTGTGTGACAGTTCTGCATCTTACTAGCCTCATCGTATCAAGATAGCCTGGGTCAACAAGTCTACCAGCTGTAAAGCCGTTGCCTACAGTCCAGCTTCTCACACAAACACAGGTAGGTTGTCTCTTCTGCCTGGATCAAGTTACAACAGCCAGCAAGGAGCTCTGGCTGTGGAGGAACAACTTCCACATACCTAACTGCACAGAGCAAGCACCACTTTAACCTCTCAGTTACAGCCTTGACTTGAAGGAGTATCCTGGTTATAAGAAGTTTCCACAGGATAAGGGGTAATTTGCTGATCGGTGGGTGTACAGTGTTGGAACCCCCACTGTTCACTAGAATGGGTGTCCCCTCCCTATGATCAGTATGGAGGAATATGTTGAGCATGCACACTGCTGCTCCATTCATTCTCTATGGGATTGCCGGAGATAGCGGAGTACAGTGATTAGCTATCTTCAGGTCCCATAGAAGTCAATGGAGTGGCTATGCTTGTGGAGTAAGCCGGTGCATTCTCATGATCAGTGGGGGTCTAACTGGTAACCTGTTCTAACTGGATTACCCCTTTAATAAATCCTATTGAGTTGGACACAGGAAGCTGAGATTTAGGCTGCCGATGTTCCAGAATCCTAATTTATCACCTATAACTGTCTGATCACTGGGGGTCTCACCGGTGGGACCCCCAGCCATCATAAGAACGGGCCCCACATGCTGCAGCTCCATTCAGAGTCTATTGGACTGACAAAGATAGGCTGACCCTGAGTGATCGGAGACTGATGCTTTGGATGGGTGATAGGTTACGATTTTGGGAAACCCTTTCAACAAAATATTGGCAATGACTTAGTCGCTTAGACCTTTACCATTAGCTTTAGCACTAGAGGTCCGGAGGCAGCTGAAGCAGCATTGCAGCCTAGGGATCCTGCAAACAGTAGCATAGATCTCAGCTTCCTGCATCATAACTTGAATGGATAGAGGGCAATATTAAATATAATAAATATGTAATACCTAAGGAATATCATTGAATAATCTCAGATCTATTCCCTTGTACCAATGACCCCGATTTTATATTACCGTCCATCATGTTTTAATTGTCTTCTATCCACTTGCTTGAGAGCGGCCATTCCTGTAATAAATCGTATTGTCTGAAGGCTGAGGCAATTACATCTCATCACAGCTGGAGGTCACTATATCTAATTAATCCGCGAGGTGTATAAGAAGCTGCGGCCGCCTTCTTACCCCATCTCATCTCATTTACTGCTGATCTATAGCATCCTGTGCCATGTGTACTGATCATTCCCTCAATCACATTATACAATCCCGCCGCGTCCATTACGTGGATCTCCAGCTCCCCACTGAGAATCCACCATCTAAAAACATAATATGGCACCGGTTTATTGGATTTAGGCCCATATAGAAAATATTAGAAATGTCAGATACATTTCAGATTAGAAAAAGGTTGGTTACATTGTACTGAATATCGACACTTGGATACCATCTTGTTTTGTTGCCCAATTTTGAGGATACAAAGTATCCAATCCCCTGTATGGACAAGACAACAGTCAAATGATGAACACAAGGGCCCCATTGACTGTAATGATGTTTGTCATTGCTGGATGAAAAGGCTGATCTTGTAGGACTTTTTTTTGGACAAGAAGAAACTGACGCAGATGTGAACATAGCCTTAAAGGGGCTATATCTCTATGGACACTTATTCCCTATCCACAGGACTGGGGGACCCGTAACCAGCGCTCCATTCACTGCTATGGGGCTGCCGGGACTGTAATCTACATAGAAGTGAATGGAGCGCCGGTCACACAAGTGCACTGGCACTCCATTCTCAAGGAGTCCTTTAGGGGACTTTCAGTACCCCATCCTCCTGAGCACTGGTGGACCTGGCGATCAGATACTTATCCTGTGGCTAGGGAATAAGTGTCCATCATGGGACAACCCTTTAAGTAAATTAAAGGGTGTCTTCCAAGAGTTAAATACTGATGACCTATCCTTAGAATAGGTCATCAATATCTGATCAGTGAGGGTCCAATGCTTGGGACTCCCTACAGATCATCTATTTGGGTGTTGCTGCCTCTTCCCCAAATACCAATCACATGAGTGTCACTTCTGCTTCACAGGTCAGTGACATCATGTTTATTCAACACATGGCCAATGTGCAGCAATCCTATACAGGTGAATGGGGCTGAGCTGCAATACCAAGCACAGCCACTATGCTAAGTACGGCGCTGTGTTTGGTATTGCAGCTCAGCCCTATTCACTGCAACAAAAAAAGCTGCAGGGCCTCAGCCTTAAAGGGGTATTTCCCCGATTAACATCATCTGTGCACAGAATAGGTGATAGGTGTCTGATCCCTGAGACTCCTCACCAATCACTAAAACATGGGGTCCCATGCCCCCTCTCAATGCCTCTTCGTGGTTAGTAGGGGGCGCTGTTTTGTGTGGCCGCACATCTCCCTTACTTGTCCTGATTAAGGTCATTGCATTGACAACATGTGAATGGGTTTATACAATGTGTATACAATAATGGTTTTTAATATACAGAATAATAAGATCATTATCACAAGCAACGCAGCAAAAGTAGCATGACAAAGAAATATCAGAAAACATGAGTACTAATGGTTCAAGGCAGCTAATACAGAAAGCGCCCTCAACTCCAGGGTAGACATTCATCTGCTTGGATAACTCCTCCGGGTAATTGTCCTTGTAGTTTCTCATTTGCTTTGCCCTGAACAGTTCTCTATTCAAGTTATTCATTGGATCAATTCATTGCAGCCTGACAGATTGCATATATCTGTAATATATGTACAATATACATATATATATAGGTATTTACAAAGATTACAAAAATACATTTCAGGTATGTACATATATAAGACTTCTTTACATGGCAAAATATGTCTTAAAGGGGATGTGTCGCCTCTCCTGATATGTCTATTTCAGTAAATATTTGTATTTCGCATGAAATAAGAATTCTGGAGCGTCTTTTCTTTGCACTCTATGTGAAGCCGTTCCTCTGTTATTCCTCTGTGAAATTTATAAATGAACTGACAACTGGGTGTTACCAACTTTCCTTGCCAAGGGGGTGTGTCCCTACTCATTCCAGCACTGATTGGACAGTGTCAGACTGTGCAGTGACACACACCCAACTAGTAACACCCACTTGTCAAATTATTCAATAATTTCTAAGAAGAATAACAGAGGAACAGTTATAAGAAAAAATGCTCCAGATTTGGTATTTTATGGGGAATACAAGAATTTACTAAACCAGACAGGTCAGGAGAGGGGACAAGTCCTTCTTAAAATGAAAAATCAAAATTTTATGCTAAACAGATAAGACAAAGTTCATTGATACCAAAAATTCTGTTTGCAGTCATTTGCTAATATTGTCTGTCAGGTTAAAATTTGCATTGGTGCATGCAGAAAAAAAATCTACAAAAAAAAAATTCTGTGATTTTGCAAAACAAAGATAATAAAACATTGGGGTCATGTATAAAAGTCCAGCAGTGCAGTATTTTATGCAGACGGCTGCAGTCAATGTGAATAGGATGCTATGGAGGTTGCATGACCTCATACGGACCCACCCATGGCTGCCATAGACTGCTATGAACCCTAGCCGTGCCTCTGTGTGCCTTGGATTTTATATAGCGTTATCTCTCACACAAAAAAAAAAGACAGGACACTCTATTGAATGCCAAACCCCAGCATATCACCCCAGCCCTGCAGGTAGATAGGTTACTGTTACCAGAACCAGCATATCACCCCAGTCCTACAGATAGATAGGTTAGTGTCACCAGAACCAGCATATCACCCGAGCCCTGCAGGTAGATAGGTTACTGTCACCAGAACCAGCATATCACCCCAGCCCTGCAGATAGATAGGTTACTGTCACCAGAACCAGCATATCACCCCAGCCCTGCAGATAGATAGGTTACTGTCACCAGAACCAGCATATCACCCCAGCCCTGCAGATAGATAGGGTACTGTCACCAGAACCAGCATATCACCCCAGCCCTGCAGATAGATAGGTTAGTGTTACCAGAACCAGCATATCACCCCAGTCCTACAGATAGATAGGTTAGTGTCACCAGAACCAGCATATCACCCCAGCCCTGCAGATAGATAGGTTAGTGTCACCAGAACCAGAATATCACCCCAGCCCTGCAGATAGATAGGTTAGTGTCACCAGAACCAGCATATCACCCCAGCCCTGCAGATAGATAGGTTAGTGTCACCAGAACCAGCATATCACCCGAGCCCTGCAGATAGATAGGTTAGGGTCACCAGAACCAGCATATCACCCGAGCCCTGCAGATAGATAGGTTAGGGTCACCAGAACCAGCATATCACCCCAGCCCTGCAGATAGATAGGTTACTGTTACCAGAACCAGCATATCACCCCAGCCCTGCAGATTGATAGGTTAGTGTCACCAGAACCAGCATATCACCCCAGCCCTGCAGATAGATAGGTTAATGTCACCAGAACCCAACATATCACCCCAGCCCTGCAGATAGATAGGTTAGGGTCACCAGATCCTAACATATCCCCCCAGCCCTGCAGATAGATTGGTTAGTGTCACCAGAACCAGCATATCACCCCAGCCCTGCAGATAGATAGGTTACTGTTACCAGAACCAGAATATCACCCCAGCCCTGCAGATAGATAGGTTAGTGTCACCAGAACCAGCATATCACCCCAGCCCTGCAGATAGATAGGTTAATGTCACCAGAACCCAACATATCACCCCAGCCCTGCAGATAGATAGGTTAGTGTCACCTGAATCGCTGGCTGGACTATACATACAATGGCGCATCTTCATTAGGAATGCCGGGAGGTTGAACAATGAAATGGCCATATATACAAACCACAATATAGCTTTTTGTTGCATGTAATGTATCCAGATTGAATAATACTTGTTTTGCATGACCAAAGGGGTTCATTATAAAGTCCTTACTGTATGTACACCTTAAATGAAGACAGAGCTGTATATATAATAGGGTTCTATCTCCGAGCATTCCTGGGCTGGAAAGTAGACCTTCATTAGTTCTAGCGGCTCTTTGGCTCTCTGTTTCATGGCTTAGCATTATTTCTTACTAAATAATAGAAATCTCAGGCAGACAGAGGCTTGTTTGTACGGCCGGCTAGAGATCGGGTTCTAAGCCAAATTTACTCAAGGTTCTCAGTTTACCTGCTTCGGCCGAGCGCCAGCCTGAGAAACCTTTCAATGTCGAAAGGAATGGCTGCTCACTCAGTGAAACGTTTCACCGACTGGACCACAAGCTGGGATTGCATTACAATTTATTGATTTTATAGGGGTTACTTTTTAGGGGTTGAATAGCATTTTGCTTGGTTATGATAGTCTTACATGACCTCAGACCTACTCGCATGGGCAGACTGGCAGAGAATGAAGGTATGAAGACCTACTTTAAAGACAACCCATGGATATGGATATATTCTATATGGACAGTGGATGTGTTTGGGAATCCCTTTTATGAGTCAAAGTTGAGAGAAATTAACAAAAGGCGGCTCTCGCTCTGGTATGGATTACATGGCCAGCCATTGATTCGAAGCCAGAGTTGGCTTTCCCCAGCAATAGGATCCATTCTCCGGGGAAGTCTGAAATCAGACTCAGTCACCATGAACCACCCCTTTAAACAAGACCTTTCACCAACTCCATCAACTCCAACTCTTTGCATCCTTCAATAGTTTCCGTTCCACTGATTCCAGAACCGTTGGAATTTTTTTCTCTAGTCCCCACCATTCCTGAGCAACTGTAAATTTCAGCATGTAATAAGTTAGGCTCTATACTGTCAGATGGGCGGTCCTGGGCTAGAGCAAACAGACAGGGACCGCCCTCCTAACAGTAGAGAGCCGCCTGATTAGCATATTGGGTACTAACTACCAGCGCTAAATTCTCAGGAATGGTGAAGGCCGGAATCAGCGGAGTGGTGTCTATTAAACAATGCAAAGAGTTGGAGTTGGTGGAGGTGGTGAAAGGTCCTCTTTAAAGGTTTTCCCACTAACACTTACTCCCTGGGGGTCTGACCACTGATCACAAAAATGTGGGACCCCAAGTCCCTATGTGAATTAAGTTGTAGTGCTCTATCCATCAACACCACTCCATTCACTTCTATAGGTGACAATGTTCTAAAAGTGACAATGTACATGATCCAGATAAGTATCTATGACGTCCATGGATGTGTTAAACATTCCTAGACTGTAGGGGCAAGCCTAAGATATATCTAGAGTTGTTTTATACCAGGCTACAGTCTGTTGATGCTGCTTTCTGTGTATCTTGTGCTGCTGTGTTAGAAGTATGCATTGGCAACAGGACAGCACACACCAACTAGAGGGACTGTGGAGGACTGTAGCAGGATCTTTAGAACTGAGCTGTCAATCAACTTGACCAGCGTACAGTCCCGCCCACGAGGAGTTGCTCAGATATGTGGGAGCCACAGAGCCGCAGCCAGCATCTGCCCATCTCGGAGAATCCACACCGACATAGCAGAAGGTCAGGTCCATCGATTAGGAATAATACTGGTATATTTTTCCAACATAACAAAAAGTAGTTGATCAGTTTGATGTTCAGGTCAATAGAAAAATGATTTAATAATTTACATTTATAAATAAAAATCAACGTATTAGTAAGAGATCGTCATTGTCTTCATCCATTCCAATAAAAATATCATAAAATCCCAGGTAAGTTCTTATTTATTTAGGCACTGTTACCATAACTCAACAACATAGCATTTGCTGGCACTGGCGCACATCATTCCCGGAGTCCTCACACCTGGAACTCAAACATGTCTGTCTGTTTTTTTGCCAGTTTAGCGACTTCTTCTCTTATGGCTTTAACCAGTGCAGCTGTGGATAGGTTGGTGATGGAGGCGTCCGGAGTGTCGGTGTCTGCTAGACTTTGTTGCGAAGCTCCAATGGATGGTCCAGTGGCATGGTCTAGGCTTGGATGTAAGTTGACTGGCTGGCCAAACTGCCTGGGAAGTCGGGAAGGAGAGTTCTGCGGGTATCTTGACCTGGGATACGCCTCAATGTATCCTGGGAGTGGAACCTACAGTAACAAGAGATGTTTAGTAGTCATAAGGAAAAACAAAGAACATTAAAGAGGACCTTTCACCATTTCCACCAACTCCAGCTCTTTCCATCATTCAGGTTCCATTCCACTAATTCTGAAACAGTTAGAATTTTTTTCTCTAGCCCCCACCGTTCCTGAGCAATCTTTTCTGTCAGTTTCAGCACATTAAGTCTCTCTGCTATCAGGTGGGCGGTCCCTGACTTTCTGATCTGGCCCAGGGACCACCCACCTGACAGTAAAGAACATAACTGTGCTGAAGCTAACAGAAATGATTGCTCTTGAATGGTGAGGGCTACACAAAAATTCCAACTGCACCAGAATCAGTGGAGCAGTACCTATTGAAGAATGCAAAGACTTGGAGTTAGTGAAGGTGGTGAAGGGCCCCCTTTAAGGCTTAGACATACAGCTAGCCCTGTAATACTGAGGATGAGTTACCATCTAGCAAAAAATTTTAGTCTTTGGGCAACTGTGTATGGACAAGGTAGTGTAGAGAAGAACATGCAGTAGGTTTTCCCCAATTCTAATAATAATTACTTTTATTGCAGGAAAGTTCCATTAAAAACTGGTCAATTTTGGGTGTAAATTATATGAGAAGGGGCTTGCCAAAAACTTAGAATAAAGTAACACCACCTTCTTCATTCTCCTAGACAGTATGAAAGGGACTAGAGACATAACCTGAAGCTCAAGGGCCCCATATAAAAGGATCCTGACATACCGTATGCCATGTATAATGGTGGTGTCTTCTTTCGGGGCAATGTGATCTTTGGGCCCCCTCAGGCACCAGCGCCTGGGTGCGTTTGTTTTTTTTAAAAACTGTAAAATCTTATTTTTCCATGTACAGCAGTGAGGGTTCAAAGTCCATAGAATAGGGTGCATAGTCTAAATGGATGGGCCTTGCTACATAACACGATGACCGCCTATAGGTTGTAGCACCAAGAGTAATAAGAAAAGCCTTACCGAGTCTGCCCACTGTCCCGGTAAATCATTCTCTCCTGAGTACGACATCCAGGCCTGGTTCCGGTATGAAGCGGGTGGTTGTGGAATGTAATAACCGGAGTATCCAGCTCGGTTCCCTGGTATGGCGAATACAGCAGGCATTGAGTTACCTGACAAAGCAATGTATTCATTGAGATAGAACGTGACCTAGAACCGCCATGAATTATAATGACAAATGGAATGGGCGGAAACTTACACCTGGCATGGTCTTTATGAGATCTGCGGACTAGATTATTAGAAAAGGGGTTTCCCAGAACTTAAATTTTGATGACTTGTCATCAATATCTGATCGGAGGGGTCCAACAACCAGAACCTCCAATGATCAGCTGCTTGAGATGTCATTGGTGCTTGGGTAAGTACCGCATCCATTTCACAGGCCAGTGATGCCACATTCATTGGTTACATGGTCTGTTTGCCGCTCAGTCCCATTCAAGTGTACCATGTGATATGAAGGAAAGAAGGAAGTTCTCCTGACCCCTCATACACCTGCAGAGGTGTAACTTGGAGCCTCAGGGCCCCAATGCAAAATATGTAATGCAGCCCCCACTTACCATGTTTTATCTATAATGCTGATGACTTCTTATGTTGCAGAGAGGCTTTTGGGCCCCTTCTGGCTCCAGGGCCCAGTAGCAATTGCTACCTCTGCATCTACTTTGTGCGGACATCTTGAGGCCTGCAGAGCTTGTATGGAGTCTGTACAGTACTAAGTGAAGTTCCTTGGCAATGCAAAGGTTGAAAACCACCTAAACCCAATTTTGGCTACTTTTTGCTGCGGGTGGGTTTGCTGTGGATGTCCCACTGTAGACTCAACCTGCGTGGTCTTAACCTAAAGTGGTGGAGGTAGACAAGTCCCGTGTTCAGCTATATCTGGGGGTCCCATAGAATAAGTGGAGCAGCAGTGCACGTGTACTACATGCTGCACTAACCAGACCCCAATTCACATAATCGGTGGTTGGACCCCCCACGGTCAGCAAATTACCCCCTATCCCCTATCTTATAACCAGAATACCCCTATAAGCCACTGGCTGTTAGTGATATCTGCCTGCCGCCAGCCTTCATGACCCTACAGAGATCACCATGTCTATTAGACATTACTACATATAACATTTCTGACGCATCAATATGACAGCTTTATTTATAAAACCCGTCTGGTCACAACTGCTGCCAAATCGGCGCCATTACCTGGTATATATATAACATTCTGCTCGCCGTATTCCTTATGTAATTGTATGGCATCCAGTCCACTGCGGCTCTGTATACAGACACACTACATTGTGACATATGGGTCACGCCGTAATTGTGTCGTGTAGGTTACTATTATCATCTGCTACAAATGGCAGCGCAGCTGATGAGCCGTAATGGAGCAGACTGAGTCTAGATCTCTTGGGGGGAACTTGGGATTGGAACAAACATAGAATTAAAGTCACAGGCGAGCCTTAAAGGCCTCTTCCTAAGGCACAGTATATATGTATTTAGGGAGGACCTGTCACCGCCCGACATGTCTGTTTTAGTAGATACTTGCATTCCCCGTAAGGCGTCATCTGGAACCGACTTTGAGACGGATTCTATCAGGTCGCTGAAGAAAGAAGTGACCTGCTCGATTGTGCCGTGGATTCCACCACAGGATCCACAGTCCGAGGATCTGGCTGATTAACCCCATTGTGTCTGGCGCTGATCAGCGAGCAAAGCCGCGGCGGAAAGGTGAAGGATCCACAGACGTGGAAAATAAGCTCAAAGTCCTCTGATAATTAAGCCTTGTGAACCTCGCCCAACAATTCTGTAGCATCTATACTTAGGAGTGTGTTTCTGCTGTTCCTCTGTTATTCCTCCTAGAAAGTTGGCATTATTACCAGTTAGAGGTGTGTCCTAAGAGTCTGATGTGTACCCATTGACAAGGGAAATAGTAACACCCAGTTGTCAATTTAGTCCATTTCCAGAAGGAACAGCAGAGGAACGGCACAACAGAGTTCTAAAAATGCTACAGGAATGGGGAATGCAAGCATGTACTAAAGCAGACATTTCAGGAGAGGTGACGGCTCCTCTGTACATGCCATACATATTACTATTACTGAAATCCGGAAGTGATGGAGATCTCCACAATACTGAAGGCCACTGAGGCTACGATCAATGGAAATGTTAGTCCTTCAGGGCCGAAATATTCAACCAAAAGTCATCGCAGTCAGATTGGTGCATGCAGTTAGCTATATCCATATCTGACCATAGTACTTGTTGTTCACCATGATCTGGAGGGTCAATGGCTTGGACTGAGCCCCCCGTGAGCTGTGACTGAGGTGCTCTATGGCTGGCATCAAATATGTCGTCTCTGACCGGGCCTTCTTGTCAGCGCAGCCTTGCATACAGTGACACCTCTCTGAGACGAGCAGCCAAAATCATATTGAAAGGTGGTCATCTATGGAGTGGTGGAGTCAAGGAAGAGGGGCCTTATGCATAATATATTCAAGTATGGTCTGGAGGTGGGAGTGAAACACACGGGGGCAGATTTATTAAAACGGACTAAAAGCAAAACTGTCTTAGTTGCCCATAGCAACAAATCACAGCCCATAGCGACCGATCACAGCTCATAGCAACCAATTACAACTCACTGTGACCAATTACAACTCATAGCGACCAATCACAGCCCATAGCAACCAATTACAACTCATAGCGACCAATCACAGCTCATAGTGACCAATCACAGCCCATAGCAACCAATTACAACTCATAGTGACCAATTACAGCTCATAGCGACCAATCACAGCCCATATGAGACCAATTACAACTCATAGCGACCAATTACAGCTTATAGCAACCAAACAGAACTCATAGTGACCAATTACAGCTCATATCATCATTAGCATCAAATTCCTACATGTGTAACCCTCCTAGAATTTGTTTACACAGAGTTTTCTTGTAGGTGGAATCCACCTCAAAAATCACCTCCCAACTCTCCCATTCATTCCCTAGATGATTTTTTTCATGACCTATCTACAAGACAATTCCATCTTGCAAACCCCATTGAAATGAATGGGAGGAAGGAAAAAACTGCTAGCGTTTTTTTCCCTTTAATTTCAATGGGCTTTAAAGGCGGAATCAGCTAGAGGAAAAAAAATCTGCTCCTGACTCCCATTGAAATGAATGGGAGAGTTGGGTGGCGTTTTTGAGGCAGATTCAATGGCACCCTTGAAACGGTCAGAAACCCCACATGCTCACCTGGGCCTTGCTCGTTTCCGCCAGGCTCTGGCATCCTGCCCTTGTTTGCCAACTCTGATGTAGACCTGTATAGGATAATGCAAGAAAAACCGCATTATTATACTACATTATTAAGGTCTATAGGAGAGTTTTTTTTTAAACATGATCTGTGCGGGTAGAGGGAGGAGATAAGCTGTGACATCATCTATTTCCAGTAGTGATGTAATTATGGGTACTCTGTGTGTTATCTATAGAGGTGTTATCATCTTTTGTAATTCTGTCTATTTTATCTGTAATGTAGATCAGGACTGCAGGGTTGGAGTTGTGAAGTCACACTCAAAGTCTGGACCAAATTTCAGAGTCAGAAGAAAGTTACCGACTCTGACTGATTAATTATTTTTAATTATATTATACAATTGTTAATATTCTATAATTAATTAGATGTATAGATTGTTACAGATTTACTTTCATAGGAATCAGTCTTTGGCTTTTTGATGAATTAGAGGAGTTTGTTTAGCAAGTGTCAATGTATTGTTAGGCTTAGTGGCCAGAGGGAAGATTGCAGGATAGATTATTTTTTTCATATAGATAGTGACATAGAAAATTAAAAATAAAATCATCAAAAATTCTTTAAAAACAACATAAAAACTGTTTTTGTGACACACTCCCTTTAAGGGGACAATGCTTGAAACAAGTCATGGCTGCAAAATAGTTTTACACTTCAAACATGCAACATCACTGATGGCCACTGGGTGGCACTATACAAAAATATTATATTTTTTGTCTATGGTTCCCAGACAGAGTCCTGTGAAAGTTTATTGCTTGCACAAAATTTGCAAAAAAATTGGACATCCATGGTGGCTGCAGGCCATAAGAGGCCGAGGGCCTGGGCAGCCTAAATGGTAGATGGGGGTGTCAAAAAGATTTGAAAAATTGGGAACAAATTTGGGATTTCAGTAAAAAATAAATCTGTTATTGATCAGTCAAAAACTATTCATGCAGTCGATTTCTACTGCCCCATGTAATGTTTTTGGGCAGCGGTAGCTTAACCTCTGCAAGATGCCCATTCTCGGGACAAACCAGGGTCGGCTTTGTTGAAATTTTTTGACAGTCCCTCCTTTCCTCCTCATGGGGATGGGTTACAGGCGGCTCTCCTGTCCTGACAGATATAACACAATGGCTCAGACTGGCAGCAAAAGGGGCGATAACCATTGTCTACCAATGTGATCAGCTTGACAGGTTCCCTTTAAGGGTCAGTGCACACGATCAGGATTCCACGTGGAAAAAAAAATCTGCATCATGTGCATGAGAAATAGAATTTCTCATTGACTTTACTGCTAATGGATTATAATGCGAATTTTTGAAATCCGCGCCATAGTACTGATCGTGTGCCTGTACCCTAAGGGTTAACTACAGCGCAATCTAGAAACCATGGACGGTAAACCAATCAACCACTAGGTGGCAGAATTAACCAGGAAAAGAAGAGTATTGATTCGCAGCTGGTGGAACTGCCAATTAAAATGCAGAAAAACCGCTGTCGCTATTACTGCAGAGCTCGGCGTGCATCACATGACTAATGCAGATGTTCCCTGGTTAATGTATGTGGGAATTTCTCTGTCGAGTCATTCGGAGGTTGTTAAAAATGAGTATCACGTAATGGACCCGGAAGAAACGCCATGAAAACATACAAGCTTCATGCAGATGCTGCGCTTGGACCCCAGCGCTGCCAGGAAGCAACGTTATAGGGGGTCTCCGGGGAGGTAAATTTGTCTTAATTCATCCGGCAGATTCTTCATGATTTCATGATGGACGCAAGGGTTCCGGTCAGGTTTCATGTCATGTGATCGAAATCAGCCCCCCCCCCCCCCCAGCCTACTATGACAAACCAGCCCCCATAGCAGGGGTGAGATCAGAGGAGGAGGGAGGGAGCGAAGAATCCGCCGGATGAATTAAGGTAAATTTAACTCCCTGGACAACCCCCTTTAACCATTGTACTTGAGAGTTAAAGGGGTTTTCCAGGGCTTATCTATTGACAACCTATCCTAAGGATAGGTCATCAGTATCTGATCGTGTGAGAAGTGGGTTCGAAGTCGCTTCTGCTTCACAGGCCAGTGATGTCACCTACATGGGTCATATGGCCTGTTTGCAGCTTCATCCAATTCAAGTGAATGGGGCTGAGCTGCAATACCAAGCACAGCCACTATACAATGTAAGGCGCTGTGCTTGGTATTCAGTGCTCACCTGAACACTGCTGTCTTATCACAGGTAGGGGTCAAAGGTGTTGACCCCAACTTATTAGCTATTGATGACCTCCTTGAAGGATTGGTTATGAATATAAATTATCAATTAATAACACACTTGAGAACAGTCCAGAAAGGTCCTAGGGGATCCTCCTGTTCCCAGGCCTCGACACAGGAAAGGTCCAGAAGACAATTCTATTTGGAGCGGATTTTGCCACTAGGGTCCGGTGGCGGGTCATTTCTTGGGTGGGCCCAATTACCCTAGTCCTGCCAGCAGCCCCTCATCATTGTGCCATCCTCCGGGTCCTTTTCAATTTGGGTGAGGAGATAGGTGGCGCTATTCTAGGGGTACTAACCATACTACGTCTGGTGTGACTGTATCGGCACTGCGCTATAATTTGGGCGTTTGGGTGCTGAAACCTCCTCTGATAACTTATGACACGTCACTATGACATCACTGAAGTGAGCGTACAGGTGAGCTCATCTGCGCTCTGGGCTTGTGTGGCTGCTCTCAGCTCTCCTGTGAGCACTTTACTATCTCTGAACCCTATCATGAGTAAGGCTCTGTTCACACAGCTGTTTTCCTCCGCATTATTCTGTTCCGTCATCACCATTCATTTCAGCGAGATTATTCGGATCGCTTATCTGCCTTAGTGAAGTCAATAGTAAAAAAAAAACTAAAACCTCACATGTGATCTGTAAGAATCCTTTATCCTTCCTTTGGTGTATTTAGCTAAGACGACCACAGAAAAAATAAAATGTGATGGGTGGGGGCACTATGGTTGGCACTTATGGGGTACTGTGGTCAGCAGTGTTCCCCCTAAGCCTAAGCAGCTGCCGAGCAGAGTTTTTAGGAAGTTGGGCAATGTCCCGACATAGGTGGGCAAAATTGTTGCGCAAAAGTCACATCCCCAGGTTACAGGGAATGCCCCCATCTGTTTCCATGCTGAGCCCCCTTTATGCTGTAATATAATGCCCTCTTACGCCCCCCCCCCCCCCACAGATTATAAAGGCCCCCTTATGTCTCCCCCTCCAGTGTTATGGTTAAGGGTAGGTTGTTATTAATATGTAAGTCCTAGAAAACCCCTTTAATGTAGCAACACAACATAAAAAGGACTTTACCTTCTTAGAGAGGGGACAGCAACAGGACCTGTCCTTGGGGGTACCGGCGGTGGCGGGGACCCTATCACCATTTCAGGTAGTTGGGAAAATCTGTAATTCTGTTGAAAAAAGAAAAAAATCTTTAGAAGCAGCTTTGGTTGAAAGGAGAACAAACACAAGAGTTCCCCATCCTGATACTTTGCTACAATGTATCAGTGAAGGTAACATGGATCAGCTTGTTGACTAGGCTGTTTAGCTCGCAGAGGATTTTCAAGATTTATGGGGTTGTCCGGCCCCATAAATGCAAATGCATGTTTCATATTGATGACCGATGCTTAGGCTAGGTCATAAACTTGTGATCACCGGGGGGCCAACGGTCAGGATCCCCTCGAGTGCCGCTGCCTCTGCAAACAGCTGAACCACAGGGGGTCCCAGATGTTGGACCTCTACTGATCACATATTGATTACCTATCTTAAAGGGAACCTGTCAAAGTGATCTAGGACACTAAATCACCCACAGGTTCTTATGGACCAAGGGTTCACTGTCCCAAATCGGCCTGCTATACCGCAATTCGCATCTGCACTGAAAATAAAGAAAGCTTTATCCTCACCCGGCCGCTGTTCTCCCTGCACGGGCGCAGTAATTCAGTGAAGCCAGAAGAGTACACCTCGGCTTCAAGGCGCATGCGCCAAACCTCAGGTGCATACACAGTGAATCCGAGGTGTACTCCTCTGGATTCACTGAAGAACAGCGCAGGCGACGGGAGCATCAGAGATGAGTCCGATGAGACTCATAACTTATCTCTAGGTAAGTATAAAGCTTTTTTATTTTTATTGTGGCCGCGGATTGCGTTATAAGGGCAATTTGGGACACTAAACCCTCGGTCCTGTGGCTGGTTTAGCGTCCTAATTCGCCCTGACAGGTTCCCTTAAACGATAGGTCACTGATATATGTGTCCCAGAAAACCCCTTTAAATGCTATTGTACAATACAATGTACTATGCAGTAAGGGGTTAATCCAGAATTGGATCTGCAGATATCGGACCTAGAACACATTATCCTGTAGATTATATGCAGGAATAAAGCAGCCCGGGCAATTTCGGTAACATATCCAGCCGAGCTCGCTGACACTGATTTAATTAGCTGTGGGCTATAAGACGCCTGTCACCCCATTCTGACAGTCCGGGACTCTCACCGCATCTCCACAATGATCTTATTCTGTCATTGCTCATTTATTCCGTCTTCTAAGTGAATTTCATCTTATGTTGCTGAACAAACAGATATGAAGAGTCCACAGGCTGTACACTCATATATCACCTATATGTCTACAGCATACTTACTAGCATTATTTTCTATGGATTTATACCTAAGCACATAAAGACAGATACTATATACTATATATACACACAGGATATTCTCTGTATAGTGATTTCTTATATTGAAGCATCTATTCACCTTTCAGAGCCATTCTACAGTTTATATAAAAAGATCATCTTAAAAGTTGATATACTTTCTATGTGTTATACTCCAGAGCTGCACTCACTATTCTGCTGGTGCAGTCACTGTGTACATACATTACATTACTTATCCTGTACTGATCCTGAGTTACATCCTGTATTATACTCCAGAGCTGCGCTCACTATTCTGCTGGTACAGTCACTGTGTACATACATTACATTACTTATCCTGTATGTTGTTTTGTTTATACTCCAGAGCTGCGCTCACTATTCTACTGGTACAGTCACAGTGTACATACATTACATTACTTATCCTGTACTGATCCTGAGTTACATCCTGTATTATACTCCAGAGCTGCGCTCACTATTCTGCTGGTGCAGTCACTGTGTACATACATTACATTACTTATCCTGTACTGATCCTGAGTTACATCCTGTATTATACTCCAGAGCTGCACTCACTATTCTGCTGGTGCAGTCACTGTGTACATACATTACATTACTTATCCTGTACTGATCCTGATCTACATCCTGTATTATACTCCAGAGCTGCGCTCACTATTCTGCTGGTGCAGTCACTGTGTACATACATTACATTACTTATCCTGTACTGATCCTGAGTTACATCCTGTATTATACTCCAGAGCTGCGCTCACTATTCTGCTGGTACAGTCACTGTGTACATACATTACATTACTTATCCTGTATTATACTCCAGAGCTGCGCTCACTATTCTACTGGTACAGTCACAGTGTACATACATTACATTACTTATCCTGTACTGATCCTGAGTTACATCCTGTATTATACTCCAGAGCTGCGCTCACTATTCTGCTGGTGCAGTCACTGTGTACATACATTACATTACTTATCCTGTACTGATCCTGAGTTACATCCTGTATTATACTCCAGAGCTGCACTCACTATTCTGCTGGTACAGTCACCGTGTACATACATTACATTACTTATCCTGTACTGATCCTGAGTTACATCCTGTATTATACTCCAGAGCTGCACTCACTATTCTGCTGGTACAGTCACTGTGTACATACATTACATTACTTATCCTGTACTGATCCTGAGTTATATCCTGTATTATACTCCAGAGCTGCACTCACTATTCTGCTGGTACAGTCACTGTGTACATACATTACATGACTTATCCTGTACTGATCCTGAGTTACATCCTGTATTATACTCCAGAGCTGCGCTCACTATTCTGCTGGTGCAGTCACTGTGTACATACATTACATTACTTATCCTGTACTGATCCTGAGTTACATCCTGTATTATACTCCAGAGCTGCACTCACTATTCTGCTGGTGCAGTCACTGTGTACATACATTACATTACTTATCCTGTACTGATCCTGAGTTACATCCTGTATTATACTCCAGAGCTGCGCTCACTATTCTGCTGGTACAGTCACTGTGTACATACATTACATTACTTATCCTGTATTATACTCCAGAGCTGCGCTCACTATTCTACTGGTACAGTCACAGTGTACATACATTACATTACTTATCCTGTACTGATCCTGAGTTACATCCTGTATTATACTCCAGAGCTGCACTCACTATTCTGCTGGTACAGTCACCGTGTACATACATTACATTACTTATCCTGTACTGATCCTGAGTTACATCCTGTATTATACTCCAGAGCTGCACTCACTATTCTGCTGGTACAGTCACTGTGTACATACATTACATTACTTATCCTGTACTGATCCTGAGTTATATCCTGTATTATACTCCAGAGCTGCACTCACTATTCTGCTGGTACAGTCACTGTGTACATACATTACATGACTTATCCTGTACTGATCCTGAGTTACATCCTGTATTATACTCCAGAGCTGCGCTCACTATTCTGCTGGTGCAGTCACTGTGTACATACATTACATTACTTATCCTGTACTGATCCTGAGTTACATCCTGTATTATACTCCAGAGCTGCGCTCACTATTCTGCTGGTGCAGTCACTGTGTACATACATTACATTACTTATCCTGTACTGATCCTGAGTTACATCCTGTATTATACTCCAGAGCTGCACTCACTATTCTGCTGGTACAGTCACCGTGTACATACATTACATTACTTATCCTGTATTATACTCCAGAGCTGCACTCACTATTCTGCTGGTGCAGTCACTGTGTACATACATTACATTACTTATCCTGTACTGATCCTGAGTTACATCCTGTATTATACTCCAGAGCTGCACTCACTATTCTGCTGCTGCAGTCACTGTGTACATACATTACATTACTTATCCTGTACTGATCCTGAGTTACATCCTGTATTATACTCCAGAGCTGCACTCACTATTCTGCTGGTACAGCAATTGTGTACATACATTACATTACTTATCCTGTACTGATCCTGAGTTACATCCTGTATTATACTCCAGAGCTGCACTCACTATTCTGCTGGTACAGTCACCGTGTACATACATTACATTACTTATCCTGTATTATACTCCAGAGCTGCACTCACTATTCTGCTGGTGCAGTCACTGTGTACATACATTACATTACTTATCCTGTACTGATCCTGAGTTACATCCTGTATTATACTCCAGAGCTGCGCTCACTATTCTGCTGGTGCAGTCACTGTGTACATACATTACATTACTTATCCTGTACTGATCCTGAGTTACATCCTGTATTATACTCCAGAGCTGCACTCACTATTCTGCTGCTGCAGTCACTGGGTATAGTGATCGTCCGCCCTTTTGTGACATTTATTACCTTCATTTTGATGTTTTATCAATTTAATTAAAATTACTTTTCAGCCTGGAGCATTAATGATATAAATGTCGGCAGAAATGTCAAATGAACATAGTATTCTATTATCATATTCTGCGATTTTTAGACATGATAGTAACTTACCGGTCTGGGCAGACTGTACTGATACATCTCTGGCCCATAGGTCGGCACCCACTGCATCCGAGGCCGTGACATTGTGCCAGGGGCACTGGTGACAACCTCCGAATACGGCATATGCTGAACTGAGGCGTACGGATCTGCTTGTCGTTTGGGTCCTCCACGCCCTGCAGAGGCCAAGCTAAAAGCTTCCTCCAACAACATGTGCATCTGCTGGCGGACTTCATCGATAGATGGCTGAGAGCTCAGGGTGGACGTCTCAGAGTGACCTTTAGCTTGACGAGATTTAATATATGTCCTGGCTTGTTTTACCCGATCGATATTTGTTTCCTCAATAATTTCAGGTTCCGTCTAAAAAAAAAAAAAAAAAAAATGTATCAAAAAACAACAATTTTATAGGGAATATAGATATTTACTAAAGCCGGCAAGTCTGAAGCAGAGACACATCTTCTGTAACTTTATATAAATGAATAGTGCAAGTGAATAGAAGAAACTTTGTAATATATCTTATTAAAGAAATCTGTTTCCTTCTCCACTTTATCAGGTTAAACTACTTTTTACATAGAAGACTATGGAGAGGGGAAGGGGAGGAGGCTTTAGTAAAAGACATAAAAACTTGCAGCTGCTACACTCTGCTACATTGTGAATAAGTGATAGGGAACTCTTCTGATACTGCTGTATCTTTAGTATAAACAGAATAGGGTAATAAATCTGTTATCAGCCTCCCCCACCCCTCTCTGTAGACTTTTCTATGTTAGTGATGATAAGGAGTAGAAGAGCAGAAGGAAACAGATTTCTTTAATAAGATATATTACAAAGTTTCTTATATACACCTGTACTATTCATTTATGACAAGTGGTTTTCTAACCGGAGGTCCACTTTAATGATTCTCATTAGATTGACATTCTGTGTTGATAGATGTGCAGCTATTTCACTGACATCAGTGACCGATAAGACGTCGTCATCTGGAGGTTCCCTATGTATTACTAGAAGTATGATTTGATATTATATCCAAACATCACAGAGCTCTTGTTGACCAGGAGTCCTTCTTTAGGCTGGAAATTCAAGGAAAAAGGGCACGCAGAGGGGTATGCTTCCGCTAAAATACCCTTGAAAGTGGATTCAGATCAAAGCGCCCCCTATCCTCTGTCTTTCAGATCACAGGAATACTCAACATGGTCATAACTGGACTCATCATAGTCGATCCTTGAGGCGCTCAGAACATAATGGAATGGATCACCAAAGGCTCCATGGAAGCAGCAGCAGATGAGCGTGCTGACTTGTAGCAGCCAGTGACCTCAACCATGTCGGTATAAACTAAGGAACAGCTAAGTGCGGCAGCATCATGAGGGGGCAGTAGGGGATGGATGTGTACACAATTCTGACCACCAAGTATGAATAAGGTGAAAAGATAACACTAAATTAAATGTGTCCATTGTAACTAATGAGTTAATGTTTTCCATTCCAAGTTCTCTGCGGCTTTTCTCAGCCACATATTGATTTTTGCCCACAGGGAAATTCTTAAGTGTCCATTTAAACAGCCCCAGCTTTCCTAGGAGGATTTATTGTTTTGCATACTCTCTCCTGCTAGTGACCACTGCAATGTACAGAACGGCATTAACATTAGAGAACCCCAGGGAGGCGGCCGAAACCTGCATCATCTATACTACATAGGGAAGGAATATCTAATAGGGAGATAGGAAGACAGATGATGATGGTCATAGATAGAAAGATAGACAGAAAGATAGATAGATAGATAGATAGATAGATAGATAGATAGATAATAGATAGATAGATAGATAGATAGATAGATAGATAGATAGGAGATAGATAGATAGATAGATAGATAGATAGATAGATAGATAGATAATAGATAGATAGATAGATAGATAGATAGATAGATAGGAGATAGATAGATAGATAATAGATATGTGATAGATAGATATGAGATAGATATGAGGTAGATAGATAGATAGATAGATATGTATAGATATGTGATAGATAGATGAAGATAGATAGATAGATAGAGAGATAGATAAGATAGATAGGAGATAGATAATAGATATGTGATAGATAGATAGATAGATAGATAGATAGATAATAGATATGTGATAGATAGATAGATAGATAGATAGATAGATAATAGATATGTGATAGATATGAGAGAGATAGATATGAGATAGATAGATAGATAGATATGAGATAGATAGATAGATAGATAGATAGATAGATAGATATTGATAAAATAGACAGACTAGACATTTATGATAAAGAAAAGAGAAGATGGGATTAGGGTACAGTGAGACAGAAAGAAGAGAGGGGAAGCGAAGCTTGGAGATAATCTGATCATAGTGATTATTTTGTCTATATCTGGATCTCACGTCACATCGCTAAATGTACGTCATCACCATCAGTAGGTTTATCTGCTGTTAGGTGTAAAACCACTGATCGACCAGTTCAGCTCTGCTACATCTGTACAGTATGTAATACTAGTGAAATAAACTGACTAAATATAGGAGGAACGACATGATACGCCTTGTAGATAATACGCTGCCGTGTGAACTGATCACAGCTGAGGCACGGTTAAGGTTACAGACACCATTTTGTCTCTGATGTGATGAAATAACCCTCATTTGTAGTTACTTTCCATGTAGATCTATACCCGCAGAGCTAATACAGACATTATACAATGTAAGACGTGTGCACAGGTAGATAAATAACCTGGAGAGATAGCTGCATGCTACACAGATCGATGCTGTTTACTGCCTGCGTCTTCATCATATAAATTGTCCCATTTCTGCAGTTCCCGGCTGTCTAAGATTAATAAGCATCAGCCTGACCTAGTTCCTCTGGCAGGTAAAGTGTAAATGGCCGGAGCAGAGCACAGCAGAGAAGGAATGGAAAATACAATGTTAAGGAAAATTGGGCAACTATATAAAAAAACACAATAATTATAGTCACTATACACCCAGTGGAGGACCTATCGCCAGCTGCTACGCCACTGCACAAAGATTACCAGATCCCAAAACCACAGGCAGCACCTATATTAAATGGTCACTAATGTTTCATGTCTCATATAATAGAGCAGGTGATTCTGGATCAAAATGTTATTTACTCTATTTAGAAATGTGGCTGTTTTCTGCCTGATAAACCTCTCTAAAATTCCTGCCACCAGGTGTCTCCCTTCTAGCTAGTTTGCTGTTCACTCCCTGTTACTAGGGAAGTTCCGTTCTAAGTTACCTTCATTAAGAGGGGTTCATAGTGAGTGGAGGGAGGAGAGGCTGGATGCTCTGCACAGCCTCTACATACAGTTTCCCCTGCCTGTACACTGCAGACACTGAAAGGATTCTGAAGCTTCTACAATGTAAGGAGATTTAACTATGTACTACTATCTATTTCTGACTAGTTGTTTGTGTTATTGCTGATGGGATGTTAGATGTAGAAAGCAGGTAGATTGCCTTATTGTGCTCAGATTTCTCTTTTTTTTTTGGGTCAGGGATCTTTTTAGCTGCACCATAACATGGATTTGCAGTTCAGTGTCCCTGGATCCCCTATTAAGGTCACTTTGCTATTTGACAGTTACTCCTGGCAGACTTACTGGGGGGCAGACTGAACTGTATTGTATACACACCCTACCTCAGGGAGAAAAGTAAAATGTGCTGCAGCCGTAATGGGTCTATTAGCAGCAGAAAAACTGATAGGAATCAATATATGAAGGCTTATACAGCCAGAGAAGAGACTGCCCAGCAAGGACTTGCAGATATTTCAAAACCACCTTAGAAGCCTCTCTGTAGACACAACAGTCTATTATGTATGTATTATACATCGGGGAGAAATGAAACGGTTTTGCCCACAATTACAACCTATCGCCTAACCACAAGATAGGACATAGGCGTACTATGTATTCTGCAGAGAGGAAGGGGAACCTTTTTGAGCGCCCACACAGTATAATACCAACTTAGTTCTCCCACTCAGTATAATGCTCTCTAAGAGCCCCACACAGTATAATGCCCACCAGCTCCCACACAGTATAATGCCCACCAGCTCCCACACAGTATAATGCCCACCAGCTCCCACACAGTATAATGCTCTCTAAGAGCCCCACACAGTATAATACCCACTTAGTTCTCCCATACAGTATAATGCTCTCTAAGAGCCCCACACAGTATAATACCCACTTAGTTCTCTCATACAGTATAATGCTCTCTAAGAGCCCCACACAGTATAATGCCCACCAGCTCCCACATAGTATAATGCCCACCAGCTCCCACATAGTATAATGCCCACCAGCTCCCACACAGTATAATGCTCTCTAAGAGCCCCACACAGTATAATACCCACTTAGTTCTCCCATACAGTATAATGCTCTCTAAGAGTCCCACACAGTATAATGCCCACCAGCTCCCACACAGTATAATGCTTCCTTGTTCCTTCTCTGCTGCTGTTGCCCATGCACACTACATCAGAGCACCGCCAACACCCGGACCAGTCCAGAACCATACTTATGCTCGGATGCACTGTAACTCCATTCATGTCTAGGAGATGGCTGAAGTACAGCATATGGCTAATCTCCAGCAATCCCACAAAAATTAATGGAGGGGCAGCAAAAACCAATCTATCTGCAATTTATCCCCTATCCAGTGGATTTATGTCAAACTTTAGCAAAAATGGTGCAAACTTGTGACAAATGTATTACAATGGTGCACATGGTATGATACATTTTATAATCTTGCTAAGCATGCTATTTCATTAATTTCTCTTACACCATGACCACCTTTTGCCACAATTTGCCCCAGGACATAGTGTACACATAGTTTCTTCAATAAATGGGGTGCACTTTATGATACCTCCTATAATGCACCTTTTGCTGCACAGTAAGGACTCCACTTTTTGGGTACAATTACAAGAAATTACAATTTCTGTGTAGTCTGATCCAGCAGTCACAGTCTTCAATATGTCTCCTATTCTACCAAATGTATGTCATTGAGAGATGTAGGGGATGGATAAAGGGATTGTGACAGCAGGATCAGACTACACAGCGCTTTATGTAGTCTGTTACCATAGTAACACAAAAAAACTGTACACAATATGGTCGGTAACAGTATTTGCAAGTTATTGCAGTTATATAATGTTGTGAACCCCGTTGTGAGGAGCGATGTAATGTTCTCTATTACAAAGTATGGTTTTAATATCTTCATTTCATCTAACATAGGACTCAATTATATTATGTGCGTCACTAATCCAAGGCTACTTCCCCCCTCCCCCAAATGCAGAGGAATGAGAACGTCAGTCTTGGTCTGCAGTTACTAACATGTGTAAATCTCACTCTTCTGGTCTCGGAGGCTCACCCATGATGGAGAGGATTGATTCGCCACCTCCATTGATTTCTGTTTACGGCATAAAATACAGATAATAAAGACATATAATGGTCATGGATGGAGCTGATGTCGCACACGCTCACATAGCAATTACCGCATTAGACCGCAGTAATCCTTAGGACGCTAAATGAGTCTTTATGTGTCCATGTCTTGGACTGCAGGACACTGTGCTATGACATGATGAATGTGTGGTTTACTTAAAGGGGTTGTCCAGGAAATGGAAAAACCATGGAAGGACCCGGGGGTAAGTGTAACATAGGATCTGTAAATACCAAAAGGATATTTTTAATTAAGACTATTTGCCAAGTTTCTTCTCCACTTAGTTTTGACATAAACACTTTAATGAAACAAACAAAAGATTCAAAATATTTCATGTAAATTCTAATCTCTGATAATAAACTCACATCATATCCACTGTTCCTAATTCCACGTCTAGGTCTTTCCCGAGTCACAAGAAGATCCATTTCAGTTTCCCCTGGACTTGGGCTATTAAGAGACTGTCTACTTCTGTACGGATGGTTCTTCATAGAGGCTTGCCTATAAAAATTTTGTAAATGGTGTCACACAAGTACAAATCATACAGATACGCTATACAGTGTGAATAAAGTTCAATACAGGAAGGTTTTGTACAAAGGACCATAGAAGGCAACCACAAATATACAGCGCTAAATTTCTAATTTCTTAAGGTATAGATACTTGAGCTACATGTAGAGATGCAATAGACAATAGAGCAACAAGAGCATTGCCATTGCATCAAAGCCATAAGCGATAACACCCTCATTGCTCTAAAGAGCTCATTTGCATATTGACAAATCCAGCAATATCTCAGCAATATCTGCAGGGCTGGGGTGATATGCTGGGTCTGGTGACAGTAACCTATCTATCTGCAGGGCTGGGGTGATATGCTGGTTCTGGTGACAGTAACCTATCTATCTGCAGGGCTGGGGTGATATGCTGGTTCTGGACACACTAACCTATCTATCTGCAGGGCTGGGGTGATATGCTGGTTCTGGTGACACTAACCTATCTATCTGCAGGACTGGGGTGATATACTGGTTCTGGTGACACTAACCTATCTATCTGCAGGGCTGGGGTGATATGCTGGTTCTGGTGACAGTAACCTATCTATCTGCAGGGCTGGGGTGATATGCTGGTTCTGGTGACACTAACCTATCTATCTGCAGGGCTGGGGTGATATGCTGGTTCTGGTGACACTAACCTATCTATCTGCAGGGCTGGGGTGATATGCTGGTTCTGGTGACACTAACCTATCTATCTGCAGGGCTGGGGTGATATGCTGGGTCTGATGACAGTAACCTATCTATCTGCAGGGCTGGGGTGATATGCTGGGTCTGGTGACAGTAACCTATCTATCTGCAGGGCTGGGGTGATATGCTGGGGTCTGGTGACACTAACCTATCTATCTGCAGGGCTGGGGTGATATGCTGGTTCTGGTGACAGTAACCTATCTATCTGCAGGGCTGGGGTGATATGCTGGGTCTGGTGACACTAACCTATCTATCTGCAGGGCTGGGGTGATATTCTGGGGTCTGGTGACACTAACCTATCTATCTGCAGGGCTGGGGTGATATGCTGGTTCTGGTGACACTAACCTATCTATCTGCAGGGCTGGGGTGATATGCTGGTTCTGGTGACACTAACCTATCTATCTGCAGGGCTGGGGTGATATGCTGGGTCTGGTGACACTAACCTATCTATCTGCAGGGCTGGGGTGATATGCTGGGTCTGGTGACACTAACCTATCTATCTGCAGGGCTGGGGTGATATGCTGGGTCTGGTGACACTAACCTATCTATCTGCAGGGCTGGGGTGATATGCTGGTTCTGGTGACACTAACCTATCTATCTGCAGGGCTGGGGTGATATGCTGGTTCTGGTGACACTAACCTATCTAGATGGACCCATAAAAACAAGAAGAAAGATTTACTTTACACCAGTATGTATATTAAATTTGCTGCACGTAGCTGCATCCATGTATACAGTAGTCTATAAAGTATTGATTCTGTAAGTAATCTCCTTTACGTGTTATATAACCAGGTTCCTCTATGATCCAGCTGTGCATTATGCTTTTAAATAATCTCAATGCAGTGTCTGAACAGCGTCCCATTGCTCTCTCCCTATGTGAGTATGCTAATTCCTATTGACAGGTTACTTAGCTATATTTCACTGTAGATTGACAGCTACGTAGCCCCGGACAGCCGCCTGCCTTTAGTCAAAGAAACTGAAATCTAGACGATGGAAAATGCAAAAGTATAAGGAAACAACAAAGAAGAGAATCCATTAGTGTATGGCTCGTGCGTCCAGCTTACAATAAAGCTATTGTTCCACCTATGGAATTTACTTTACAATTTATATGTATGTTAAATTTTACATCTTAGGTGGAAAGAAACCAGAAAATAACATGTAGGCACCTTATGGAGATTTTCTTGATTTGACTGACGGGCCTTTTTTTTGCCTATTATGAAGCTGGATTTGCCACATATAAGTCGATGGAGGCAGAAAGATCGGTATATGGATGCGTATAGTATTTCCGTCTTTTCGAAGAAGCAAATAAGGCTTCACAACAGAAAATCGGTGAAACCCAGCAGGGCAAATGTTCAGTTTTGTTCATCTCTATTACCAACATACGGTTTCCTTATTGCCTCCTGTTTGTCCTTACTGCCTTCCTTCCACCATAACATTGTCACCATCTCATGATAAAGGGTCAAGTCACTGCCTGCCACAAGATAACAACACTCTTCTCCTGCTGATGCTATCATTCCCATTGACTACACTCATATATGTATCCATGTCCCCATTAATCACATGAGTAAAGAGGTCACTGCCTCCCACAAGATCAACACACTCAGCTGCTGTGATCACTCTCATGATCTGGTTAACGGTAAGATGCTTTGATATAAAGGGGTTGTCCAGGAATTGGACAAATCACAGAGGAGGCCAAGGAATGTGAAATTAAAAAAAATCATACTCACCTATCCCTGGCACTCTGGTGTCCGTTCAGGTGCTCCGGTGTAATTCGACGCCAAAAGTACTGTGTCAAGCACTGTCAACAGGAAAGGACCCGGTGAGTAAGTGTTGTCACCAAGTCCTTCCCAGCCACCACTGAGACCACGTGCAGCGCAAGATTTCCGTCAGCGAAGGCACAGCATGTGCAAGAACAGACAGTGACAAGGATAGGTGAGTATGATATTTTTTTTGGTTCACCTTCTACAGCCTCCTCTGTGATCTGTCCAATCCCTGGACAACCCCTTTAAGGGCTTTGGTGTCTTTAGGCCAACCCTCTTTGTTAACATTTAGTCATTTTAGGTCCAAAAATCTGTGCTGGTTGTTTTCTTAATAAATCTTTACAGAAAGATAAGAAATGTTGCTCTGCTTATCAGGCCTCTCTCCTCCTGTCCTGATCACTCACTCTCAAATTCTACTAAAATCCATCTTTAGTGAAGACAGGCTATCAGCTCACTGAGGGATCAGGTTACAGCAGCTGTTTATAGAAGTCTATGGGGAGGAGTAAGCAGCCAGTGAGAAACAGAGGCATAGAGACGCACAGAGAAACTGCTGCAGCTTCTAGTAAGTTTTTTATCTCAACTCAGTGCTGATTCACTACTGACTCTAGCTTCCATTCTGCTGCTGCTTTTGAGGGTGGACTAGGAGGGACGGGGAACAAGATCTCTTCTTTGAAGACATCATAGCAGCTAGTTTCCACTCACCAGCTCAGAAAGAACCGAGAAGTAGTGACAAAGCCTACAGGGGGAAACTGCTAAAAAAAATGGAGGATATATAATGGTCACATACAGTGTTACCCCTGAAATGATAAGTACATTTTAATTTGGCCTCCATAAAGATATAAGAATTTTTATCCCACTGGTGTCTAAGGGAGGAGATTTAAAGAGGCTCTTTCACCTCCTACAGCAGCTCAAACTCTTTGCATTCTTTTATAGGCGTTGCTCCACTGATTTTGGCACAGTTGGAATTTTTTTTCTAGCCCCTTCCATTCCTGAGCAATCGCTACTATTAGTTTCAGCACCCAACATGCTACATATGCTCCCTACTGCCAGGTGGGCAGTTCCTGTCTGCTCCGCCCCCCTATCAATAGGGATCCTAATCAGGGACTGAAACTATCTTCACCGATTGCTCAGGAACGGTGGGGGCTAGAGAAAAAATTCCAACTGTTCCGGAATCAGTGCAGCGGCACCTATTGAATGTTCCAAAGAACTGGAGTAGGTGGAAGTGGTAAAAGTTCCTCTTTAATCTAAGCAAATAAAATTCACCCATCTTCCATTTTTTTCTTTTCCAAGGCTCAAAACTTTTTGCTGCCCTAGTGAGCCCAATATCGTCCTATGAATAAGAGATTACTTGCATAATAAATGTTCCTCACATTCCAAAGGCACCACAAGGCTTTGATGTAAGCTGACTGATAACACGGGTAATACACCGCTATTTAACAGTCCCCTGTGCTCATCGCTGACCTAATTGCAGACGATCGAAAAATGGAAGCCACGCAGTCTCCGACACTATCTCTAGGAGGCTCCTCATTAGCCCAAATACACTGTGTGCGCCACTAGCTTAGCTTTATGTAAGATTCTGATCATGTGCTATAAAGGTCTATAGAAACAAGAGTTACAATGCACCATCTCCAACAAACATCAAAATTTCGCCTTTGGCTACGGCACCGTACGATGCCTCTTCACCATTCTCTTCCCAGTCTTACACATCTCGCTCCTATTTTTTTACCCATTGTGCTCGTACCGGGTGATTTACACATTTTAATAGCCTCTCATTAGCTTCTATAGTCATCACAGAGCCGCAGTGGGTGAATAATACAATTCCATCCGGAGTAGAAGTATCCTGCCAATTCATTACACATCCTGTTCTGCCGCTGCCTCTAATTCTTAGTCATCGGTCAACCCAGACTAAATAGCATTTAACTCATTTTATAGCCCGTGATATATTTAATAGATACTGGTGCGGAGATGATTTGTTTCCATGTACTAGAGGAATATTGGTACAAACGTACGATGCAGTGATAGGGTTTTTAGTTGCCAAAAATATATATAAATTCTACTCAATGCTCTATAGCCATAGTTGTCTGCTGTCCTAAATTTGCTGGGACCAACCAAAATTTTTAGCAACAGTCCTGGCAGTTTGGGGCAGTCTTGACCTTAAAAGGGGGTGTGGCTAATGAAGCCCTACCCCAAAGTGGCGTACTACTGCGACTAGTTAGGCGAGAGAGACCAAGCCCCTGCTGTCTGCCGATGTGACTCGTGCGTCTTCGTGACCTAAGAGTGATCAGCCAGCCAAGCAGAAACGCAGAGGAGAGAGATAAGAACGATGTGTAGACACTACAGAGAGCACTGGACCCAGCCCAGAGACATGGCCAAGGTGTGTGCGGCAAATCATTGTGAGGTCGGAGCAGCATACCACTGCAACTGTGCCTCCCTGCTGTTGAGATAGGCTACACTGTGAGAAACAAAAATTTGCAAACAAAAATGGGCAACATTTTGCATTTGAAATTCTGACGAAAGTTGTGCCAATTATTTTAACCACTCCAGAACATACCCAGGTAAAGCTATGTCCCAGCTTTGTAACCTTTGGTCTAGACTCTATACTATACATTATTATATCGGCCATGAAATGTCACCTATTTACCTATTCTTAGGATCCGCAAATGGAGACGAGGTATCTGTCCCGGCATCCAGAGCATTGTCGATCTCCATCTGAGTTTTGGCATAGATCTTCCTCTTCCTGTCATTGAGAGACTTGCTTTCTAAAGGAGGGAAGTCATAGTACCCCTTCCTCTTCGCTTTCAGACGCAGTTTGTTGCGATAATGTTCTATGTCCGATTTCTGCTTAAGTGCTTTATTTACCTGGGGGGAGAAAAGTAAATTTAAGAAGGTTGTCCATTTATTGGATACTTATTCCTATTTTAAGTACAAAAGGCAAATTGTCATGGCCCCACTCTTTTAACTGGGGGACCCCACTAATTGCCAGAATGGGAGTCAAGTGTCCCCAGTTTCCTCCCACCAAAGCAGTTAAGTATGTGGCCACCACACCATTCAAGAATTATGGCATTGACTACGATAGTAGAGAAATGTACTCAACTCTCTTCTTCAGTCTCATAGATACTGAATGGAGTGGCAGGGGGCATGCTTGACCGTAACTCCATTCAACTACCCCTGGCCATGATCCTGTGCCTTGGAAAATGGCAGACATGGCAACTCCATTGTGGCAATTAGTGGAGGTCCCAGTGGGTGAACCCTCAATGATCTTATAATATCATCTATCCAGTGGATAGGTAATGACTTAATGACCAAAATCCTCCACCAACCACTCCCCTTCCCCGACAGTAGTCAAGCTTATCATGACCCTGCCATTGGAGAGGGGGCCCCAATAAACGTTGCTTGTCTAGCAGAATCCACCACACTTGGACTGGCCCTGTATTTACAAGGTGAAGCCCTTTCCTGAAGGTCGGAGATCAGGACCTCATAGTGATATAGACTATGTTAGAGTATATTTCTAAGTGATGACAATACACATGCAGTCTCTTCTCCTTACATGGCAGAGTTAGACGGAAACATCTGCCGCACAATGTGGAATGAGCTATTTTTGGGATTACGCCACTAATTAGAGAGTCAGGCAATGTGAGCGTGCTGCTTGTTTGTTGAGTAGACAAAGACAATATACAGTATAGGCAGGAAGCAAACATGGCCGCAATCTGTATGTGCTGCAGTGATGAATAACAACTGTGTGAGATATGCCTGTAAAAATAGCTTGCCACGGTATTGGCTCATGCACCTAGAATTTCACTCTGTCCAGTCAGGTGCAGGGAGATACAACACCCCAAAACTTCTTTAAAACCCTACTTTCATCCATCTATTCATATGGAATAGAGCTATATCTCCAAAATATAGTGCTAGACTAAGCATCATGGTGTGCCTCTGTGCTATGCGCGCCTCTGTAACGGGCCGTGACCAACATCGGGTCGATGGCAATATGGTTGCTCCCTCTCAGCTTCACTATGGCTGGCACCACACCTCTCCACAGCCAACACGCCGCTGTCCCTGGCCTACCCCCTATTATCTCACAATGACCAATGTTAGGTGTCTGATCATTAGGCGGGTCAGCAGTGAGACCCTACCAGTCACATTCCTGGGGCCCCATCTATCAGGAGAACATAGGTTCCTGGTTCCGCTATCCAAAGTCTATGGTGTCGGCAAAGATTGCAGAGCATTGTCCATGACTCCAAAAGTCCCATTAAGACCTGCACTGATCTTGTGATCGGTATGGGTCCCAATGATTAGACCCTCAGAAATAAGGCAGTTATAGCCTATCCTGTGGATATTGCTGTTATTATGAGACAACCCCTTTAAGGCCACCTGCTGATAGGGAATATACCATTAGATTAGTGTGAGGGTATGCTAATCATGAAGGCAGCCCTTGAGGCTGCTATACGGGGTCTTTGCAAGCCTAGAGAGTTGTTTCCACAATGTCCTTGTCCATGGCAACATTAACATACCAATAAGGGGCGAAGAGACCCCTTCAGAGAGGACCTGCCACCACTCTTGACATGTCTGTTTTAGTGATCTATGACATAACAATTGTGGATCACCTTTTCTTAAATTTCTGAGATGTTCCCCTGTTATTCCTACTTAAAATTTATGAATAAAATTGGGTGTTACCAGTTGGGGCGTGTCCCTCCACACCCTGACAATGACAACAGTGATTGGACAGTGTCAGACGGTGTAGGGACACAACCCTGACTGGTAACACTCAATTTATTAATATATTTCTAGAAGGAACAACTGGGTAACGGCACAACACAGAGTTCTAAGAAAAGATAGGGATTGTTACTTCATGGAGAATACAAGAATTTACTAAAACAGACGAGAGAGGTGACGGATTCTCCATAATGTTTGTATCATAAGTCCCCCTTACCTCTCCATTAATGATTGACATCTCCTGATTTCTTTCCGATATGGTAAGAGCGGGTGGTATAGACACGGGTTTTATTGCAATAAGTTGCACTGAGCCCGAAGAGGAGTCAAATGGGTCGGATATCATCTTGTTTTTGTCAAAGTGAATGTTGGCCTCCTCTTCATCACTTATCGGCACTAGGGAACAAAGACTCTACATTAGTTTATTACTAGTTCACCCATCTCGCCCACTATGCACTAAGACCAGAAGTGCAAAGAGAGAATCTCAGCCCAGACCAAAGAAAATGCTTTAAACATCTGAAGAAGGAGAAAGAAGCTAACCTTTAAGAAAGAGGTATATGGTTAGAAGTAATGTTATATTTAGAGGGTCACTGTAGGTGTCAGTGTGAGTATTTATAATAGGCAGGGAAGAAAGATCAGGACACAATAGAGCACAGCGGTGGTGCAACAACAGGCAAGGCCAACTCCATCCTCAGTCTGAAGGTCATAGCAATTTAAGAACTGTAGTTCTATTTGGTACGCCCCTCCCTTACTTACAGAGGGGATATCTTAGTCATCGGTCTATTCATCGTCCTAAAAGTAACGTGCAACAAAACTTGAAGACAGGAATAAAAGCTGCAACATTAAAGGGAGTCTATCAGGTCCAAAATGGCTCCCAATCCATGCAGGGGCCTTTAATAGGCACCGAAACATAGCTCTGGTGGCCATAAATTAACGCAAAGATAATCAACTTCTTATGGATACGCAAATCATCCTGCAAGTGCACTTGGGGCGGGGCCTGATTTATCAGGTTTGGTAATATATAGACAGATGAAAGTGCTTTGGCTCGTCTCTGCAATCATAGCCCAAATCTGCCCCTTTACCTGTGAATGGAATGTTCAGCCTTTGCCTGCGCCATGGCTGTACCCAGATCTTGTAAATTAGGCCCCGCCCCAGTGCACTTGCAAGATCATTTGCATATCTATTAAATAATGCCTTTCTTCCCATTGCTGCATTGGTTTTTGGCCTCTGCTCCTAAAGGCCCCTACATGGTACTATTTATTATTTAAACCAATAAATAGGTTTAGGAGGCAGCTCAATGTATACAGTATGCCATCAGCTCTTAAGTTCCCCCTTGTGGTGACTGCAGGCAGGCAGAATTTTATTCTTGAAATGGTCAATAACTTTTCAGACAACTTAGTCCCATTTAATAGAGCATTTGATTCTGGACAAAAATGTCATGTTGCAGTTTTCTACCTGAAAACCCTCTCTAAAGTTGCTGCCACTAGGTGTCTCCCTTCTTGCTAATTTGCTGTTCACTCACTGATATTAGAGAAGGTCCATGTTTAGAAAGCCTCTGAATGTTTACACACACCTGTCCCTGCCTATACACTGCACAGAGAGGAGTCTGCAGCTTCTCACAACCTACAAGGAGAGTCTACATATTTCTAACTACTCCTGACTAGCTGCTTGTGTTGTTGCTGATGGGATGTTATTCATAGACAGTAAGCAGCTTTCCTGATGGTTCTCAGATTTCTCTATTTCTGTGTCAGGGATCTTTTTAGCTGCATCATAACCTGGATTTGCAGTCCGATGTCCCTTAATTTCCTATATTATGGTCACTTGGGTTTTTCTTGCTATTTGTTTGGTATTTCACAGTTACTCCCGGCGGAGTTACATGACAAAGACAAACATCTGTAATGGTCTTTTCTCACGGAGACTCAAAGCACAGGGAGCTTTATGGAGTAGGGGAATTAGTGGTTGCCATACTGGCACTCATCCACAACACCCACAAGGGGCAGTTGCCTGTACGGGGACCCTATAGGTAAATAGCGGGAGTCAATTTACCTATCAGTATATTTTTGGCCTGAGGGAGGAAACTAGAGTACCCAGAGGAAACACAAGTAGAACATACAAACTCCATGCAGATGTAGGTCAGATTCAACCCAGGACCACAGTGCTGCAAGGAAACAGTGCTAACTGAGCTGTCATAAAGAAACCAATAGTAGTAATAATGGATGGTGGACAGACTGCTCTGTATTGTACACGAGCCCTGCCTCAGAGAGAAACGTAAAATGTGCTACAGCCATAATGAGGCTATTAGCAGCCGAACAACTGATAGGACATGATGTATGAAGGTTTATACAGCCAGAGGACAGACTGTCAGCATGATGAAAACCCTTTATTCCTAAGTACATGAAGGGGATTTGGAACTCTGTTTCCTATGTTTGCAAGGAAATTTTACAAAATCATTTGGTATAGAATTTTGGACCTATTTAGATGAAAAATTCTGAACATTCGCTTTACAAAATTTCTTTAATACTAGAAAGCCCACACTGGATGAATAAATGATAGCCTCAAGCTCTGCTGGGCACATCAATGATTAAAGATGCAGCATGCTGCGGGTATAATATACTTCTTATGGTGCCTTGTAATGTAGGTCAATGGTGTATTCACTGTATAAACATACACATGTGCGGCAATCCTGATAGTATATTCATACCCATTTTGTAGAAGGGCTGGAGATGCCATTACTTCTGTAAGCGAGCCAGTGCAGATTCCCTACTCTCCTGGATTTGTCAAGTCGTAATTATTTACTGCTATTGTTAAAGGCCAAGTCATTCCTAGAAACTGAGATCGTAATTTCTCACTAACCTTGACAGCCTAAAGCAGGTTATAGCTCATAATCTGCGGCGCTTCACAGCCAATAAACCCGGCACAATTGCTTCCAACAGACTGATAAGATCTTAGCTATGGCAGTCCAGAGGTGAAGATACCAAGCCAATGTAATGTCATCCTTTCCTTCTTTGTCGTCTCCTCATTCAGGAGCCTTGGGTTTCAACATATAGTGAGCCATTCAGAAGGCAAAGGGAGGTCACACCAAGTATTGGTGGGATTTAGATTTCTCTCTTGTTCATTCACTTGCTCCTCACCTCTGCCCCTACAGACTCATTGCAGTCAATTATTTTGATGGAACCTCTTCTATCTCCTCTCTTAAGAGGACCAACCTGGGACGTAGGCCTCGTCAGGGAGTATGGTCGGTAGGTCACATGACTCTAAGCGACCCTGTCTGGGGTCTGAATTTATTTAGGGGTCTGAATTCATTTGCTGCTCTGTTTTGGTGTCTAAATCTATTTATGCTGCAGAAGTAAGAAGTCAAAAATATCTCTGCAGTAAACTCATCAGGAGAAGTCGTCATATTAGTCTGGGTCAGATGGAGAAGAAAAGGAGTCACCGGAGCCACCTCTGCTGTTAGTCCCACCTACAATGTTAGCACCGCCTGGCTGCTAGTCCTGCCTAAGCTACCTCAGTTCCCATAGCCCTGGAGACTTTTTTGGAGAATACACCCCTCAGTATCTCTCAACCATGTCATATGGAAGTCGTAATGGAACCTGCTGTTGCTTCCAGATGTCCTCCCTGCTGGGAGGGATGTGTTTAGCACACACGTTCCTTGGGTTGAGATCTTAGACCTTGGACTTCAAAATGACATCAGATAGGATATGAAGGATATGATGTTGTGTTGTGACCTTGGAATAGTCATCCATTGAGGTACAAGTGTGTATGGCCCAGGAAACCCTCCAGGTATCAACTTCTCCATTGTGCAATAACACTGAAGTTAATGTAAATCTAACATGACTATAGTAGTTGGACGATGGAGGGGCGATATGTTTAATGACTGAACTGTAGAAAAATGATGCATCACTGCTGTCACATACTGTTCACCCATTGAACGCAATAATAAATCTGTATAGGGTAAAATGTTATGATCCCCGTATTAGTGGCCGCAGGCAAGCAGAAGTTTATTATTCAATTGTACATCGATGCAGGAAATTTGGAACCACTGGACCACACAGAGCTGATGGAGATGGCCTTAACCATGTATTAACTACGTATCCCACAAAATACACTCAT
This sequence comes from Leptodactylus fallax, assembly GCA_947044405.1. Lineage (NCBI taxonomy): Eukaryota > Metazoa > Chordata > Amphibia > Anura > Leptodactylidae > Leptodactylus > Leptodactylus fallax. The sequence continues at coordinate 5,280,615 of CAMRHE010000068.1, read as the reverse complement.
CACTTACCCATGAGATAGGTGATATAGGTATGATTGCTGGGGGCCCTGCTACTTGGACTGCCACCAATTACTAAAATAGGGGTCCCAAGACTCCACTTCAATGCTGGCCATGCACACATGGTGCTACTCCATTCAAAGACTATGGGACTGATGACGGAAGCCGAGCTCCACAGACATCGAATGAAGTGGCAGGATGCGTGACCACTGTATCATTCACACTATACCAGAATGGGTGGCGCAGGTCCTCCGCTTTAGTAATCATAGGGCTCCAGGATACATTTATTACCTATCTAGTAGACAGGAGATAAGTTTTTTCTGTGGGACAACCTCATAAGAATTAGGAAACTTTTTGATGTTAGTGACAGGAGATCAGTACACGGAAGATCTTACCAATTTTTTTGTTTCTTTTTTTGTTTTGGAAAACCTAAATATTAAAAGAAAATATAATAAACATAAAACTAAAAATTGTCTTGAAAATGCAGGAATGCAAAAATGTAAAGCAGCGTTCAGGCCTCTAACTCATCCCTTAGATCTCTCCCTGCTATCAGTTGTATTATGAGAGTAGTATTAGGTATCAAGATTTATGGCTTCTGGGTGGCAAGAATGGTTTCATCCAGTGACAGCAAGCAGAGATCTTGGTAATGAAAAAGGATCGGCATCTATGCTGAGAATGGGTATTGCAAATAGAGAGGTGGCCGTGCATGTGTGGTTCTCTCCATTCACTTCTATGGGAGTGCCAAAAAAGCTTCTCTACTCACAGTGCACGGCCACCACTCTACTCGCAGTGCACGGCCACCACTCTACTCGCAGTGCACGGCCACCACTCTACTCACAGTTCTATTCAACTCTGAACTGCAATACCAGAGACAGCCCATATAGAAGAGTGCCACTGTTTCTGGATAACTCTTTAAATAGTCATCCCATTAGGCACATGCCTAGGGGCTGCACAGTTTTGGGATGGGGTGGGCGGGTATTAATTGTTCATTATTTGCATTAATTTTCTATCAACCTGATGAGCTTCTAATTTAGGGAAATAACTTGTCATTCACTATTATGCTAATTTAAGGGGTAGTTAAAGGGGGGTTCAGAATAAGAAAAAATGGCTGCCTTCTTCACAAAACGGCGCTACATGTGTCGACAGGTTACATGTGGTATTGTACTTAGGTGTATTCACTTCAATACCAGATGACCCGTTGAGCTGCTGTTAAGAAGCCATAGTGGAATTTATCATACATTGTATACCAGTTTGTGGCACGAAATTTATAATACATGTCGCAAATTTTGGCACATGCCCATTTTTCCACCAATATGTTTGACTTTTGGCACATTTGCGCCCCACAGAGGAAGGGCCAGGGCTAAGTGGGAGGGGATGTTACCTTCTGCGGCCTTATAGAATTACTATAATTTATGGTAGGCGCTGGCGTAGATATTTTGAGGATCCATCATGCGGAGAAGAGGAGATGTGCCTATTTTTTAGTCTTGATAAATCTCCGCCCTTGTCTTTCTATTCCTCTACAATTCCTTTAAATCAGTTACAGAAAAAAAAAAATTGCATAAAATTTAATGGTCCTATTAGGATTTGCGCTGCGTAAATTTTATAGACTCTCTAACTCCACAAAATGCAGCAGAGGGGAATGTGTAACTATTTGTGTGCCAGATTCTTGCAAGACAAAGGAACACGTGGAAAATTCTGCAAGCAGATACAAGATAAAGGGAGAAAAAAACTGCTAAAAATGAAAATAAAAAACTCTGATATTGGATGGGTTATGCATAATTTAGACAGAAGCGTAATGATGTAGCTATAATGTAATATGGCTTGACGGCACAGTGTGATTAGCGTGTATACGCTGTGCAGCAGATGATGTAGTGCCGGCTGCAGAGCTATTAGCAGGGTGCCCTCCTCACCGTTCCGCTTGCAAGCTTCATCCTTTGTCACTCTGTGCTGAGCCATTACTTTCTGCGGAGTGCTCCTGTCTGAACTGGCCTCCTCTGATTCGTTGCTGATGACGGAACCATTTTCACAAGGCGACCGGCTACAGGTTACCATAGCAACAGAGACAAGTGTTAGGCATCATTTCTGCAACTCGCATAATGAAAATGTCAAGAGCTTTTGGGAGAAGTGGGGGTTTCGGCGATTGTATTGGGTGTTCACTATTGAAGAGTTTTCCTTTTTAGGGATGTAGCAGAGTTGGGTTAGTCAACATTGCTAAGATGAGTTTGGAACATGATGGGCCTCAAAACTGTCTGACAGTAAGACTGTTTTTGTTGCCCGTAGTAACCAATCTATTCTGGAGCACGTTTGTCTCTTGTGGCCCCAGCCATAAAGAACTTTACAGTAAAATTGCCAATTCAGCTCTGCTACATCTACATTTTTAAAAGGAGGTAACCCGTGAACAACATTTACTACCTATCCAGTGTGTCTGATCCAGGGGCGTAGCTATAGGGGGTGCAGAGGTAGCCATCACTACTGGGCTCTGGGCCTTGAGGGGGTTTGGAAGACCCTCTAACACATAAAATATACCACTATTCTAAATGACACAAGCCAGGTAGGGGCCCATTACAGATTTTGCATTGGGGCCTTGGAGTGTCAACTTACATTTCTGGTCTGATCGAGGGCGATCTGATCATTAGGACCCCAAATGACCATAAAATGGAGGTGTCCAAGACCCCCTAGGGCTACACGCCGACTTTGGCCGCGACTCCAGTCACCATGTCGTCCTGTGACTCCTTCACAAAAGTCGCAGTTACAGGACCCTCAGGGGCTCAATGTGACTCCATTCACTTACATTGATGAAGGAGTCGCAGGACAACATGGTGATCTTTGCTCACCATCAAAGCCGCTGTGTAACCCTAGTCTTATGGAACTGACGGACATAACAGAGATATTTTGGCTATTTGGGGCAGATTTATTAAACTGTCTCTGTCTTCATCACCCATAGCAACCAATCATAGGGCGACTTACATTTTCCAAAAGCAGAATACAAAGTGAAAGCTGCGCTGTGATTGGTTGCTATGGGTGCTCTATATAGTAACATACATGAAGTGTTGGTCACGCGTGTGCACCATTACGCCGCTCACATAGGGGACTCAGGCCCAATCATTTCGTGATCGTCAGGGGTCTCAGTGATTGACCCCCCCAAGGATTACACATATGTCGCCTGTCCTGTGAACATAAATGACATATTAGCCCATCTGTGCCAATAGATGGTAATCAATATGGCGCATTTTTTGTGCAAGGCCCTTTCTTGCACCAAATTTTGTACCTCACGTGCCACGTTTTGCAAAAGGGGGCGGAGAGCAGGGCAGCCTGGGGCAGGGACGCCTCAGCCCCACAAATTTATTATACCAAATTTATTAACTCATACCCGACTGGCGTAGATAGTGGTGAATGGCATCTAATTTATTGATTATTTCAGGCACGCTTCATGCCAGTCATGGATTTTATTAAGAATGGCGCCAGTCTTAATAAATGCCCCCAATATATTTAATTGTCCTTTTACATCATATTGCTAAATATTCTATTCAGGCATTTTTAAGTTATATCTGTTTCTGGGAAAGCTGAGTGACGATGAATATGAGATACAATTCTGACGTTCACAGGGGACCTAAATGGTAGTGATACGGGACTAGTCAAATACGTCTATGGGATTACCTGTCAATTTAGATTGTCACCCAGCTTTCCTAGAAACAGGTATAGCTCAACAACTATAACGGCAAGCGAGGTCCTTATGGGAGATCGTCCCTACCATGGGGAGGGAAGGCACATACACGATTAGAATAGTATACAGTGATTTGGGGGGTCACACCTCTTTCTATTATCTGAAGACTTGAGCATCTTCTCCGTGCTGCCGTCCTTTGTGCTGTCTCTTTCTTGGGACAGGTTGAGAGATGGCACGACGGTCTCTTGGGTAACAGGGAGCATCTCCTCATCACCTCCTTGCTGTCCAAGGTGCTGCTTTGCGTAATCGAAACCCTGAACCGGCTGTAAAAAGGAAACGTGACATTTCTGATCTCTACATAACTAAGCGCGATGACATCATTGTGATTTCCCTTGGGATGCATATGAGAACGGGTGAAAGCCCAAAATGGCAAAGGGTGCACTACATCTAAATGTCACCCATAGGCAGGCATGATTTATAATGATAGCGTCAGCTCCTTGCTGGGGGAAGGGGGGATCCGACATGAGCTGTCACTATCCCCTCGTAGACCACACTCAGCCGTCTGCTAATATGCTTAGACATTTAGTCCTACATAGATTCTCCGGTCTGAAAGCCTGAACAAATGGGGCACTCTTTGTTAGAACAGAGGCTACTCCAAAAATTGTGAATATGGAAGAGTTTTTAGGTTTTTAGGTTTGAGAATGAAAGTTGTCGGGATCAAGGTTGGACATAGCATAGAGACAGTCAAGGCAGCTGCGGTGGGGCCCATAGAGGAACGAGACTCCTGCCCCTGTCCATGAGCATGGATGGCTATATGAACAAATGAAGTGATGGGGTAAACAATTTTAGGGCAACAAATCTGCGCAAATTCGGTGTCACAAAAAGCAGAGATAGTTCTAGCGTGAGGTTTGTATGGTGACCCAGAGGTATAAAAGTATAAAAGACCGGACTACATATATCTGAGAGAATGAATGAGAGTGAGCTGCAATACCAGGCACAGTCCATGGACAACAGGCTGTTTCTTTAGAAAAAAAAAAAAGCATTTCTTAAAAATCCTGGTTATAAAAATAACGGTTTCCTTCTCCACTTATCAGGCTGAGTTATTATTTATATAGAAGTCTATGGAGAGGTGGAGGATGCTGAAAAAAAACACACAAATAATTGCAGCTGCTATACTCTGCTACACTGTGACACTTCTGTATGTCTCTTCCTCCCCTCCCCATATACGTCTGTGTGTAAGATGAACACTTGGCGGACCTTATACAAGAAATTCTGTAATATATCTTATTAAAGAAATAACTTTCTTTCTCCATTTACTGTATTACTTTTTACGTGGAAGTCTATGGAGAGGGGAGGGGGAGGAAAAGACAGAAAAATAACTGCAGCTGCTCATCTTTACTACACTGAGTAAGGGCGCTCTTCTGGCACTGCTGTATCTTTAAGATAAGACTCTACGACTGCAAGGAATGAGGCAATAAATCAATGAACGGCCTCCTCCCCCTCCCCTCTCCATAGACATCAGCCTAATAAGTGGAGAAGGAAACAGATTTCTTTAATAAGATATATTACAAAGTTTCTTCTATTCATTTATTAACACTAGTTTTATAACTGGAGGTCCACTTTAAGAATTGGTCTAAAAATTAACATTTCTTTATCAAAATAGATCAAATCCAGTTCTATATCTGTAGCTCACCGCGATTTCAGAAGCCTACATTTGGAAACAGATCAAGCTATTTTGGCAGTGATAGTCAATAAAACCACAATAACATTCTGTCTGTCAATTTACATGCCATTAATAATCTCTGCCGATCTGTAAACAAGCGACGGTAAAAAAAATTAACTTGAGGAGAAGGAAGCGTCGCTCCCTGCCAAATCCGAGATCCCTGAATGTGTTATGAAAATGAATTGCTGGGTGTTGTAACAGAATCTCGAAATCAATATCACAAACATAATGTAAAAGCACAAAGCACTGGCTGTACGGAGCGAAGTAACTAAACATTATCAGACAACAGATGGGCGCCCCATGGCGTTTATCATCTCATCTTCAAGAAGCTCTTTGTTTCAATTACATTTCACAGTATTGACCAATACTTCATATTAATAACCGTGTAATAAAAGAGCATATACCCCCAGGGAGTTGTAGGTCGTATGTACACCCCATAGAGCCAAGATGGGCACCAGAAGGAACGATTCTGTGGGTCTGCCCTCCAACTAAACAAAAAAGGGGAATGTCCTCTCTTAAAGAGATTTACAAAATTCTTGTTCTAGAGCAGGGAATAGGGTAAAATAAAAAGAAAGCCCTCTTTGATCTGCTGCTGCTCCAGTACCGCCACTCTGGTGGTCCCTGCCAGTCTCTACTAACCTCCTGCAGTGATAATGTACCATTCACACACACATGACTACTACAGCTAATCACTGGCCTCAATGGTGTTGTTGGCATGTTCGGCACATGGCTGTTTAGGTCAATAACTGGCTGCAGTGGTCACATACACATATATGACCTTACATCACTGCATGAATTAAATTGAGACGAGCAGGGACCACCAGAGTCGCAGTGCTGGAGCAGCAGGAATTAAAGTTTTTATTTTTCCTGCAATTTTTTGTAAATCTTCTTTAATAGCATCAGAATTTTTGTTGCTATCGTTGTTCACACAGGATCTATCATCAATAAGATCTAATAGGTTATGTATAAGACAGATCTATGGGACAAGTGACTGGTTCAAAGTCAGCTCCAGCTGGGGCTGTCTTCTGCTGGACCTTTGAGAGTCGGGCCAGTCTGACCCTGCAACCAAACGTCCATGCAAGCCACAAAAATGCATCATTTCCTAAAAATTTATATTGTATAACTGGACTAGACACATGGTCTACCGCTTCTATATTATTCTTTGCATTACTGGTGGCAATCTTTACTTGAGATACATTAAATTTTGACACTTTGAGACCTCAGTGACCCACATCCAATGTTATACTGGCCCACCAGAGTACCAGAGGATCTTCTGGCAGGCCCAGATTCTAATATGATTATGGAGCAGCAAAAGATACCCAAATCTGAAGGCTACTATGGCCTTTTTCCTTGTGATTATTGGAGGGGGGCCCCAAGAATCATTTTATCTTGTGGGCCCAAAGAACTTCAGTCTCAAGAACTTAATCTCAAGAATGGTGAGTAGGGTAATTATTATTAAAGAAAAACGATTTATAAAGGGAACAGAATTTACCTTGGTCCTGGGAGGGAGGTTGCCCATGTTGTCTGTCTTGAAGTCACTTTTGTTCTTTCGGCAGAGGACAGCGGTGATGATGATGATGATGACAGTCACCACGGCTATGGGAGCCAAAACTGCCGCAATTATCCAGAGATTGTTTGGTGGCTTTTGCACGACAGCTAAGTGATGCAAGAGAAGGAGACTTCAGAAGAAGGAGACTTCAAGGTAACCTCACCCAAACTAAATACAGACAGAAGATTTTAGAGGCGTAACTTGAGGGGGTCGGACCCAGGAGCTGTAGGGGGCCTATAAAGGGGTCTCTTCTCAATATAAAGAGACCAGTACTATGAACCATACATTATAGTTAGATTATACTGACCACAGATATGGAAAAAAACTATAAAATTAAAATTAGGTTACGCTCACATCTACGTCAGTGTCCTTCTGAATTTGTAGATTACAAAGTCATATCAGGGAGAAAACAATGGATACCCAACGGACCCCATTACAGTCAATAGGGTCCCGCAGGATCTGATATTGTCCATCTTTAGAAGAAACATCTTTACGGTTTAATCCACTCTTCTGGTCTTAGGACGGACCAAAAGAAAGGATCAGACAATACAGATGTGAACCCAGCCCTAACTAGACACTTTTGATTCCATTGGACTAAATTGACAAATGAATAAACCCATATAAATCTTCACTGTCATTTCTTACGTTGTTTTCTCAGACTGGGTCTGAATGGTTAAAATAAAATGTGCTTACAATTTGCTTGCACTTTAACAATATATCCAAGGGTCAGGGCCATGAACTGAGGGTCGATGGTATTCAGTTGTTTGGCAGCAACTGTGCCCAGTATGGGCTGCCCGTCTTTCAAAGCATAGTAAGTCAGTTCAGCCAGATTGTTAGGACCGTCCAGACGTTGCATCTTCACCATCTGTATAACAAGTCATATAGGTCATGTAAGCAGTGATACATATGGTGGACAACCAAATATACTGCAGATATTTTCAATAAAGGGGGTGCAGGAGACTAGAAATAAGGGTCTGTCTCCTCCAGATACTATGCTACTTTGTCTATGGGCTGTATCTGGTACTGCAGCCCTATTCACTTGATTGGGGTTGAGCTGCAGTACCAGATAAAGCCTATGGACAAGGGTGGCGCTGTTTCTGGATAGAGGAAAACAGACCCTTTTTGCAAACCCTTTTATCTGAATGACACTTCCTTGGTTTATGTGCAGACTCGCCTGGACTGTGTAGCTTCCTACAGTGGTCGCTCTTCTAAATCTTCTTGACTGTTGGCTAGAGATCTGAAAAAGATTGGCCAGTCTCTCCTCCATCTGCTGTGCAAAGCTTTGGTTATTTGGTCCCAATAACTGGCTGTCGACACCTTGGATCACTGTGGAAAAAGTAAGAGGTTTGTCAGTATCCTGTAACTTCCACGTATATTGTATATTTTGCTTTTTTATTATAATTTTGATATATTTTGGAATATTTCGCTTCAATTCTAATCAAGTCATCTACAATATCTTTGGTACATTTAAAGGGAAACTGTAAATGCAGTCTTATCAGCGAGCGGCATGTTATAGAGCAGGAGGAGCTGAGCAGATTGATTTAGGAAAAGTTTCAGTAGAATTTGAGTGTTCTTGCTCATTCTACCCCAAAATATAACAGAAAATCCGCCTTAAATCTTCCTCCCATTCATTCCAATGGGGGGCAGTTGCCGTTCTACAGACGGATTCCACCTGAAATCTCCCATTGAATTGAATGGGAGGCGGAAAATGCACTTTTTCCATCGGTGCGGAATTTGACGTGGAATTTGTCAAAATCCTCTTGCGGAATTTGGAAATTGGCCCTGCCCAATAAAGGCAAAATACAGTGGCACTTTGCTTCAAATTCAGCGTCAAAATCCTCATCGGTTTTTGACAAGCAGAAAAAATCTGCTTTAAATTCCTTAAGCAGAAATTTTCTGCTTGACAAATTCAGTGTCAAATTCCTATGTGTGAACACCCCCTTATACTCAATTTCCCTCACCTCTTCTGGCCCTCCATATGGCGTCTGGCGCTCTCTCTCTGTCGGATTCTTGGATGATGTCATGCGCTTGGGGTTATGTTGGGCACACTCATGATGTCAACCCGGAGGCCAAGAGAGATCGCCAGACGCCATATGAAGGCCCAAAAGGGGTGAGGGAAGGCTAGTATAAATTTTTGCTATTTTTTGCACCTCTCCTGGGCTGCCACCTATTACTACTCTGGGGTCTGAAGGGACCCCAGGGTATAATACTTTCACTTCCGGAGGATCGATTCACCCGGACCCGAGATGACACAAATCTTCCGAGGTTCGCCCATCTCTAGTGCCCAGGTGTCCTAAAACAGTACAATGCAAAAATACCGCTAGTCACATAAAAAAAAGCCGTACTAGACCTAAGTGAGTTACACAAAAACAGCATAGTGTATCTAGAGTCTAAAGGTACATGTTAACCTCTCGCTAGCCGTTAGTCGTCATCTCGTTTCCGAGACAACAGAACATAACCGTAGTGCTGACATTGTTCTAGGTGCTTTCGAAATATATTTCCTCTCGCAACGTGTGGAGATTCTTGTGTACAGTAAGGAATGTTTGTATCGAGCGGCCAAGATCTTGTGATTACTATCTGTTTACTTGAAGGTGAAGGCACTCCTGTGTAGTAGAGCCGCGCAGTGGGGAGGAACAGGCGACAAACACACTGATTGTTCTTTGTCAGGTTTATTTCATGTGAAGCGAGCAGATAATCTATCACGTCATCTGGTATAACATTATTACAAAAGCATTCCTAGGTCCTTTCACCATGTGCAAAAAGCTTGACACCGGTCATATCGAATCGTAAAATCCATAATCCAAGATCAGAAAAATGTGACTTCTTCCTAAAACAGCGCCACACCTGTCCAAGGGTTGTGCCGGGTATTACAGGTTGGCTCCACTGAAATTATTTGGGCTAGGCTACCATATTGCAATGAACCGGTTGACAGTGTGTGGCGCCTGGGCACTCTCGCGGCATCCGGCACGCCAGTTCCATCCTCTTCCATTGTCTTCTGATCTCCTGGATGATGTCACAGGCCTCGGGGGATCCCTGAGCTCTGTGATTGGGTCTTATGGGGCACACCGGCGTCTTGATACTTTGATACAAGTCTGTGCCATTGGGCCCCAATAACGGATGAGGGAGCCCAGAAGCGATAAGAGAAGGTGAGTATCTGTGTTTATTCTGTTACCGCACCTCCCCTTGACCTCCGCTTGTCTAAAGAGACCCCAGAGTATAATAGTGATTCGTGGGTGGTGAGCCCCAAAAATCTTGGGTTCGGCTGAACCTGACATTTTTGGAAAATTTGTAACAATCCCGGCTCATTACAAAACGGTTCACTCATCTCTAGCACTGAACATAATCCCAACGCGGGCACCGTCAAATATAAAAAGTTACCTGTGTACACCCAGTAGTTCATAGTGGCAGCGGACGTATCGATATTTGCATAATACAGAGCTGAAAATGAAACAAAGACAAAAAAAATGTAAAAGAAATTAGTAGCATTTTTTGTTAATGACGTTATAAGGTGCAGATTAGTAAAGGTTATTGTAATAAAATTAGGAAATAAATAGTAAATAATTCCACTCCCGAGGAAATAAAATGCAGCAGAATAATTTCTTACAATCCTGCATTGTGCTGTTCCTCTGTTATTCCTCCTGGACAGTGAAGAATAAATTGACAGGTGAGTGTTCCCAGTTGGGGTTTGTCCCGGTACACTCTGACACTGTCCAATCACTGCTGACTGTGGAGGTATTTACTAAAATAGACATGTCATAAGAACTGACCGGTCCTGTTTAAGGCTGAGGCCGCAGGTTGTGGAAACGCAGTGTTTTTTGTAGCAGATTGTGCTGCGGTTTTTTGACCCAAAGCCAAGATGGCATGATGAGCAGTTTGAAGAGGTTGCGGCCTGGGCCATGGCAGAGTGTCGCTCCTTCTTCACAGGCTGCAACATCATATTTGTGAGTCAACTGGTTTCAAGTGAATGGAGCCAAGTTGCAATACCAGGGACAGCCACTATACAATGTATGGCGCTGTGTCTGATATTCAAAAAAGAGGCCGCAGCTTTCTCAGTGCTCTTCAAACAGATCATCCAGGCGTTGAACCTTCACCGATCGGTTCTAAGGCAGGTCACTATATTAAAATCTCAGAACACCCCTTTAATCTTAGGGGAGACAATAAGTATATGGGGTACATGACTTACGTTCAGCAATAATGAATGGGGGGTCTCCCAGGTAGTATCCAACCACTTCCCCGGAGAGGACGTTGAGCAGGCTGCTGGCCGTCGTACCATTTAGTGCATTGCTGTTATTCTTCACTACATAGATCATGGTCAGAATTTGGTTATCTAGAGAGGTGCTCAAAATCTAGGAAAATCGAGATATAGTAAAGGTAAGTAAATAACATCCGATTATAAAGGATCCTATGGTGCTCTATATTTGGTTCAGCAAAACTGTGCGGAAGGCTTTGGTGTAGATGCCATAATAAGGACACTAGGGGAGAATTTATTTAAGGGGTTGTCTGGCCCCAAATCAATTTTTTCACACTCAAGACCTATCCAGGACCCCACACAGATCAACTATTTCAGCAGTGCCTGGACACTGGAAGTTACAACAGTGGACCGGGATCGCATGAAGGCTATCCTATGCAAGTAATAGGAGCAGCAGCGCCACCCGCTGTATAGTGGTGGTTTCAGGAAAGTACAGCGCAGCTCCTACTACTACTTCATGTAATTCCCATCCACTGCTATAGCTGCCAGCACCCGGACAAACCCTTTAAGATCGTAATATCTTACCCCTTAATAATTCTGGAGCACCACAAGAGGTCGTAGATTTTATGTAGATTTTATGTATAATTATCTATAACAGTTTTCTGGACTAAGTTGCAGTAAGTCTGTCGGTCCGAGACGTCTCCACCCTAAACCGCCTTGACTCCCACCTTGCTTCATCCACTCTAAATAACTGACTTGTGGCAGACAATTCAAAGTAATTCAAAGTAAGCCAACTAATAGGCGGCGTCCGTCCGTCCACAGTGATAAATCGGTCACATTTTCAGGCTGCGCAGTCTTAGTTAGCCCTAACTGTTACTAAATATGGACCATTTTGTGCGTTTCTACGACCATCTAATAATACAGAAGATCTGATCATCCAGTATGTTAATATGAATGGTTTGTGCAATAAAACGTACATGGTTAAAGTTGACCAGTAAAGGGTTAAGTTGCTCTGCGGGTAACTTGTGTAGATATTACAGAGCAGAACATCCTGCGGGCCCTTGCACCTGTGTGTAGTATAAGCACGAATAGTCGCACACGCTCGAGCAGGTGCAGCGCCGCCATGACTAGCTCCATGCCAAAACCCCCACCGTCGTATGCAGAAGACTGTGCCAATGTCTACTCTGATTTTCCAGTCTATGCAGCCAGGGATGGAAATGTTTATTGAACACATGTCATATACAGCAAACTCATCCTATAAATATCAGGTATCCACCATAATATTGTTAGAACGCTCCAAAAATGGGAGAAATGTAGGATCTAAAACCGTCCCTGTTGTCCATGGCGACCAATCACAGCACAGCTTTCATCTTGTATTCTGCTTTTGAAAAATTAAAGTTCCTGGTTGCAAAGGACAACAACAATGGTTTCCTTTTAGATAGTTTAATAACTCTGCCCCTTGATGCGTATCACCCTGATCGGGGGTATAAAGTACGACGCAGCCAGGCCCTGCATCCTATTGAGGGCCAACGGTCAGGACCTTCACGGACCAAAGCTATATATGTAGTTTTTATCATACTTGTCAATGCTGTATGTGGAGAAGGGCCCATAAAGCGAGACCGCTCTATTGGTGAAGCCACGCCCTCTTTCGGGTATGACATGCTAACCCTTTGTGTGTCGTGGACATGTTAATGTACAGGCCACGCCCCTTTTTGTGGCTTGTCCACGTGACATTTCAAAAGACATTGAGCCTGGAAAATTTTTGCTTGCTCTTTTAGGACCCCAGGAGGTTACACCTATTTTTGGGAGCTTCCCAGACCGTTGACATATACAATTTTTATATTTTGGGGCCCTGTTACAGACTTTGCATTTGGGCCCATTGGGACTTTAATGTTACCCCTCTGCAAGCAACCCCAATTCGGACATTATGAGGTAATGGAGGGTACCACTTGCACTAAGCGGTCCAACAAAATTAGTTGAATACAGCCATAGGACATTGGAGAGATTTATAAAGACTGGAGGTTTCAATGGCAGTCTTCATATTTCCTGCGCCGGTGGAGGATGTGCCTGGTTTATGAGGAAGGGTACACCTCTGATGGGCTGTACGTCTGTACAGAAATCTGCACCACTCCACTCCAGATTTCTGATGCCAATGGCCACTCTCCGAGCCCGCCACATCCCCTTTTAGGAAAGTGACAAGAGCAGTGTAAAAAAGCAGATTAATACAGATCAAAACATGCAGTTCCGATGCTGTTTGGTGCAGGTTTTGGCTTATAAATACATGTTTCACGTGTAATTTGTTTTTCAAAAACTACTCCAAAAACCACATGCATTTTTTCTCATGCAGTTTTAACTGCACCAAACCTGACTGTCTGAACACAACTTTAGTAAACCCAGAGAATGAAAGTCGATCAAACCAACGATTTCCAGTCTAATAATTATCCAGTCACACTCTGTAAGATCAGCAAGTCATCATACAATGGCCATTCACTGACTGTTCTATAATAAAAAAGACACTAAAATATTGTCACGATTTTTTACAGTTGGGACATTGAGCTATTATTGTAGAATTTAAGTCACTGACAGTAAGGGTTAATGCAATGTGGCCAAAAACTGCCCCAACATGGCCATAAACATCCAATTTAAGAATTGCGCCAAACAACATGGTGGTTCAATGAGGTCAATTTCTGATAGATCTAAGGGCGGACGATATGATAACAAACAGTACATAAATGATGGATATTGTCTTACCTGAACTGAGAGGTTGCCATTGCTCATAGCGGGACTGGTCAATTCGGCCCTCTCATACGCCGTCTGTAGTTTTTGCTCCATGTTTCGGACGTACACACAAGTATGGACTTTAGCGCCTGTTCCCATCAACTTCAGCACTGCCAAAAACAGAAGGCGAGAATAAACTCCATTTCTGAGGCTCTATCCACACAAGAACATAATGGAGCCATGACAGCTACATCGGATCCATGGCCAATCCCATTGAATTTAAAGGAGTTCTTCAGATTCTTGTTGGGGTACCAGTACTTTTAACAGCATTGCAGTATTAAAAGGGGTTTTCTGGGACTAATATATTGATAAGCTATCCATAGGGTAGGTTATCAATATGGGATTGTGAGGGTCCGACCCCGAACCACCACCAAATAGTTGTTTGAAAAGTCCACATCAATAGGACAGGCACGACAGCCTCTTAACTCCTTACCAAGCACAGTGCCATATATTGTATAGTGGCTGAGTTTAGTATTGCAGCTCACTCCCATTCACTGGAAATGGAACTGCAAATAGGCCATGTGACTGATGAATGTGACGTCACTGGCCTATGAAGTAGAATTGAGGTCACCACTGCCTTAATAGAGCCTGTGATTCTGGGCCAAAATGTAATTAACTTTAATTGTTGCTGTTTTCTGTCAAAAAAATCTCTAAAGCTCCTGCCACTAGGTGCCACTAGTTAATTTGCATTGCAATCCCTGTGACTAGGAAAGTCTCCTCCATAGATACCATTAAAAAAGCAAGACTGCTTCACAGTGAATGGAAGAACGAGGGGATGGTCTGTTCACACGTTGAGTGCAGAGGGGAGGAGCTGTTTATCTTCACAGCAATGAAAACTGCTTTCTCTATAGACTGGACTGAACATTCTGCACATCTCATATCTTATAATGTAAGAAATGTTTACTTATGTACTGGTACATACTTCTGGCTGCTTATGTGGTTACAGATAGAGCAAGCATCTTTCATCAATTTCGTGTTCCTGGATCTCCTATATTATATGCTTACATGGCCTTTTATCACCTATTTGTTTGCCACTGTACAGTTACCCCTGGCAGAAGTACATGTAAATAAACCAGTAATAGTTATAATGGATAGGGGAGGAGACAGACTGCTCCTTATTGTACACGCCCCCTGCCTCAGAGAGAAATGTAAAATGTGCTGCAGCTCTGATGGGGATATTAGCAGTAGAACAGACTGCCCAGCAAGACCCTGCCGATATTTCAACTTTTCATGAAAACTCAGCTACCCTTTGAGTACCAAGACGCCAAGGAGCCATTTTTACAGCACAATAGGAACCATAATCTCAGGATCCATCATTGTACCTGCCATCAGAATTGGTCCAGATCCAAAACAATGGCAGGTTTACCCAGCACTCCAGCAGTATTGTACACCTGCAGCCCTGACAATTGTCACCTGTGCAGTTCTAATGTGAAATGCTTTGCAAAAAAACTGCAATAAAGTATCTGAAAAGCACAAACAGCAACAACACGAGCTGTAATCCTGGCCGCCTGCCAAGCGAAAATAGAAAGGAAGGCGAAACCAGAGCCCAGACATTCTCTGCAAATTAAATTGACACGTCAGATTACATAGCACAAAGAGCAGATCATCTAATAACAATACATTACTAATCATTTCATTACCGATGCGGATTATTAATGAGCAATACAATGTACTCCGTCAGGTTATTATAAGCTATGGGCAGCCATTACATAATTAGATCTGTTTTTAGGAAAGCTGTGTGGCAAGCAAGAGCTCTGGAACTCATCTTTCACAAAGCCCTGATAGGCAGGGTACAGGGATAATACACAGTGACGTCACAGTACAGGGATAATACACACAGTGATGTCACAGTACAGGGATAATACACACAGTGATGTCACAGTACAGAGATAATGCACAGTGATGTCACAGTGCAGAGATAATACACACAGTGATGTCACAGTACAGAGATAATACACAGTGATGTCACAGTGCAGGGATAATAGACACAGTGATGTCACAGTACAGGGATAATACACACAGTGATGTCACAGTACAGAGATAATACACAGTGATGTCACAGTGCAGGGATAATAGACACAGTGATGTCACAGTACAAAGATAATACACAGTGATGTCACAGTACAGAGATAATACACAGTGATGTCACAGGTATTAAAAATGAAGGGAGAATGGACTTGGAGGAATTTGCACACAGCAAAAGTGATATCGCTGTGTGCATGATACTGTGGAACAATACACACAGTAATGTCATGGAACAGGGATAATGCACACATTGGTGTTATCATAGAGGGTAATACATTCATTGAGGTTAAAGTACGGACATAATGCTCACAGTGATATCTGATGTCACAGGATAGAAATAAAGCACATAGTGACAAATAACACAGGGATAACTCACACACTGATGTCAAATTACAGAGGCAATACACATTAGATGTTAGAATACAGGCAAAATGTACACTGTGATGTCACAGTACAGGGATTATACAAGCAGTGATGTCACAGTAAAGGCGTAAAGCACAAAGTGAGGTCATGGTTCAATAAGTATGCACATGATGATGTCACAGTACAGGGATAGTGCATCCAAATACTACATAAGAAACCGTAATTCTGTACAGAAGGCATAAAGAACAGGACTCTGGTAACAATTGGGCTCCATAATAAACTTAGAATGGGGCCCATTAGTTGTTGATCCTTATAGCGGCTGCCATGTCTACTACCCTAATATTTCTGTGCAAATCGGCCATTTTTTCGACTCACAAACCTCAGATTTGACTCATCTCTGACTGTAAGGCTTCTGCTTGCAGCAGAAGCTCTCCCCCACTGCTCTGTCTATCATAGGAGATCACATGAGCTAAACGACAACCTGTGTTTCAGCAGCTGCCGACAACCGACACACTGACCAACACTTTTTCGGTCTACAGTTCCTTTCAAATACACTGAACGAAGACCCCTTCTTACTTGTATATTTGCCTGCATGACTACATAAAACATCCTACAATCTATACCTTTGTATAAATGAACTTACCTGTTTTCACCTGATAGCTGATATCAGGATCAGGTTCCCAAGTTTCAGCTATTACTGGCACAGACTGCAGGACTGGAATAAGAAGTTTAAGTTCAGTAACATTGAAGACGTCATTCCCTGTAAGAACATCTACAACGGCTGATGGGATGTATATTGAGGAGTTGACCGATATGGAATATCCCACTGTCACATTACGTGGCTGGCTCGCCAACTGTAGAGAGAAAACAGGCAACAGAATCATAATAATTATAATCTGACATGTAAACAGTATGTATGAGCTGCAATACCAAACACAACCTGTGGACAATGGTGGTGCCTGTAGTAACAGATGGCTGATGTGTATATCTGAAGAGTCAGAGGGGTGCTGAGTGCTAACTATACACTCAGTGCGATATATTATTACAAAAAATAGTAAAAAATGTTTACTTATATTTCCTTGTACCCCTTAGCAAAAATATGTGGAAAAAATCTTCAGACATTTTTATTCATTAACATAAACACCCCCCCCCCCATTATCTCTCATAGTCTATCCTAAGAGAATCTCTCCCCAACTGCCTGCACCATTTTGGAACAGACCATTACACACAGATTAAAGAGAGAGTTATAGCTATATATGAAATGGTTACTAGTCACATGAACGGGGATAAGCTGCAGTACCAGACTCAACCCACCAACAAGGGGGGCAGTGGAATAAAAGCAGACCCAGAAGTGAGAACCCTGGAACCCTGATAATATTCTGCACTTACATTTAGTGAAGTTCTGTTCACAAAGACTTGGATGGACTGGTTGAAAGCTCGGCGCAGAGTGAGATTGAGGAAACCTTCGAATATCTGCACAATGGAGTCTTTCTGTGCGTTTGTCGGCTGATAAATCAGGGTAAGAACTAAGCAATGAGATATAATCAGCAGTTAGGTTATATGTTGCTGCATATCTTATATATAGCACTAACTTGAAGAGGTTTCTGGGCTTTTCAATTGATGACCCATCCTTTAGGTCATCAAATGAAGATTAGTGGATTCCGACCCCTGGAACCCCCACGATCAGCCGTCGGATGAGCGCCACTTACATTTCACAGGCTAAGAGACTTACGTTCATCTTTCACATGGCCTTTTCACAAGTCAGCCCCATTCAAGTGAATGGTGCTGAGCTTTGATATCAAGTACAATGTACAGCGCTATGCTTGGTTTTGTCTCCTCCAAATGCTGTGGTGTCTTCAAACAGCTGATCAGCAGGGGTACCAGTTGTCAGCCCCCTCCAACTTCAACTGAAGATAGGTCATCAATTGATAAGCCTGGAAAATCCTTTTAAAGGGATTGTCCTAGAATTAAAAAATTAACCTGCGGACAATAAATCAAGTGGAACTCCTTCATTAAATCTCCCGTTGTTCCAGCAACGATCCTCGATGGTCCCTGCCATTCTTTGCTTACTTTTCTAGCAGTGATGACATCATGTATATCCATGTGACCACGGCAGCCAATCACTGGTCTCAGCAGCCATGTGCCATACATACTGTACTAGCATCACCACTGAAGCCAGTGACATGTTGCAGTCATATGGATGTACAACACGTCATTGCTGCAGGAAACGTAAAGACCAAGCATTGGCTCCGAAATTATCGGACGAGTAACCTTTTTCCCTTTTTTATAGAATTTTTAAAAAAAATTTTTAAAAAAATTGGACAACCCCTTTATAAAGAGTCTCCACCAATACCAAAAAATCATTAGTAGATACAATTTCTTGACTCGTCCTCCTATGTCAGGTTGTTGCTATAGTGTTCCGGTGCCTCTTAGATATCTCTGTTTATGGGAACGCAGAATGGCGCCTCAAAAGGCGGCCGCTAACAATAATAACAGCATTGGATACCGTTGTCAAGAAGCTGACGGAGACTCCAGAGCCCGTTCTTACAGAATAACCACATTAATACTGCAAGTAGCCTTAGGCTGTTATACCCTAGAGGCACGATTACTTGTTGATGTATTTTATATAGGATGGAAACCGCATAACCGGTTTGTTCTTAAAAGTAGACCAAGACTTCTTACATTTTTATGAAGTTTCAAAGTCCAACATGGCACAAATCACAATCCATTCCTCTACTAGTATGATCAAAGCCATCGACTTGGTACATGTAGGGGAACCATGTCATCCCCAACAGAGAGCAGCAGTTTCAATTTGATCTGCTTGACAACTTGGCAGCTCAGATACGGGCCAAAACGCAACACAATTTGCAGAAAATTATGGTTCCAACTCTTTGATACTACAAAAAATTTCCATACAACTGAACAAGAGCATTCAAGAACAATAAACTTACCAGTCTTGATCATGGTTCTGGATGATAGCTGACACTCGAATGAAGCAGGTGTTGCAGTTGTACTCAATAGGGTGGTCAGAACTGTGCTGTTAGTAACCGTTGCATTTGTTGCTGGTGCCTTCGAAGCCAAAGATGTCCTCAGGGTTGTTGCCATAGATGTCATTATTGATGAAGCAATGATGGGAGGAAGAACTGTTGACATTTTGGTGGTATCTGAGGCTGTGGTGACTGTATCTGTACTAGGAGTACGAGTAGTAGTTGAAGGGGATAATGTGAAGGTCGTTGTTTGTAATGTGGTTGGAAGAACTACTGTGGAAGGTGCATGTAGGGTGTGGTTTGTTGGTGTAAAATGTGTAGGGCCTGTAGTAACCACTCCTAGTGTCTGTGTCGGCACACTCTTGGTGAACTGAGTGGACAACCATGTATAAATAATAGATGGAGACACATGAGTAGTGGGTGTTGTGAGAGTCACAGGAGAAGAAGGAGAAGGCTTTTCCATGGAAGTAAAGTTTTGTGTTGCTTTTCCTGTAGTCGAAACAGTTGATAGCTCAGCAGAAGATACCAGAGAAGAGACTGTAGAAAGAGAATCAGATATGTTTGTTGGAAAGTTTGTAGTGGTAAGAGGTGAAAAAGATGAGGTATGAGTAGATTGTATGGTTGTGGATGACAGATGGGATGTGGTGTGAAGCATGGACATTGTAGTGTCCTCTATGTGAGTGGATTTTGCCATATCTACAGTGGTGGTGACTAAAGATTCAGATTGTGTAGACAGATGAGATAGTACAGATGTGACAGCAGAAGGACTACTAGTGGTGATCATTTGAAGACCATCTAAACTTGTCTGATTTTCATAATTTCTGCTTGATGCTTGTACTGTAGATAGTAATGAAGACTCGGTAGGCTGAATGCTTGATACCATTATTGTATCATGACTTCTAGTATTATCTGGGGCTATAGTAGCCTGTGTGGTAGAACTGGCATAGTCCATGGCACTGACACTAAGATGCGTAACTGTAGAAGGCGATGGAGTTGTTACCCCATTGGATAAAGGCTGAAGACTTGAGATGTCCCAAGTAGTAGACATCGTCATATCTTCTGTTCTTGCAACGATATTTGTGGACTGGGAAGATGACAATGTAGTCGATGTGTTCAACGTAACAGGCAATGTGTTGGCTTGTGTTTCTGTAGTATTATCAGTAATGGTCCATATGGTAACTGCATTGGAAGAGGCAATTTCTGTAGACCTTGTTGTTGACTCAAGTGGCGATGTTTCTTCTAAAACACCTTTTATGGTCGATGTACTTTGTCCACTATTAGTATTAAAATAAGTACTCAATTCATCAAAATTAGATGTAGGGAAGGAAGAGGATTGAAAAGTACTCGAAAATCCGAGCTGTGTTGTCCCAAAAGATGTAGTGTCATTAAGTATACTTGTGGATGTAAAACTGGGATACGGAGTAGAGCGAGTCTCCATGCTTTGTGTATTTGTACTGATTTCTGGGGACACCCAGCTGGATTTAAGGGTTTCAGAACCAGTTGCCACAACCGACTGGGAGGAAACTACTATGGAAGATGTACTGACTTCTAGTGCTGATGTAACATCAGATGTAGACGAGCTATTATCAGTCACAAATTGGGTTGTCACTTCACTAAAGCCAACATTGGACGTTGATTCAAGAGTAGTTGCCAGGGTTGACGTTGTGGCTTCAGGTAATTTTGACGTTAATCTTGAGTCTTCTTGATTGCTTGTGGCCATGTGGGTGGTTTCTCCATATGTCTGCTGGATCTCAGTGTTTGTACTGGAGTCATTTATCATTGTGACTGTAGAGGTTTCCCGTGGGATTTCAGAAGTTTGAGTGACACCTGAATGTGAATAGAACATCATTGATGTACTGATTTCTAATGGGGATGTAAGATTCATAATTTCATTAGAGATCCCCAATGCCAAGTCATTCGTTGTGTCAAGTGACACCGGCAATGTTACGGTCTCCATTGATGAGGTCACTTGTGATGACCCAGTGGTGCTTACTGCATGATCAGAAGTTGAGGGCTCAAAGGTTGACAATGCAATGCTAGCAGATGAGAAAATTGTATTCTCCTGCTTTGGATTGTCTGTGAACTTGTGACTGGTGTCTACCATATGATCTGTCTGCAACATTTCCGTCATTGTATTAGTGCTATATACTGTAGTGGATGGTTTATCAGAGAGAGAACTTTTTGAGGTTTCTGAAGGAACCAACGAAGTCCATGAGGTCCTGTCACCAGGTACTCTTTGAGTATGCTGTTCTTCTGTCACACTAGAAGATCTATTGGTACTTGGTTCTACATTTACAGTAATCTGAGAGGTCATTTCCTCAGTATAGGAGTTAGACTGTGTTGGACTGGAAGTGGTGCTTAGTTCAGTCATGGTATGACCACCCAAAGTAGTGGGCAAGAGACTTGTAATATCGGACATTGTGTTGATAGTGCTATAAGTTACAGTAGATGGTTTTTCAGAAGATTCTCGTGATGGGGTTTCTGAAGGAGCCATGGAAGTCCATGAGGTCATGTCACCAGGTACACTTTGACTATGGTGTTCTTCTGTAGTACTAGATGATCCACTGACACCTGGTACTACACTTATAGGAATCTGAGAGGTCATTTCTTCAGTATATGTATTAGACTGTATTGGACTATTGCTTACTTCAGCTATAGTACGACTACGTAAAGTAGTGGTCACAAGATCTGTAATATTGGACGATGTGTTGCCAGTGTTTGTCTCAGTGTTGTGTATCATGGTGGATAATCTATTAGACATTGAAGATCCTATTGTATTCTCAGTATTGGTGGTGTCACTAGATTGAACAGAAGCGAGTGTTGAAGGGATAAGTAGAGTTGATGGGGTGACAGACAAGGTGGACATCATGTTACTAGGAAATGGACTTAATTCAGATAAAGAATTCTTTGCCTCTACAGATATTTCTTCTGAACTTGGTATTGTAGTATTAGTAAAATAGTAGGTGCCGGATTCTACGACTCCTGTTGATGGCTGACCATTTGGCAATGGTGATATGGAAGCTCTTTCCTCTCGAGTCATAGGAACATATACAGATGTAATAAAATTACTACCACTTTCCACTGTTGTATGTGTCTCTACCTGCCTTGATAATAAGCTGCTAGCATCTACTGTGTCGAGAGGTATCATGAAAGTTGTGTTGGACGTGGAAGTGGATGGTGTATACGATGTAGAAAATGAGTCAACATTGGATTCAGCGCCAACCCTTTCATATGGAAGGGCAGACGTTGTTTCTACGACAGAAGTTTCTAAAGATACAGATGTCGCTGCTGGTGAAGATTTCATTTTATTGTCGGTTTTTGCAAAGGCATCTCCACTTGTTGCATCTAGAGCCGAGTCTGTAGGCCATGATGCTAGAGTAGCTTCCAGTGACTGGTTTTCTTTTACCAAATCAGTGGCTCCATTTTTAATGGTCTCCCATGAACTGGTGGCATGAATGGTTACACTATAGCTGGTTGTCGTAGTACTTGAAAATACTACATCGGTAGTTGTGTCCTGAGTTAAGACTTCCTCAGCAACTTTATCAAAGTAAGGCACAGTGGTAGAGGAAGATACATCAGTTACTGATAAGGAAGTCTGGAAAGCTTGTGATGATGATGATGATGATGATGATGATGGTAATGAAGATGAAGGTAATGGTAATGATGATGAAATAAAACCATCTACTCCTGTAGACAATGGGTTATCTGGATGCAAAGTCAATAAAGGCAACATGCTGGTATCATTTAGACCTGGGTCTGTAGGCTGGAATGGAGATGGCATTGGAGATTCGGAAGGACCGAGCTCAAACTGTACAGTCATAATATCCTGAATAGAGGTGGCTGGACTCGTATCATTGAGATTCTTGCTGGTGGATGTGGCATTATAAAATATAGTAGTATTTTCTATCTCTTCTTGGCCATATAGAGCGGGAATCTCACTGGCTGCGGAAGAGGATAATTCTTCAGGAGGCCACGATTCACCTGTTGAGATGGCGGCATCTGGCCGGACTGTTGAATAACCTGAAACAACAGGCCCATATCTATAGGTTAGTTGGTGTATTTTCTGACCTATACATTAAAGTAACACTTACATATGATATAGTGAAACCACTCTAAGAGACCACCACTTTGAGAAGACCTCATCATCCAGCCCACATTGATGGATTTTCAGTTTTCCATATCAGCCATCTTCTTTGAGAAGAGTAAGACCACCTCTCTAGAAAAAAACTTTCTCATGCAATTTTTGGTGGTCGTCTCAAAGTGGTTTCACAGTATATGACTAAAGGTGAAAGTTAACAGAAATGAAAATTCAATGTGTTTGATAGGATCAGCAAAATAGTCGTAGACTCTGCTGACATCTCCGTCGCCATTTCCAAAAATTATTCCTAGTACAAGTTTCTAATTTGGACACTAAAGATATGACTTTATATTATTTCAGCCTGAATACTGGAAACCATAGCAGACGTTCCTTGAAGCCCTTTGTCTGATAGCTCTTGGTTAGCCAATCTTTAACCCAAGTGTTCAATGCTGCTAACCAATCCATACCCCAATCTATACACCAGTCCATAGCATTTACAAGTATAATACATACTCCCCATTATTTCACTCTACCTCTATCCTCTGCACACATGTATGGATCGCAATGCTTGGCCAGCTGGACGCTCTACCGTGTATCCGCAGTGGCGTCTAATATCTCCTTCAGATCCTCATTCTTCTTCATCCCTCTCCTCTATTAGGATAAAGTGACTATCTGTAATGTATATCCATAGTTGCTGACTAGACCAGAATGTCCAGAGACTCACAGAAAAAAGTGACATCTCTTGGACTCCTAGACAAGATGGTAAATTTCCCAGGCAACGCTTCTTTTTAAAATTGTACTCTCCCCACCTTCCCCATGTCTTCTATCCTTTTCATGCCCAGGTGCCACTTCAGACAATATGTTGATGCTAGGAGAACGCTGTCTGCAGCGAGTGAAGAGGAGCGCGTGGGCAAAAGGAGATCTGTACATCAGTTCGGGGTTCTGTATAAATAATAGCCCCGTCATTGGTCTGTATAGATGGGGATCTGGTCCGGGGTCTGTATAAATAATCTGGTCTGGGGTCTGTATAAATAAGAATCTGGTCTGGGGTCTGTATAAATAAGAATCTGGTCCGGAATCTGTATAAATAAGAATCTGGTCTGGGGTCTGTATAAATAAGAATCTGGTTTGGGGTCTGTATAAATAAGAATCTGGTCTGGGGTCTGTATAAATACTGGGGGTCTGTTTGTCTGGTCCGGTCTGTATAAATAAGAATCTGGCCTGGGGTCTGTATAAATGAAAGTCTGGTCTGGGGTCTGTATAAATAAGAATGTGGCCTGGGGTCTGAATAAATAAGAACGTGGTCCGGGGTCTGTATAAACAAGAATCTGGTCATGGGGTCTGTATAAATAAGAATCTGGTCTGGGGTCTGTATAAAAAGAGGATTTTGTCTGTGGTAGTTTTAAAGGGATGATTTGCTTTGGGGTCTCTAAAATTGGGGCACTGGGGTCTGTATAAAGTGGGTCTGATCTGGGGCAGGTATAAAGAGGAACCTGCATTTCTTTAGGGCTCTGGTCTGGGGTCTACTCTGGGGTCTATATTTATTTGGGGTCTATATCATCCTTGCCAACAGCTGTTGATTTTCCTAAGACCTATAAGTATAATAAAGCTAACCTCTCCTTAAGGAGACATAGTGCCCCTTCTGACTCACGTCTAGGACCTCCACCCAGCCAACTAGTACCCAGCTTCACACTGATGAGAGGCAATGACCACAGATGGGTTCCTCTTCCTTATGGCGGAGATATTCTGACTTGGTTTTATACCCAGATTATGCTACTAGGTTTCAGTGATCTGTTGCTAGAACAAATTCCCCTTTTCCCACCAAGGAGGACTTATTTGCATATTCTTTTCCCAGAATTCTTAGCAGGGCAGGCATAGTCTTATAAGATCCTTAAAGAAAATAAGTATCCCTTCTGACGCACCTCTCTGTTCTAGCCCAGTTTCTTGTTTTTTTAATGCTTTGATATATCCGACATGGCAGCGGTTCAGCCCCATCCCAGGGATGTACTAACAGCACATTAGTCAAGCAGCTTGGCTCTGCTATCACGACAACCCTACACAAATAGCACAATGCCAGAAGCCAGGTCCACGGATAACAGGGACATAATATCCAGATGGAGGGTGAGGGAGATTGAAACGCTGCGATACGTTCAGGTTTGACCCGCGAGCGGCAGAAGAATAAAACCTGCAGCTTTCAATGTATAACAATATCTTTATTTCCAGCGCTTCAGTGAGTCATAGACGAGTTCGCTCATTTGTAGTTTGCAAACTTGACGGTTCTTTGAGTCATAGACAGGCAGCTTCAATTGTGTTAATTTATCAAGGACGCAGCCAACGGAGTCATTATTCACCAGTTGTCATGGAAATGAGGAGCGATATCCCTCAAAAGCCGCGATTCAGACAAAAGACGGTTTATATCTTAATTATAAGCGTTAGAAGGCAGAAGATTCCTCGCAATGTTCTACAGTTATTAGGCGATTTAAAGGAGAAGTATCGCTTATAGATATATTGTGAAGTACCAGCTAGACCTACGGAGTCCATGAACTGGAGGCATCACAGAGTCCAAAAAGTTCACACATTGTATGTCCTTAATCCAGTGGAAATTCTGGAGGAGAGTTGTGGGCAGCGTTTGGGTCCGGGGCATAGTCACCCTGGGGAGGTAACAAGGTAAACTCTCCTCTTACATCTCATTGAACATCTCTGGACACAGCTTGAATGCTTCAAACACCACAAAGAATACTTAAAAGGGTTATCAAAGAACAAAAATGAATAACCTATACTTAGGATAGGTCATTAATCTGAGATCGGTGGGGATCTGACACTTGGTACCCCCACTAGTCGGCTGTTCTGCACACTGTGTATGGAGCTGGAAGTGTACGCATCCATGTACTATGCAGTGCGCAAACCACACCTCAATAAGGCCTAAGTAAGTATACATCAGCCTCAGGTCGGGTGGAGACCGCAATAAGTATACCCAGGTTCATCAGCCTCAGGTCGGGTGGGGCCTCAATAAGTATACCCAGGTTCATCAGTCTCAGATCAGGCGGGCCTCAATAAGTATACTCAGGTTCAACAGTCTCAGATCAGGCGGGCCTCAATAAGTATACCGAGGTTCATCAGCCTCAGGTCGGGTGGGGCCTCAATAAGTATACCCAGGTTCATCAGCCTCAGGTGGGGCGAGGTCTCAATAAATATACCCAGATTCATCAACATTAGGTCAGGCAGAAACCTCAGCAAGTATACCCAGGTTTATCAGTCTCAGATCGGGCGGGGTCTCAAAATATATACCTAAGCTCGTGAGGTCAGGTGGGGATCTCTATATGAGACAAACACTTTTTAATTTGCACCATCTACAAGTCACAGAGTGAAGCAGACATGTATCTCCGGTTTCTAATTCAGTAATATGATGTAGGCAGTAAATAATGGCGTCTTGAATAGGTATCTTTTCTCCATCTGTTCTGTATAATCACACCCGTACATTACAGATGGATCCTCCGCCAATTTATTCCAGACAGCAGCGACACAGATTCATCAAAGTCTGACTGAGCGCTCTGTGCAAGCTATATAGGAAAACAATCTATTCAGGGGCCCCATATAAGGACAGGGGCATTAAACTCCCAAATTCTCAGGTGTGGTGGTCAATTATAACCTTGGGGACCATGTGCTATATAGATATACACCTATATAAATCCACCAGTCTCGTTATACACTATAGCACAGGAAAGATCACTCATCTGGCCCGACCTTTCCTCTATGTAAGGGTGACAACAATATGGCCGCTGTTATAGTCTTCCTTGGATCTTCAACACCAAGTCTGACAACTTAGGCACAAATACAATGGACAGCAATGTGTCACAGGAGGCCATAGAAGTGAGGAATATTACTGTGTGGACCTTGTATTGGGTCACATTTGGAGAAAAGTAAGGAACGATATCCACAAAAAGTTGCATTGTATATGGCAAAAATTACAACAAAGGAGATTCATGTAAGGTCCATATTAATAATAGAAACAGCGCCACTTTCATCCATGGAAGTATCTGGTACTGCAGTCTAGGTCCATGCAGAGTCTTTAGCAGGATGCAGCCATGTTTTACAGATCTTAGCTGCTGTCCAGGGCATTTTATTTTACTTACTCCCCCTGGGTTTTTTTCATTCTGGACCTGGGGGTTCTGGGCTAATTCTGACACTGGGTCATGTGATCAGAACCGGCCCCTGGCCCCCGGATCGCTCCGCCTCCTCTCCCATTTTCACATATAGTTACCTGTGTTATGGGGGATGGCAGACTATAGTAATACCAGCCCCCAATGCACACGTAACTACCGGGAGAGGAGGGAGCAGCGACTTGGGGGACGGGTGCCGGTTCTGATCATTGCAACTAGCCCTGAATCTTCATCTCCAGCATGAAAAAACCCAATAGGAAGTAAGTAAAGTAAGACTTGGACAAACCCTTTAAGCCTTCCAGATACCGACTTGGTGCCTGCCTTTTGTTGATTCTCTTACAAGGGGCATATCTTGAGGGGGGTACATAAGGTGTGGTCGCACTAGGGCTCTTAGGGGTCTCTTCTCAATATAAGGAGACCAATACATCAATGCCATTACAGTTGGGGAGCCCAACACAGAGTTTGCATTGGAGCCCGGGAACTTTACGCTCCTACTTTGTAATAATGCCGGTAGAACACCTCAAAGACGCGTCTGGCAGCAGCTTAGTCCACCCTCCTCGTTCCCAACACGTATGCTTGGTGCACAAATGTGTTGGGGGGGTGGAAGGGGCACTGATACACGTTATAGTCGTTGAGCTTTGGCTGATAACAGGGAGCAACAGATCCCTGTAGATAGCACTGACTTAGTTTTATACCCCTTAAATACCACCCTATAGCCAACCTGGCCCTGAATACTTCTGCCTGAAGCGAAGAGAACATCATTTCCTGTTAATCTGAGGCCGATTTCACCCACCGCCGCCTCTTGTGTTCTCATTTTCATGCCAGGATTAAATTGTATTCAGTGGAACTAAAGTAAGACATTTCTGTAGATTAATGGTTTCCGGCCCAAACAAGTAAATAAGCAAATACATTGTATAACTCATCCGATTCCTTCACTGCTGATTCTATCATAATTGACTTGGACAGATCTGTGTTGCGAACAGGTGTCAGATCTGGAATCCTCTCGAGCACCTTGGCATAATTCAGTTATTGAGCGATGAAAATCAGGTTGAGTCCAAGAAGAGTCTAATGAAATGTCAGGTTGATGATGCCCATAGGCATAAAATGACAGCGAAAATGTGTCCTCTTTGTGATTACAAACAAACATGGAGGACCCGGCATTTGTCCTTTTGCCATCCTATGTAGGCGTGAAGGACGGCATGACCCTCAAACCAGATTTAGCCTCCATAGACGTAGTATCCATGGAAAAAAAGAAGCCGCGCACCAATTTATACTCCTCAAATGTGGTTGGAGCCAACGTGAGATGGGACCTATCTGGTACTTTATTGGGGGGGGGGGGGTTACTATAGTTAAGAGGCATCTGTGGGGAGCAGCAGGATGGTATTGTAAAACGGGCACCAAGGCAGGAAGTCTGTGAAGATGGGGATGTACTGGAGGAACCAAAGACATCTGGCTGGCAAACTCTTTAGGGACATGTTGTGGCCAAAATTCATCGTCATGGTGGTTTGGGCCAGAAGAAGATGAAAAGGAAAGAGACTAATCCAAGGAAGAGAAGATGTCATCTGTGAGTCAAAACCTGTCCCATAAATGTGTCTAAAAATTTGTCCCTAAATAGATAGAATTACTTTTGTAGTGTTTTACTGTAAGACATCAGAAGCAAAGTTCCGGAGGTGGTGGTCACTCAAGAAACCTTTACATTGGACCCACCAATGTGTTACATAGTAGATGAGGTTGGAGGAAGACACATGTCCATCAAGTGCAACCTATAAACCAACAGTGTTGAACCAAAGGAAGGCAAAAAAAAAAAAAAAAAAACCCCATGAGGCTGATGCCAATTGCCCCATGTCAGGGGAAAAAATTCCTTTCCGACTTCAAATCCAGAATCCGGAATCAACTTACCCAAAACGTATTTTTCCGTTAAAACAGCCCAGGACTTTAATGGCGATAGGACCAGTGCGTGAAATACTATGGAGATTATCAATAAATTAGATGGAGTGTAGGCCCATCTGATAGTCCCATGGAACCTCCAAGGAACATCAGTCTGGAACACATGAACCCTATTCAGATGCTGCCCCAAACAGGTATAATCCCAAAGTACCTGTGCAGCAAGCAGCGGAGTTACTAGAAGTCATTGGCCCCATCAAAAAATCCCTTACAAGATGAAAGCTACCATCTTGTGTTCTTGCTTCAAAAAGAACAGCATTCCCGCACTTCAGTGGGTCCCCTCAGAACCTCAGACCTGTAGTAACTTCTAGCAAGCTGAAACATTCGTCACCAACCCGTATCTGTCCATCGCAGACACTTCAGAGGCCAGCGTTAATTAACCCTTTGTGATCTTCCACTCGATGGATTTTTTTTTTACTATCTTGCTCAGCCAGTTATGTTATTAAGATATGCAAATGATCCTTCTTGATGTCTCAACTTATCCAGAGGCGACCGCGATTCCCCTCCTTGATTGTCGAGCAGATAATTAAAATCATTTTGCAAGCTAGCAGCGAGAAGTCCATGTCTCATCTCTAACAGAACATAATGGATCACAGTGGGAAAAAGAGCATCAAAAAGGAACGGGAGGAAGTTCAGCAAAACTTTGTGATCCTTGATGTAGTCAGTATATCAAGACACTAGGTATTAAAGTGAAGATCCAGTCTGGAGACACATTAAAGGGGTACTCAGGGCACTTACAGTTAGAGCCACAAGATATGCCATAAATGATGCATAGATGCACGACCCATCTCTGTCTATCTTGAGTCTAGTGGCCCCATTGAAGGGAGAGATGGCCATCCATCATGCTCTGCTATTTTTGGGATAAAAGTGAAAGGAGACTGGCAAGTGCATGGCCATGAGATAGGAGACAGAGGACCCCTTTCCTTGAGAGGGGGACCCACAATCAAGGCCATATTTATGGCATATCCTGTGAATATGGCCATGCATGTCCAGATGGACATTTCTGTAACATAAAGGGAATGTATCATCAGATGACATAATTAAGGGAATTTGTCACCAGAACCAGCATATCACCCCAGCCCCGCAGATAGATAGGTTAGTGTCACCAGAACCAGCATATCACCCCAGCCCTGCAGATAGATAGGTTAGTGTCACCAGACCCAGCATATCACCCCAGCCCTGCAGATAGATAGGTTAGTGTCACCAGACCCAGCATATCACCCCAGCCCCGCAGATAGATAGGTTAGTGTCACCGGAACCAGCATATCACCCCAGCCCTGCAGATAGATAGGTTAGTGTCACCAGACCCAGCATATCACCCCAGCCCTGCAGATAGATAGGTTAGTGTCACCAGACCCAGCATATCACCCCAGCCCTGCAGATAGATAGGTTAGTGTCACCAGAACCTGCATATCACCCCAGCCCCGCAGATAGATAGGTTAGTGTCACCAGAACCAGCATATCACCCCAGCCCTGCAGATAGATAGGTTAGTGTCACCAGAACCCAATATATCACCCCAGCCCTGCAGATAGATAGGTTAGTGTCACCAGAACCAGCATATCACCCCAGCCCTGCAGATAGATAGGTTAGTGTCACCAGAACCAGCATATCACCCCAGTCCTGCAGATAGATAGGTTAGTGTCACCAGACCCCAGCATATCACCCCAGCCCTGCAGATAGATAGGTTAGTGTCACCAGAACCAGCATATCACCCCAGCCCTGCAGATAGATAGGTTAGTGTCACCAGACCCAGCATATCACCCCAGCCCTGCAGATAGATAGGTTAGTGTCACCAGAACCTGCATATCACCCCAGCCCCGCAGATAGATAGGTTAGTGTCACCAGAACCAGCATATCACCCCAGCCCTGCAGATAGATAGGTTAGTGTCACCAGAACCCAATATATCACCCCAGCCCTGCAGATAGATAGGTTAGTGTCACCAGAACCAGCATATCACCCCAGCCCTGCAGATAGATAGGTTAGTGTCACCAGAACCAGCATATCACCCCAGTCCTGCAGATAGATAGGTTAGTGTCACCAGACCCAAGCATATCACCCCAGCCCTGCAGATAGATAGGTTAGTGTCACCAGAACCAGCATATCACCCCAGCCCTGCAGATAGATAGGTTAGTGTCACCAGACCCAGCATATCACCCCAGCCCTGCAGATAGATAGGTCAGTGTCACCAGAACCAGCATATCACCCCAGCCCCGCAGATAGATAGGTTAGTGTCACCAGAACCAGCATATCACCCCAGCCCTGCAGATAGATAGGTTACTGTCACCAGAACCAGCATATCACCCCAGCCCTGCAGATAGATAGGTTAGTGTCACCTAAATCAAGTGATGTTTATCTTTTGTGAATCGGTGGATCCATTGCCGAGATATTGCTATGATTGCCAATATGCAAATTAGCTTTTTGGAACTCCAAAGAAATCATTTGCTTTTTGACAAAAACTCAGCAGCAGAGGAAGCGATTCACAAAACGAAATATGTAAGGTGACCCTAACCTATCTATCTGCGGGTTGATATGATAGTTTCTGGTGACAGACTCCTTTTAAGGCTATATTTCCTATTTTTTGTATCTTACTTTGCTATATACTGTAGACTGGGACAGTATAAGCAGAGTAATTTCATTATGGATAGAGAGTGAGCAAGTTAATGACAGCTGTATTATACTTCTGGAGGCCTAGATAGATAACTATAAGGATAAGGTCCTGTATGCCACTAACCTGTCACTGCCAGGGGCCGTACTCACTTCCTGGAGCCTATAATCATCTACAACATTTTTTTGTCCATTGACTTTTATTCACTACAAACACCTCAAAGAATAAATCTATGACCTATAAAGCTATTTCTTATCTACAGACTTACCTATCTGATGCCTGTATCTATCTCCAGAAATGGGGTCCCATGCAAGGCTCTCTCCATTCACTTCTATGGGAGCACCCTTGCCGCAGCACAGGAGGTCGGGAGACTTATTTTGTGGTGTTGGGCGCAGTCCAAAAGGTGGGACCCACATCTACCAGACTATCACAGGATATGCTATAAATGCCTGCGATGACAATACCCCTTCACCATTTTATATAACACAGAGGGTGTATCATCTGAATTTGAACCAGGCCTAAGATGGTTTTGAGAGCTCAACACATTTTATTAAAAAAAAAAAAAATTTCTTACAGTTTTTTTTTTCAACTTTTGTTGTCACGGTAACTGCTTAGATTTCATAGAAATGTATGTTTTTTTCACTTTTGTGCAGGTTGGAGGTTACCTCGGGTTGGTTGATGCACAAAATGTATGCAAAACGTTTGTTTTTCAGAAACTGGGAACATCTAGGGTCGCAGTGGTCGCAGCTGCCACCAGGCCTGAAAGCCAGGGGGGCCCACAGGTCACCCTCAGCCCAGATAAACTTCATTGATCTCCTTTCTGATTTCCTTTAATAGCCGTCAGTCTGTGCATCATAAAATTATTCCCCGTGCCCTCTGGTGCACTGGAGGGAGAGAGTTTATTATGCACAGCCTTCCACTGTCAGAAAGGGGAGAATTAACCTTTTGATGCCAAAAGTAGGGGTTGTTCAGCAGCATATAGTCAAGGAGGAATTCTGTGGTGGAGACAGAAGGGGCACCAACAGGAGATGGGAAGGATGGGAAGCTTGTGTGTACAGACATATTGTGAACAAGTCGTCATGGTGGTCTGGGCTGGATAGAGAAGTAAAGGCTGCTAAAATGTACAGATGGTCATGAAGAGAAGTTGCACAGAGGGTTCCAAACTGAGTTTTTGCACCAGGGCCCATGAGCCCTGAGTTCCACCCTTGCTCATCAGGTTTGCTCAGCTGCCTTCATTGCCTATAGTTTCTCATAAACCCCATGTTAAAATTCCGCAGGGATAATAAGGATCAGGCTTTTCCACCATAAGACTATACATGTGGATATTACCTGTTTTTACATAATCTTTTCACTTTTACAATTCTGCAGCTTTAAGGAAACTTTAAAAAGCCTTAGCCAGAACAGAATGAAAATAATGATATGTAAATCACAGGCTTAGTCACAGACTAATTCACCTTCGGTCAATATCGGATTATGAAATATTCCAGGTTGGAGTCCCTTCAATTGCCAGTCATAGGATTGACAATAATTAGTACTGACATCACACATACATATTCCATCATCAGCGCAATATTCACTAGACTCAGGGAGAGCATCTAAAAATAAATCAGCAAACATAATCCCTTAAAGGGAATGTCACTAGAACCAGCATATCACCCCAGCCCTGCAGATAGATAGGTTACTGTCACCAGAACCAGCATATCACCCCAGCCCTGCAGATAGATAGGTTAGTGTCACCAGAACCAGCATATCACCCCAGCCCTGCAGATAGATAGGTTAGTGTCACCAGACCCAGCATATCACCCCAGCCCTGCAGATAGATAGGTTACTGTCACCAGAACCAGCATATCACCCCAGCCCTGCAGATAGATAGGTTAGTGTCACCAGAACCAGCATATCACCCCAGCCCTGCAGATAGATAGGTTAGTGTCACCAGACCCAGCATATCACCCCAGCCCTGCAGATAGATAGGTTAGTGTCACCAAAACCAGCATAAACAGGGAAGATAGACAGGGCTGGGGCATTAAATCAGTTGCCTACTTGTTGACTGTTTCCAGGTAACAAAAACAGGTTTTTTTGAAAACCAAAAGGGACATACAGGAACGCAGTTTCCGTACAAGTGGCTGGTGCGGGCGACTTCTAAACTGCAGTAGGAAAGTTGTGCTTTTTATAGATACATTTTGGGCCACATAATGATAGAGCTGTCGACTGCTAAACACAGCTGACGGCTCCGCTGGGTCATTTTCTTACTGTGGAGGAAACTGATTTGGCAGCAAAATGTCACTGAAAGCAGAAAGAAATGATGTGTCTATGTAAACACACCGCTATATTGCTTTTTCATCATCTTATACATATGTATTAATGTGGCCTTAGAAGTACAGATAGGTAAGGGTTAATACTGATAGTAACAAATGGTACGGTAATAGAAAAGTTTTTGAAAAGTAGCAAGAAGTGAGAAGTTGGAAATTATAGTGAAAATTTGTGACTTTTTGGCGCCACATTTGTACTATTATGGTATAAAGCTATGTCTATGAAGGTGATCGGGCGCGGTGTATCCGCTATAGGGAAAAAAAACTGAAAAAATTATGGGAATTCCCATTTTTGACAATCCTGGCTGGTTTGGCGGTGCTGCCACTTCTGATCCAAATCCCTAACCCAGTTAGTTCCCCTAGTGCTGTCAATCACTGAGACTAGAAAACAGCCATCTGAGCTTCTAATAGCACTATATGGCACTATTCACACCAGAGCACTGTTATTATGAACACTTTAGTCTATGGAGAGGTGAGAGGGAGCAGAGAGACATTGGCACTATAGAGAGACAGTTCTCTTTCACAACACAGCAGGGTTATCAGGAATTACTATCCAGCCTTCTCATGACCGAAATGAGTTAAAAAAAACACCAAATGCCACCTGGAAACCAACAACAGTTGTAAATGGTTAAAAGAAAAATATATATTAATAAAATACGGATCTATAAACGGCGCTGTTGATGGAGTAGGTGGAGACCTCCGGGAAAACGAAGACCCATGTCTGTTGGGAGAGTTTTATCAATATATTGCCCCTGTAAACTAAGAGGTCTACAGTATATGAGAATGTTTCAGTTGACATCTGGGTACCTAAAACACTTGTTAGAGGATGACCCCCATTCCAGTTCTTTCGTAGTTGGCAATGTTTTTGCTATCGCCCCAGGGTGGCCAGAGGTTCCCTCCTTAGGCCCATGTATGGGTGGCCATGATTCAACGGCACAGCAGGTGCATGGTTGACGGCCATGCTTCTGCAGCCCCATTCATTCAATGAACGGGGACCGTGGAAAAATGGCCACAAAACTGGACAGGAATAGGACCTGCTCTGAGTTTTGCGGCCCGGACTGTTGGCCCGCACAATGATCCGTCTACACAGTTTTGTGCATAGGCCGATAGAAATGAATGGGTCAGTGTGCTAGCCGGGAAACACCCGAATATCACATTGACCTAACCTACTGATGTGTGCAAGGGGCCTTAGATTGTGGCGCCCACTCTCCTTTCTCCTCCTCCATTTTTCATCATGCTCGATCTTCAGGCAGACCGGCTGGCCAGTGCGGAATTTGACGTGGAATTTGCTCCCTCCCTTGAGTGGCCGCCTCTTTTTTTTGCTAGATATGATGGTTGACTTGGATACAACATCTGTTACTATTGAATGCACTGATCTAGATCTCCCTCGTCCCCCCGTAGGGTTCTGCGTCACCCTGTTCGATACTTGTCAATGTTTTTGTATTACTTTATTAGAAGATGTTGTGGTTGCTCCTCAGGTAGGTCCCTTAGTCCTCGGGTTTTCTTCTCCTTCTTGTAGACATGACTTATTTCAATGCTTACGCCCCGTGTAACACTCCACCGCCCTGTAAATTAACACGTTGAGCTGTGATTTCTCTATACCGAGGAACTTGGCCCCGTCAGG
Organism: Leptodactylus fallax; assembly: GCA_947044405.1. Classification (NCBI taxonomy): domain Eukaryota; kingdom Metazoa; phylum Chordata; class Amphibia; order Anura; family Leptodactylidae; genus Leptodactylus; species Leptodactylus fallax. The sequence goes on along the minus strand of CAMRHE010000068.1, from coordinate 5,244,620 downwards.
GACGTCTTCTGTAAGTTCTTCCTGTTTTATAACTATCTCAGCTTGTAATGTAATATTTTCAGCGCGCCAAAGCCTTTAAGCTTCATGGAGGGGTCACCATGGTTACGAGGGATTCTGAGGTGTGTTTGCTCTGCGTTCCGTATTGTCTGGATATGTGTACTGGGTGAACACGGAGAAATAAATGTACATTGATGTAGAACAGCAAGATAAAGGGGTCGTCCAGTTTAGTGGCCCATTTTCACATACCCTATTAAGAAATCCTAAATTAAAGGGGGCATTTTTGATACTGATAAGCTAGATTCAGGATAGGTTATCAGGGTAGGGGTCCAAAACCTGGATCCAGCACAGATCAGCTTTTCCAGGCAGCTTGAACCTATACAGTGAATAGAGCCAGAAGCAGGAGGCTGTATTCACTGTATAGCGCAGCTCAGCTCTGCTCCCATGCAAGCGTATAGGAGCAAAACGAATGGGAAAATATACCGCCACCATGACCATTACAAAAATGAGGGACCAGAGCTGCCATCTTGGGTGTATTCCCACCACTTGACAATCAGTCCATCTAGACCAGTGGTCTCAAACTCGCGGCCCTCAGGACAATAGTTTGCGGCCCCCACCTCAATATCAAAGTTTATTGTTAGTGCGGCCCGAGTTTGATAGGAATGGCACCAGGGGCGCACTGTCTGGGGGTGGCATTTTTTACTATCTAATGTAAACCATCCCAGGACAGGCCGCTTTAAAAAAAACAACGCTGAGCGGGGCCTGTCCTGGGCTGGCTTACGAGACGTCCGCATCACAGCACAGGTAAGTGAGGCTGCGGGCCTCAAATACTACTATTATTACACTCTGGGGTCTTTTCAGACCCCAGAGCAGGGGCATAACTTTCGGGGTAGCAGCTGCCACAGGGCCCGGGACATTAGGGGCCCCGGAGCCCTGTGGCAGCCGCTACCGCGAACCCCACAAGCCAGTAACGATCGCGGTCGCAGGGTGTGCGACCGCGACCAGACCCGGCAGGTTACGGAGCCCGCGGCCAGTTGGAGATGGCCGGGCCCCGGACCATTATGATAGCGGTCGGGGAAAGCCTGGTTCCCCAACCGCTATACATACTGTTATTGAAAAGGGGCCCTGGAATATTGCAGGCCCCTTTCCAATAGATGCCAGCCCAGGGGAGGTGACTGAAAATAATAAATACATATTCTCACCTCTCCTGAGCGCAGCGTTCTCTCCGGCGCTCCTCCGTCATGTGACTGAGGCCTGTGATTAGGCCCCAGCGGTCACATGGGGCGCAGCCGTGTAATGACGTCAGTGCGCCCCCACGTGACCGCTGAGGCCCAATCACAGGCCTCGGCAGCGACGTCGGAAGACGCTGAAGACGGCAGGATGGAGCGAGGATGCCAAGGAAAGGTAATACAAGGTGAGTATGAATGTTTGTTATTTTTAATCACCTTCCCTGGGCCTCCGATTATTATACTCTGGGGTCTGAGGAGACCCCAAAGTATAATAATAGCACCGATGCGGAGGGGGCTGTTGGGAGCTTATAATACTGTGTGGGGGCCACTGTAAAGAATATAATACTGGGTGGGGGCCACTGTAAAGAATATAATACTGGGTGGGGGCCACTGTAGAGCATATAATACTGTGTGGGGGCCACTGTAAAGCATATAATACTGGGTGGGGACCACTGTGGGGAGCATATAATACTGGGTGGGGCCCACTATGGGGGGCATATAATACTGGGTGGGCACCACTGTGGGTAGCATATTATACTGTGTGTGGGGGGAGCAGTGTAGAGCATATTATGCTGTATGGGGGCCACTGTGGAGCATATAATACTATTTGGGGCCACTGTTGAGCATATTTTACTGTTTGGGGACCCGTAACCGGTTCGGGGGGGGCCCATGTCAAATGTTCGCCTTGGGGCCCAGCCATTCCTAGTTACGCCACTGCCCCGGAGTATAATAATCGGAGGCCCAGGGGAGGTGAGGGAACATAAAAACCAGTGTACTTACCTCTCCTGCGATCGGTGTTACTCCGAGCAGGCTTGGGGCCTCTGGTGACGTCGTCAGGTCGCGTCGCTGGCCCGATCACGTGACGTGTGTGCGCAATTAAACAGGGCCGAAAGCTGCAAGGAGTGCACCGATGTCCAGGATAGGTAAGTAACATTGGTTTTTATGTTTGTCACCTCCCCTGGGTGTCCGATCATTATACTCTGGGGTCTGAAATAATACCATGTGCAGGGGCCACAATGGAGCATAATACAAGTGCAGGGGCCACTAGGGAGCATAATACCGTGTGCAGGGGCCAATATGGAGCATATTAACGGTGTGGAAAACCTGATGCGGCCCAGCCTCACCCAGACTCTACCTCCAGCGGCCCCCGGGTAAATTGAGTTTGAGACCCCTGATCTAGACCACACATGCTGCATATACAGCCGGGTAAATGCAGCCAGAGCCTGTCCTGAACAGAGTTGAACTTCAAAGGTTGTCCATGTTTTTTTGCAAGGAGGCCGGGAAGATAAAAAAAAAAAAAAAAACAACCCCATACTCACCTGTCCCTGGTGCTCCCTCCGCGGTACAGTCCTGCTGCTCCGGGCACTTGTTTTGGCCAAAGTCCCTGCCGAGCGTGACCATAGAGGCCAATCAGCGGCCTAAGCAAAGGATATGGGATGTCACTAGCATATATGACTTGTGACCTCCCGTGTCCTTTCCTTAGGCCACTCATTGGCCTCTATGGTCAAGTGTGGCAGAGACTTCTGCTAAAACAAGACCATTATACTATGTGGGAGCCACAGGACTGGACCGCAGTGGGAGACACCGGAGCATTGGGGACAGGCGAGTATGGGCGGTTGTTTTTTTTTCACCTTGTTGGGTAGGAAGGTGAACTGCCCCTAGTCTGTTCCCAGCCAGGCTCTGGATCTAGTGCTGTCACTGGCTTGGTGTGGATTGCATCTCCCGGAGGATGCAGATAGAATTGAAATCAGGACCCACTGCCCAGAACAGCGGGACAGCTCCTGAAATGTGGACTGCTCTGCTGAGTCTGTGACCTTGATGGGGCCAGCTGCCATAGGGCCCAGTGCAGGTGCATCATTTACCCTATGGTTAAAGTGACCTCATGATCCATTACAGATGATGTGGGAAAGAGGAAGCGGAAGGGATGAACTTTAACACTCTCCTAGTTGATCTTAGGAGAGATAAGTCACTACCATCCTTTTACTCCCCCTTCCCAAAAATGCATGCCCCATTGAGCCGAACATGCAGGCATATTGAGAATAAAAACATCTCTATAGACAGCTACTCAAGGTGTAAGTAGAATACGCCCATTGTGCAAGCATCAATATGCCAAGTAGGACAGCGAACACTCTATGCAATGACTGACAAAGCTTTACTGAGGCCCCCAAGACACAACTAGGCAACCTTTCAGGCCTACCAGGATTGGGACCTGAACTCCCCGGGCGAATTCAGGACCTGATCCAAAGGTACTTAGCCTGATAAGGGTCTGTATGGTGTGAAAATTTGCTGTGTTGTTCTACTGGATCCTCTGTAAAATGCACAATGATTACATCAAGTCTTGTCTGCGCTGTCCTAGTTGGCGTATTATGGATTACCTTGGGGTTCGTGACTGGAGGACTCCTTAGGTCCTGCACCACATAGACAGAAGTACAAGGCTGAGTAGGTGCTGGCCAGTGTTGGTCTTGCCCATCAGAGTAGCAGAGGATCCTCCGGTGGGCCCAGGCTGTAACACAATAATGGTCCAGCAGAGACTTAGATGTTTGAAGAGTACTACGGTCTACTTCCAAGGGGTTGGTGGTGGGTGGTCCCCAGGAATCATTTTATCTGGTGAGCCCAATGACCTCATCCTGACAATGGTGCTGCCATACTCTGAGATAAGTCTAATACACACCTACAGCTTCCTAAGGGAGTGTTCACATCTGCTCCAGTATAGGACGAGAAACAATAAAGATGGTCCATCCAAAGATGGACAACAATAGATCCTGAAGGACCCCACTGACTGTAATTTTGCTCTGCAATGTCGGACTCTGCGCTGGACGGACCCTGACACAGATGTGAAGAAGGAGCCAGGAGTCAGAATTTCCCATCCATCATTTCCTCTTTACAAAATAAACGTATGACGTGTTATAAACCCCAGGAGTTAATGTCTATGATGGTCAGTCCTGGCACATTATAGTATTGGTGGGGGGGTTACATGCCCCTGATGGGTATGGACATGGACTGTGCGGATGTGAAGCCTTATCATCACTGCAGCCTCAGATCACTGGGAAGAAAATCTCTGTCTGGCAGACACCAGTAACTTGTGCAGCACATTCCTGCCGTCCCCGAGGGCGAGCTCCGTTACCAATCACAAAGCAAGGTGTTACGTGACCTCACTGCAGTGCGGTAAAGAGGGAAGGGGCTCTATAGACAAGACAGGGACGTTCATCTCATCACTACACGGATAAGCCCGGCCGGTACATGACGCCTTACAGTATGCTGCACATGTACAATGGACTCTTGGTGTTGGGGTCTGTCTAGTATAAAATGCAAAGCTTAATTATTAACTAAAGCAAGATTATTATATTAGTATTATTATATTATATATTTATTTATTATTATTAGTGTTATTTATTATATTATTATTAGTGTTATTATATTATTATTAGCTATAATTATTAGGATTTTAAAGACTTTATCGAGTTGGGGTATTTGGCACACACAAAGTACTCTGAGATGGCAGCGTCTAGTTGTGGACCCCCCCATTATACACATTCAATATGAGGTGGCAGCAAGAACAAGCTGTTCTTGAGGACACTGGTACTATGTATGGGGGCACTCTGATACTTTTCATGAGACACAGGTACTACGGTATGTATGGGGGCACTCTGGTACTGTTTTTTAGGACACTGGTGCTATTTATGGGGGTACTATGGTACTGTTAGTGGGGGCACTTGTACTATTTATGTGGGTATTCTGGTGCTGTTTGTTACTGGTTATGGGGGCACTCTGCCACTGTTTGCGAGGACAATCTTTTACTCTTTCAGGACACTTTGGAACCTTTCATGAGGACACCCTTGCTCTATTTATGGGGACACTATGGTACTGCTTATGGGGATACTAAGGTCACTGTGGTAGGGGCAGCACGGTGGCTCAGTGGTTAGCCTTGCAGCGCTGGAGTCCTGGGTTCAAATCCACCAAGGACAACATCTGCAAGGAGTTTGTATGTTGTTTGCGTGGATTTCCTCCGGGTACTCCAAAGACATCCTGATAGGGAATGTAGATTGTGAGCCCTATATGGGACAGTGACTGACAATGTGTGTAAAGCGCTGCAGAATATGATGGCGCTATATAAGTCAGCAAAATAGATAAATAAATGTGGTTTTGTTAGAAGGAACCCTCTCGTCATATTTATGGGAACACTCGGGTACTGTTAGAGGGGACATTCTCGTCATGTCTAGGTGATAACTTTGGTACCATTTTGGGACTCTCTGGAACAGTTCAGGAGGACCCACTTGCTCTATTTATGTGGACACTGGTACCATCTATGGGGATACTGTGGTCACCGTTTATGGATGCGCTCCATTTATGAGGGCACCCCGGCTCTGCTTATGTGGACAGACACTAGTACTGGTTATAGGGTCACTACTTATGTGGACACTCTGGCGCTGTTCATGAGAGCGCTCTAGTACTATTTATGGGGGCACTTAGACACAATGGACGGTATTTGGGTACCAGGCCTATATGCAAAAAGCCCTTCCAGGACTGTAGCAACTATAAATGCTAGCGCTGCACCAGGATTTAAAGGGAATGTGTCACCAGACTTTTTGTGTTAAACATATTTTTTTATGAAGAAGAGTTTTTGATGATTTTATATAAAATTTTTCATGATCTTATTTTTCATTTTTCATATACTCTATTTTAAAAAGTACTATACCCTGCAATTTTCACTCTGGCCACTAAGCCTAATAATAGACTGCCACTTTTTTTTTTTTTTTTCTTTGCAGCAGTCACCTCATTTACATCACAGACATAATTACAATAGAAAATAACACCTCTATAGATAACACCACTGAGCCAACATCACATCCACTACTGAAAATAGTGGATGTCACAGATTAGCTCCTCTTCCTTGCACAGAGCAGGTCTAGAAAACTTTCCTATAGACCTCAATGAGTTGACTCCTGACTATTGCTGCCTATGGCCATGACTGTGCTGTAAAGCAGATCACTAAGTGCTGTTAACAGAGCAGAGGAGGAGCTCAGGCAAGATGGCCGCTCCCATCATCATGGACAGAAAATAGAATAAAAAAAATCTACAATCAGAAAATAAAAACATATTAGAAAAATGTGATAAATTTGTTTTTTATAAATAAATGTATAAGTTGTCTCTACTGTATTATTAAGTAATCCATTTAAAGGGTTTTTCCGGGTCTTACATATTGATGGTCTGGTCTTGGGATAGGTCATCAATATGTGGTCGGTGGGATCTGACACATCGGCCATTGCTAATAAGCAATGTGGCTATTGTTATCTGTTATCAGCCATTTTCTGTAACACTGAATTGTTAATGACGGATAATCTGCCGTCTGGCATTTGCAAAGTGTTCACACTAAGCAGAATGAGAGCCATTACAAGATACGCCCTGGGGTAAGTGATAGGTGAAAGTATCCACTTAAAGGTAAATGACCATCCATGTATATGAATGCCGCACGCCCATTCATTATATAGACAATGACATGTGTAGGGAATCCTGCGGCCCGGCCCGGTCTGGAGACAATGACACAGATCACATTTTCTAATTACTACTTCCCTATGTAATTCTATATGGCCGCCCGGCTTTTCACATTCACATGTATTGTATGAGTTTAATGAATTGCACAATTCAGTCCTTACACAATGATGTCTCACACCACGACCACTTCTGCCTATATCCATGGACGGGCCTGTCTATACCGCAGACACTATGTTTAGGGGGTCGAATTGATCTACTTTGGCTGTCGTTATGGAGGATGTGGTGTAACCTTTGCCCTTTGGAGGAGGAGTCCTGGAAGTGATGATCCGGCCCCCACAGATATAGCCCTGATCTCATCATCATCCAGTCTGTCTGGGATGACATGAAGAGACAGACGGATTGGAGCAAGCAACATCCACAGAAGATCTGTGCTTAGTTCTCCAAGATGGCGGCGGGAACAACCTCCCTGCCCAGTTCTGCCAAATACTGTCTGCAAGTACCGAGAAGAACTGATGGAAAGGGCAAAGGTCACACCAAATATTGATGGGGTTTAGAAACTATTAAAGGGGTTGTCCAGGAATGGGACAAATCCCAGAGGAGTAAGATAAAAAGGGAATCATACTCAGGTGTGACCACCGCCGCTGTCCGACATACATCACCACTGCAGGAAAGGACCTGGCGATGTATGTGAGTTACGTCACCGGGTCCTTTCCTTCACCTGTCAGTGACAGTATGGCGCGTGCCCGAGCAGACAGCCAGGGACAGATGATTATGGTTCCTTTTTTAAGTTACACCTTCCCCCGTCTCCTCTGGGATTTGATCAGTTCCTGGACAACCCCTTTAACCCTTCTATTTCTGAAAGCATTCTTACTTTGCAGCATTTCTTCCATGCCTGCCTAGGACTTTTGCACAGCACTGTATGTCAAGTTAGCCCACTGTGATAGATTAGTGCCCCAGGGTCCTGGCACGTCTGTACCTTTATATAGGTTTCCAATAAGTAGATAGAAAGGACTCAGATCGTATATTAGAAGATTAAGGATCGGTCTCTGCCGGGTAATTCTCAGCACAGAACAAGAAAAAAAAATAGATCGACCTTGGATGTGGAATTAATAAGAGGACGACGCAAAGTCCCGAAACCTCAGGGGCGCTGATATTCAATGGGACGGTGCTAGAGGTTTGCACTTCACTACACTCGAGATATCCCAAAACAGGAGTGTAGCTATAGGGGCGCAGCAGTGACAGTCACTACCGGGCCCTGGACCCCAGGGGGCCCCAATGGTCCTTCTGCCCCATAAACATACCACAATCCTAAATAGCACAAGGTAAGTAAATCCCATTACCTATTTTGCATTGTATTTCAAGTAAGGCTATGTTCACACGGCAAAATTTGAAGCTCAATTTTTCCTTTTGACCTCAAATTCTGCACCTGCCAGGTGGAATTTTCTGGCTCCCATTCACTTCAATGGGTGGAATCCGCCTCAAATTCAGCTCCGAATTCTGCCATGGGAACACACCCTTACCCCTCTGTCCCATGATGATAGGCCCGGTTCTCCGTCAGCCAAAAGTTTCCGAGCAGGTCGCCTCACGCCGCTCATTGTGGATATCTCGAGCCAAGAGAAAAGGTATGGAAGGACCAGAAAGTGGCGAGGTAGTGACCTCCGCCTTACAACCTACAGAATGACCTACTGTACTTCTCATCTCCCCAAAAATATCTCAATACCTACAGATATAGAAGGGGGTACTGGGATAGGCCATCAGCCTTGGACAGATTTATCATAATTTACACCAGAGGCCATCAAGTCTATGGCAGCGATGAGCAGGAATGGATTTTAATGTAGACATGTGACCCGGCAGAGGTTGCGCCTGATTTAAGAAGTAGCGTGCTCCTCCTTAGGGACATCTTCCACTGGCACGAGAGACATGAATAACAGCGTTGTCTTCATACATCTCCCCCTTTGGGTGTATACATTTATGGACACAAGGGGCACCGGCAAAAGTTTATCAGGGAGATTTATCACGAGGGAAATTTTTTGTCACTTTTGGGGGTTTTAGTCACCGTTTTTGTCACTTTGAGGCCTCTACATGGGTGTAATTTGCACCAAATGTATCAAGTACTGGATAGTGTTTGAAAATGTGTGCACAACACTTCTGTCTTGAGATGTTACTGCATTTACTACAAGAGTGAAACTGCAACAATTTGTGCAACTTTTTAAAAAGTTGCATTCGATAAATCTGGTGTAGCAGCTCGACCGTGCCCACTTTTCAAAAGTGGGGTGAGTGGTGTAAAAATCTAGAATGACATAACTAAAAAGTTCCAAATGAAGACACGATACATTGGAACACTTTCAGTATCATTAGAAAGAAAATATTTATACGGTCGTAAATTTTTGCAGTAAATGGGCTCAAAGTCGCCAAACTCTACTTTGCAACTTTTTAACATCAGAATTCCGGCGTGCAGGGCGTGATAACCATCTCCGACTGTGTGCACCATAAGGGGCGAGTAACCAGGAGGACTAATAGTAAAACATTACAAGGAGCCCTTTTCACAGTAGCCACCTTGGATCTGGGTCCCTCTAGTTGCGGGCCCTATAGCAACAACATGCAAACCATCAATTGCCAAAAACATTTACAAAATGTGGCAACAACTTTTACATGTCTTGGTCATCACAACCTCCAATACTACAAAACAAGTGAGCCCTGTGACCTGATGGTTGGTTTCATAGTTAGGGCCAATGAACACAAAAGTTGGAGTTTCCCCCTATATGGCCGCAGGTATTGTATAGTCCACTGTGTAGGTTGCCATAACATCTGACGAAAGCCGTACCCTCGTATTCAGCTGTCACTACACAATCCGTGCCCCGGGCTTCTTTGATGTCATTGTGTCCCATGGTCGGAGTTATGTCGTAGTACAGGTTTGTTGTGTACTCTCTTAACAAGATGACACTTATGTGTCACTTACATCAAACTTGTGTCCTCCCCTCCTGGACATGTAGGAACTTGTCAAAAAGATACTTATCAAGTCCCCGGAAATCTTCACACCATGAGTGTAAGCACAGTGTAAAGGGTCAGTAAGGGGGCGGGAGAGCTAAAGCCGGCCATAGACAAGATCTGGCCAAAGAATCTATGAATCCCATCCACTTGGTCTTACGAGATATGGGGATAAGTGTCTGACCGCTGGGGGTCTGACCACTGGGACCCCCAAATATCACAAGAGCACAGACCCCTGCACAGCCACCGCTTTATAACACTATACTAAGGGGGATCTCCGGGTATATAGTTGTGTGTTTTTGTTTATACTAAGTTGCCACTGGTAGCAAAAAATATGCACCATCTGAATACGCTCCTATTGTCACCAGGACACATGACTGAGGAGTAGCCATCAATTCACATAGCTTAAATATGTCAGAGACGATGCTGACTGTTGTGTAACAACTAACCGCTACTCATGTAACTCATCGTAAAAATAATGCTACATAGCGGCATCCAAGAGACTATCAGAAGAATTCACAACATTGACACAAGTACACATTACCCCACAAGTGTGAGGTCGATAAGTGGTCACTTGCACAACAATCATTGTTCTCTAGATTTTATCAGTCTTTCGGAATTTCCTTGTGTGAACTGACCAGCAGTGCACTAGAGAAGAAGCTGGACATATAATGGCAGTGCCTGCTGAATATTCCTAAGAGTTACAGAATATAACACAGGGGATACAGTAAGGAAGTAAGATAAAAATTGGACAGAGTAAAGAGACAGGTTCTCATTAAAGGGGTTTTCTGGGTCTGAGATATTAATCATCTATACTCAGGGAAAGACGGGGCCCCCTGCTCCCCACACTGTATAACGCCCACTTTACTGATCCCCATACACGGTAAATTGTCACTTTATTGGCCCCCACACAGTATACTGTCCCCATTACAGGTCCCCATACAGTATACAGTCCCCATTACAGTATACAGTCCCCATTACAGTCCCCCATACAGTATACAGTCCCCATTGCAGTCCCCCATACAGTATACAGTCCCCATTGCAGTCCCCCATACAGTATACTGTCCCCATTACAGTCCCCCATACAGTATACATTTCCCATTGCAGTCCCCCATACAGTCCCCATTACAGTCCCCCATACAGTATACTGTCCCCATTACAGTCCCCCATACAGTATACTGTCCCCATTGCAGTCCCCCATACAGTATACTGTCCCCATTGCAGTCCCCCATACAGTATACTGTCCCCATTGCAGTCCCCCATACAGTATACTGCCCCATTCATTCCCCATTGCAGTCCCCCATACAGTCCCCATTACAGTCCCCCATACAGTATACTGTCCCCATTGCAGTCCCCCATACAGTATACTGTCCCCATTACAGTCCCCCATACAGTATACTGTCCCCATTGCAGTCCCCCATACAGTATACTGTCCCCATTGCAGTCCCCCATACAGTATACAGTCCCCATTGCAATCCCCCATACAGTATACAGTCCCCATTACAGTCCCCCATACAGTATACTGTCCCCATTGCAGTCCCCCATACAGTATACAGTCCCCATTACAGTCCCCCATACAGTATACTGTCCCCATTGCAGTCCCCCATACAGTATACAGTCCCCATTGCAGTCCCCCATACAGTATACAGTCCCCATTACAGTCCCCCATACAGTATACAGTCCCCATTACAGTCCCCCATACAGTATACTGTCCCCATTGCAGTCCCCCATACAGTATACTGTCCCCATTGCAGTCCCCCATACAGTATACTGTCCCCATTGCAGTCCCCCATACAGTATACATTCCCCATTGCAGTCCCCCATACAGTCCCCATTACAGTCCCCCATACAGTATACTGTCCCCATTGCAGTCCCCCATACAGTATACTGTCCCCATTACAGTATACAGTCCCCATTACAGTCCCCCATACAGTATACAGTCCCCATTACAGTCCCCCATACAGTATACTGTCCCCATTGCAGTCCCCCATACAGTATACTGTCCCCATTGCAGTCCCCCATACAGTATACATTCCCCATTGCAGTCCCCCATACAGTCCCCATTACAGTCCCCCATACAGTATACTGTCCCCATTGCAGTCCCCCATACAGTATACTGTCCCCATTACAGTCCCCCATACAGTATACTGTCCCCATTGCAGTCCCCCATACAGTATACTGTCCCCATTGCAGTCCCCCATACAGTATACAGTCCCCATTGCAATCCCCCATACAGTATACAGTCCCCATTACAGTCCCCCATACAGTATACTGTCCCCATTGCAGTCCCCCATACAGTATACTGTCCCCATTACAGTCCCCCATACAGTATACAGTCCCCATTACAGCCCCCACGTTTGTCCCCATTGCAGTCCCCAACAGTATACAGTCCCCATTGCAGTCCCCCATACAGTATACAGTCCCCATTACAGTCCCCCATACAGTATACTGTCCCCATTGCAGTCCCCCATACAGTATACAGTCTCCATTACAGTCCCCCATACAGTATACTGTCTCCATTACAGTAAGGGTCCATGTTTTAGGCCCCTTATTACAAACCCCACAAAGGTACTTTAGGCCAATACCTATTGGATTACTCCAGCAGGTAACGGCCGATTTTCACTTACCTATCCCCGCTCCTGTCCACGGCCGCCTCCACTTACGTCCTGACGCTCAGCGCCATAATACAACGTCCAGGATGTAATATGAGGCGGCCCTGGAGGCCTAAGCGAAGGCAGCAGTGTACAGGAGCAGAGATAGGTAAGTGAAAATTGTCCTTTACCCGCTGGAGTAACCAGACTGCTATGGCGGTAGTTACGTCCCTGTCTATGCTTAGGATAGGTCATCAATATCAAATCGGTTAAGGTCTGACATCAGACGCCCCCCATAGATCAGATCCTTGAAGAGGCTGCAGCATTTAGACAAGGGCCAGGACCTCTTCACTGCTTACTAAGGACAGTGCCATACATTGTATAGTGGTCGTGCTTGGTATTACAGCTGACTACCATTTGCTTAAATGGGACTGAGCTGCAAACAGGCCATGCGACCAATGAACATGATATAACAGACCTGCGACAACCCTCACCCAAGCACCACGACTGCTTACAACAGATTGGTGTCGGACCACCACCAATCTAATATTGATAGTCTGTCCTAAGGATAGCTCATCGATATCTTAGTCCCGGAGTAGCCCTTTAAGGCCAAGGTCACAGACTTCTTGTATCTCTAATTTCACTTTCATTTGGACTAATCTGTAATCGGAGTAATCTCAGTCTTTACTATGTGAGCTGTGACAATAAGATTCCGCGTCGTCTTGTCCAGGAAGGCGCTATGTACTGTCAATGACAATGAGAGGATCGACCGCATTCTGTTGCTATGGTTACAGGCTTTAAACAAACTGATTTACTTCCCTTGGCAATCTCTGCTGCAGAGCACATGGTCGATGGACTGAGCTGAGATATTTCCCTCTCGCCTGATGAATACAGGTGCCTGACCCCGCCAGCGAGCCGCTATGTCAATGTCAGGGCGGCCACATAATGCTCCGAGCCCTGCAGCACCGTAACGGTGTGTGCCAACTGACACAATGAAGAGCAGATCCTAAATTTAGAGGGAAGGTCCAGGAACATAGACATGAACATCTATGATTCCAAACTGAAAGGGGTTGTCCCGATATGGACACTTATCCCCTGTCCTGGGCCCGATATCCGGTCCCCCAGTGATCAGTGAAAGTCCCCCTAAGGCCTCTTTGTGACCCTCTGCACCCTCTATGGTAACACACCTGACGCCAAAACCATGTAGGTGATGACGTCATCCATGCTGAGCGCGACAACTAACCACAGCTTACCGTGCAACAATGTTCCTATAGTAATCATAGTATGGTCTATAACATGGTTAGTCGTGGGTTATATTCAGGATGTTCCACCAATGGTTTGGCTACTAACAGTTCTTACCCGTTGAGGTGTGAACGCCACAAAACCTTTAAGGGGGTCCTGTGGGATCTGGGACTAAGATGTCAGCAGTAGATCCTTTCAGTTGTGAAGTGCGGCCTCCATGGATCAGACCTGATGCCTGTCACAGTAACATCCCCATGCCAGGACCCAAGTTTATCATTACGACATTGCTCAGAACATCTACTGGCTCTGCCTCTGCCTCTACCGGCTTATCTTCTTCCCATAATGCATCATGGAAACACCTTCTCCCCAGGTAGGTGATGCGCCCACTCCTGTCCGTCCACAATATGTAATAAAAAAACATAACTCATCGCCCAGGCCTCCTTCTTCCTGTGCTCCATGGTCCAGTTCTGATGCTCATATTCCCACTGTAGTCTCACTGAGATCTGGGTCCCTATGGCCCTGTCTGACCCTCCTCGGATCACGTTTGGTAGGTGCTAACACTGCATACAGGGAACACCCCACAAGACCTGATATTTTGGAGATGCCCTGACTCAGTCCTCAGTTTGGCCCAATCCTTGGAAGGTCTGAAACACAGTGCTGCTCTTTACAGAACTGCATCTAGATAGAAATATAGATAGTATGGACAGGTAGATAGATATACAGTATATGTGATAGATAGATAGGTAGATAGATAGATAGGTAGATAGATATGAGATAGATAGATAGATAGATATGAGATAGATAGATAGATATGAGATAGATAGATAGATAGATAGATAGATAGATAGATAGATAGATAGATATGAGATAGATAGATAGATAGATAGATAGATATGAGATAGATAGATAGATAGATAGATAGATAGATAGGTAGATAGATAGATAGATAGATATGAGATAGATAGATAGATATGAGATAGATAGATAGATAGATAGATAGATAGATAGATAGATAGATATGAGATAGATAGATAGATATGAGATAGATAGATAGATAGATAGATAGATAGATAGATAGAT